>CM035205.1:21958688-21984640 GCA_020233015.1 Callinectes sapidus | reverse complement strand
TCTCTCTCTCTCTCTCTCTCTCTCTCAGCGTTTTTTCCACTTGTGTGATATCTTTAACATTTTTTATATCTACGTATGCCAGTTAATGCCACATATGTAGAAACAAACAATAGTATTAAGGCCAGTAGTTGTAATAGTAGTAGTAGTAGTAGTAGAAGTAGTAGAAATCTCTGAATCATACGCTACCATAATGTTTGGAGAATCAGTAAGGAGCATCAAGAGAATATCAGACACAATTACGAATAGCTGATGAACAAGGCAACACAAGTTCTTATATGTGTGTCCCTCACAGTGGTGCTGCTGGTGTGGTTCCTGACACTGTGCTGCGCCGCCCGCTGTGCCTTCAAGAAACTGCCAGCCTCCCACCCTGCCAGAGTCATGCCTTCCAGCACCGTCCTGGTCACGCCGCGCTCCTCCACCTATCAGTTACTCCCCATATCCCCGAATAGGATCCAAGTGACCCCGTCCACGACTCCCTCCACTTCTAGACTGGGCACACAGACCCTCCCCAGCTCAGCCAACAGCAAGCCTAAAGCAGCAGTGACGGCAGCAGTGACTCCCAACGCATACCCAACCTGGAGCCACGCAGGACGCAACAGAGAGTACATGCCGGGCCAGATAGGGCTGCATCACACCATGTACTCGTGGAACAACCCTACAGAGTGGAGCAGTAGCACTCCAAGAAACGCAGGGCATATAGGGGTGAGTCCACATTACAGTATGGTTAATCCTCTGGCAGCCCACACACTGACACGTCCCTCACCGATTCAGGATAACTACTCTGGAGGATACAGTTCTCACTTTCGGTCTATATCGCACATTTCGCCTGTGTCAGGATATGTGGGTGATGATAGTCCGCCTCCCTATCACACTGTCGTATCTGGGCCCTAGCTATTTGTATGTCCTTCATTTCTATCTCTCCGTCCTCTTTAGTCTCCCACCTCTATCGTCAACTTCCTATTCCTTCGCGTTCTCTAGTTTCCCTGTCTTCTGCCTCTATGAGTGCAATCCACGACTACTTATTATCTGTTATTTTTTTCTGATTGTGCCATTAATCTGTCTATTACCTGTTTCATCCCTTCATTCCATAGCACATCTTTTTCCGTCCTCCTCCTCCTCCTTCTCCTCCTGCTCCTCCTCTTCCCCCAGCTCCTCCTTTTCCTCTCCCCATTTTCAATCGCTGGCTTCTGTTTACTCGTTATTTTTTCTCTCTAACAATGAAATTTTTAGACTTAAATATTCTTACTAAATAAAATGTTTCATGACGATATTACTGTTAAGGCGTGTTTGGAAGTGAAGTGTTTGTATTCTATGTATGGAAGAAAAATAAGGCCTAATTGTACATAGGTATGACTTGTTTGTATATATATATAAAAGACACCAATAAAGTGTTTGGTTATTACTAGTGTTTGTTATATATATATATTTTTTGTAACGTTAATTCATGAGTGCAGGTGTTTTCAAAAGTGATGGCAAAGAATACACACACACACACACACACACACACACACACACACACACACACACACACACACACACACCAGCAATAATAAGCACCCTACTACCAAACGACAGTACTAAACACCAACCAAACAAAGAGAAAGAAAAAAATGTCCACGTACACACATATCGAACAATCAAACAAATAAAAAACAAATACAAAACACGTGCATGGGATAGAAAAAAAAATCATGCAACGCACCGTACTTCGATAACAGAGGGGACGATAGAGAGAGAGAGAGAGAGAGAGAGAGAGAGAGAGAGAGAGAGAGAGAGAGAGAGAGAGAGAGAGAGAGAGAGAGAGAGAGAGAGAGAGAGAAAGAGAAACGCACAATATGTCTCATTCAATTTTTTTCCTTTCCTTTCCAATTTCCATACCCTCTCTCTCTCTCTCTCTCTCTCTCTCTCTCTCTCTCTCTCTCTCTCTCTCTCTCTCTCTCTCTCTCTCTCTCTCTCTCTCTCTCTCTCACACACACACACGTACATGTATACCATAGTCTTGGTATGTAGAAGCAGACATGCAAACAGGCCTGTAGTCCTTGATGGGGTGGAGTGGCTCAGTTATCTATACTACTCTTACTTCGAATCACAGGCAGGCTGCATGTTGGCAGTCTTGCATAATCTTTTACACGCTTGTGCGACTTGCTTCCTTCGCTGACCTTTTCTTCTTATTTGTACTTATTTCTCAACCAAGAGTCGTTGTTTGGGTAACGGCATAAGGCTTTATTTTATAACGTATCCATGAGTCGAGGTGGCATCCTGCGTGTATCAGTCTCGGTGGTGGCAACACTGCTGCCCTCGAGGTCATCGGCATACAGGGGGAGCGGAGTTGTCCCTCTCAGACCTGTGGGATTTTCCTTTCCTCTTAGCGCTACTGTCTTATTTCCCGATATTGTAACATAAGCGAGGTTATAAACTAACATAGATAATTATCATGAGTCTGTTAACGGCCTCGTGGGAGAAGAGAAAGTTCACTCACGTATTGATAGACATCCTGATTACACATGGCAAATATACATTCACTTCCGACGTGTGGTGTCCTTAACGGTAGTGTTCCTGTGGTGCGGCGAAGCGACTCAAGGGGCAAGGAGAAGCCTCGCTCTAAGGAGCAACATTCGCCACACACCCTCGGGCTGTTGCCTCATCGCCAAAGCAACGAGGCCGTGATGTTGACTTGCTGTGTGAATAGCCGCTGCGCTGAAAGTGAAGGTAATTGGTCTGCCCTTCCCTTGCGGGGGCCCCGCGAAAGAGAACACAGCACATTACGTCAAGGGATGGGCGTTTTCCCTCAGGCTGGCGTCACAAAGTGATCTGAGCCTAACTGGACATACTCCCGCCACCAAGAACTCGTGGGCTTTACCCTGAAGTAAGCGCCCCCTTGAAATGACCTCTTGTAAAAAATATATGTTCTTTCCGGCTAAAGACTACTAAGCTGCTTGGCTGGACATTTCCACTAACACATGATGAGCGTACAACATCATGGTTTGGATCGCAGCGTAATCCCAAGAGCTTTACAGGAATTATGTTACATTCCTCACCCACTCCCTCCTCCCTGCCCTTCTCTTGGCTGCATCCAGCAAGCCTTCCAACCGCTAGTATCTCCAAACCCTCTCTCAGTATACTGTCTTTCTCTTGCTTGCATCTGACCACCCAACTGCTCCCAGTGCCGTGCCACACCCATTCCTTAGTACGAGTACCTTGCCACACCCATGCCTACACACAGTCGGTAATCTACCACTCCTCCATTCTTTCTATCTTTCCCACCTTCACGTATCCGTGCCTCTTGATTTTCAAATATATATATATATATATATATATATATATATATATATATATATATATATATATATATATAGAGATATATCTATATTATATATATATATATATATATATATATACGTATGTGTGTATGTATAATGTGCTCTTGGCGGAGTTGGCCAGCCACAAACAGTGATTATACTTACTTAACGATATTTCCAAAACACATTGTAAAAATTTTCAAAACCATCACTTTTTTTTTTTTTTTTAGATTAAAAAATTCCTGTTCATATTTTTCTTAGAAAAATTGTATTCTATAATTTTTTTTGAGAACGAAATGAAACTTCTGAGAAATGTAACATTTCAATCTTAAAAGAATGCGAATTTTCATTCAAACGTAATGAACATTAAAAAATATGTTTACTACTCATATAGGAATCAGCCGTATAAGACTCCTCATGACTTCCGATATTGTCAAGAATTTTAACATTCTCCTTTTTCTCGGATGAACGGTAAGTTAATTCATTATTGTCTGTACGTGACCTGCTACGTAAATCGAGGCTCAGTAGTCTGTGTGATGGTAATACGAACACAGACAGCTTTGCGTCAACAGCATGAGCAAGGCCGCGGCTGTTATTAAATTTAGGACATGACTTGTACAAAGGCTGTTTGTTCACCTCCACCGGAAATGATATCAACCTCAAGAGTATCTACTTTACAATGGAGACCAATACCTTAAGGCTCAAACAGCCATTTCTTCAAATATTGTCGTATTTTATTTCTTTTTTTGGAAGTAGATCGTAATTATTGAAAAAAAAAAAAAACTTGACGAAATGAATGAATCATATGATACCAAAATATTTGAGAAAAACTGCATTCAACCCGGATAACGTGACGTCACATGTTTGGAGGAGGGGTTGAATATCATATGTAAGGACATCGTGTTGTGACTTACTAAAATGCATGCATAAAGTATACATGCTTTCTGCTATCTCACCTTTTATTCTCTTACCACACCATGTTATTGTTACAACATTCATCAACGGTACGTTTGATTCAACTCACGAAAGCCCTTGTGTCCATTATTAAAAGATGGAAGAATCACGTATGTACATATATTACTGAGGGAATCTTTGCATCCCGTCAAGAATGCAGCATCTCTCAGGAAGCAGCGGTACCTAAAGAGTCTTCATTTGCCTTCTTCTCATACTTACTGATCCTCGATTGTGAAGATGGCGACCCTGTGTTAGTGCTTCCGGCAGTCCCTGATGCAGCTCACTATCTGATGCTGTGTTGAAATCTCATAGGGATGTAGAATGTTTGTTCCCCATCAGCCACGCCACCCCTTCACCCCTCCCCCCAGTTTATGTCCCGCGTGTGTGTGTGTGTGTGTGTGTGTGTGTGTGTGTGTTCCTGTTGCTGCTCAGGTGAATAGTTTTACCAATATTTTTGACACTTCAACCTCTGAACACCAAAGTTGGCTATATCTGTTTTCCTCAACACTGCCGCCATCTCACAGTCTAAAGTCAAGGAGAATTAGGTGATCCAGTGCAGCTGCGAGCCACCTAAATCTGGGACTCCAAAAACCACGTCTGTCAGGAAGCCACTGGGAGGAACCCTGGTGGAGAGCCATCGTAATGAATCATACGCCAGAGCCGTCATGAGCACAATTAACAAACATTACCTTGTGTAGCGCTTTTCGAACATATGTGTCCATTATGGAGTAAATACACGTATTGATGAAGGTAATGAATCGATGCATTTCCAGAGACAATCTTTCATATGAAAAATAAAAACAAAGAAAAAAACATTATATTTACATTTCACGTGGGGCACTCACTGTTCTTGAATAAGTAATTTCTTGCCATAAATAGTATGAGGAGGTGGTAGCGTAGGACGTCCTCGCATGGGGAAGGTCAGTGGGCGGGTGTAGGTTGTGGTGGTGCGAGGGAAGCCTTCCATCGACATCCTGATGTGCAGATGTTGGTTAGAAAGGATCTGCGTCAGCCTGGTGAGTGCCGCGCCCCGTCACTGGTGGAGTAGGCAAAGTAATGAGGATGATCGTACAGCTGGTGTCTCAGTGTGACCGTTAGGAAGGAGAGCCAAGCAGGGCAAGCATAGAACTGTCTCAAGAGTCAGGAGGCTGAATACTGTAATGTTTAGTTAAGATGAATGTTGGCCCAATGACGGTGTGTCTTTCCTCAGTAGGAATAGTGGTATGTCTCGATCATAGATGAGTCTCGAACATTTCGACTGATAAGTTTTATAAAAGAGACGTGAAAAATTGTCTTCACGAGATAGGGAAAGAATATGGTTGGGTCTTGCTATTACACACACCAGCAAACTTTGGGAGTAATCATTCGTGACGATGTTGTCTGCTGCAAACAACAGGTGTCCTTCAAGTCATCACCGACCAGAATGACAAAGCACAGGCCTGGAGTGGTGCCGTGGGTCACGCGCTGCCGGGCGGAGAGGCGCGTTTTCTTGTCTGCTTGGGAGGCGGGACGGAAGAGATGGGCGAAGTTCTTTATGCCAAACTGTTTTGTCGTAACAGTAAAAAGAATAAATGAATAAAAAGAAATACGCCTAAGAAGGAAGAGTAAAGGGTGGTTTGTGGTGCCGCTGGACTGACTCACCGCCACGCCCACGCCCACAATCGCCCACGCCGGAACTCATCCTGAACAGTACGTCGACCAGGATGTTATGGTGCTGTCTTATTTCTTTGTGTTTACTGAACTCTCATGAAGATTTGGCATGGAAGGCTGTTACATTCTTGTTCACTATACTTACATCTGTCACTAAAACCAGGTGACGTCACTTCCTCATCCTGGTCTGTTCCACCCCTGTGCCCCCCTTCCTCTCCTCCCACACGCACCCTCCCCTGCCCCGTATCGCCCGCCTTGGAGCCCTGCCCTCCAAGGCCACCGAATCACTGTAGGGCTTCCCTGCATCCAAGCGGGTGGTGGTGGTGGTGGCGGGCACCGTCGGCAGGTCCGTGCTATCGTTCCCTGACACGAATGAATGGCAGGAGTTTTTTGTGTGTGTGTGGAAGGAGAATGAAGCAAAGTCTCGAAAACAGTTGAAAAGTCATCCACGCATCGTTTTGTACCAGACATACGGAAGCAAAGAAGGAAAAATGAGATGAAAGCAATAAACATGTGTGTGTGTGTGTGTGTGTGTGTGTGTGTGTGTGTGTGTGTGTGTGTGTGTGTGTGTGTGTGTGTGAACTCAGACTTCAGCTAATGGAAGGCTCAAGTGTGTCAGTGTGTGGCAGATGCGAGCGCGCGCGTGTAATTTACCAGCATGTGCTGAGTCAGGTGACTGGCGCTTTGTTCTCTAATATTATTTTCTTTGGTTTTGCCACAGGATGCCGCCACCTCCCGCGCACCTCCAGATGCCCCTCGGGGAGGGCAGCGACCCGGAGTTCTCTGACGACGAAAATGTTCCCCTCAACCAAGATATCTACGGCGGCAGGTGAGGCCCCAGTGTGATGTGTCCTCACCTCACACACTGCATGCCATGTGTTTTGATATGACTATGACTTTTTTTTTTTTATATGTATATATATATATATATATATATCTATAGTATATATATATTATATATCTATATATATATATATATATATATATATATTAGAACAGGTATCACAGACAGAAGGGCTGAGTTGGGGAGACCGTCTTAAGTTTTTAACATAGTAGAAGGCCTTGTTTTCGTCCAATTGATCTTATTCGGTACAAACTTTGTAGGTTATGATGCAGCTCCGCGTTACTCCACATGTTATGTGAGAAATTCTTTTGTGGGACAGACTGACAGGCACCTTCTGGTGTAGTGTAACTCGCTCTCTTGGTTGTTTAAAGCTGTTTGTGTTTGTGTAGCCCACAGCAGTCACAACGACCTACTGAAATTGGACTCGTGACCTCACGAGCGATAAAATCATACTAAGACGCAACCATTCATAAACAACACATTTATCACAGTGATTGTGAACAGGTAGTTGGTGCGGTTCATGAGTGAGCAGTGGCGAGTATCATGACGCCTCCACAAGTCAAGATTCCAATGACACACATCATTGTCTCGGAAGCTTCAAGGATACGCTGTTCATGTCCACACCAAATATTTATCCGCTTCTCTCTACTGAAAATCACTCCCGTCATCCTTTGTTATTCACTATTTTCCACTCATTATTTTCCTTGCAACTGTTCCTTGTTCTTCACCAAACAGCAGAGAGAGAGAGAGAGAGAGAGAGAGACATTATGATTAAACTTCACTTTCATTACAATGGTTCGTTACGTCAGCATTAATATATTACACTTTTTTTGTTTCTTAATCACATGACCCCTATTGTCCGCGAATATTTCACATTATTTATTTATGCATATACCTCAAACTCTCTTTATTTAGTTTTTCCTCTTACATATTATCAAATACACCGCAGACCACAGTTACACGCTCATTGCAACACCACACACTGACCTGGCAGCACCACAGCTTTCCCTTGCTAACCTTTACACTTCTTCTCAAACACAGATACCAGACTGGCTGCATCACTCCCATTCCGCAAAAAAAAGTCTAGTTTCTTTTTATTTATTCATTCATTCATTCATTTGTTGTTGTCTTTTTCCTAACATTTTTTCCCGAGACAATATAGAAATCAGTTTGGTGTCTGAAGGGTTCCTTGTCACTGGTGATGTAAGATACTCACTCATATCATTTGAAGATTAGGAACGTGTCAGATAGGGCTATTCACTACAGTCGCCTGCTGAGTCACCCAGCCAGTCTTTCCCTACGGAGCAAGCTCAGAGCTCATAGACCGATCTTCGGATAGGGTGTGTGTGTGTGTGTGTGTGTGTGTGTGCACGCATAGAAGGGAAGAAATACGGACTTGTGATTTTTTCAATGTAAGAAGGGAGTCGTCTGGTCAAGAGCAAAAAAAAAAAAAAAAAAAAAAAAAAAAAGGGGTAAAAAAATGTCTCACTGAGGTACCGGTCCCTTAAAATGTTGTAGAGAAAGTAATGCAGGATATCCAACCAATGTCTATGAAGATATATAAGACTTCAAAATAAGAGGAAGAAATCTGGAAAAAACTAAATGAGTTTTTCTAAAACCGATAACTATTCTCTTCAGTACTGGGGTACATTTTTACCACGAGTTTTAATTGTGATAAGACAATTTTATTCACATTAGGAAGAGTCTATGATCAGAAAGTTATAAACCAGAGTCTGCACTACTTTAATCTCCAAATGAGTTTCTGAAGCTTAATAAAAATCAACAAACAGAAAAGGGGGGGGGGTAAAAACTAGCATATTCATATAAGCACTCTGTCGTACTCCCTCCAAATGACACACTATCCCTGCCAGTTCAATTTAGTGGTGATAAATACACGGAGTCCTTCTTGTTATCTTATCTGCGTGTATTGGTGTTACCATCGCACTGGACTGCACGCTCCTCCCTTCCTCACACAGTCCAGTCACTTTTGCTTATCATATTATTATGGTTGGCAATAATCCTTTTGATAATGTGGTACTATTTTGCGCTCTCTCTCTCTCTCTCTCTCTCTCTCTCTCTCTCTCTCTCTCTCTCTCTCTCTCTCGTCTCTCTCTCTCTCTCTCTCTCTCTCTCTCTCTCTCTCTCTCTCTCTCTCTCTCTCTCTCTCTCTCGGATTCGTTTTCTTGTGCATTATCTTTGTCAATGCACCACTACCATCATTTTCTTCACCATCATAAATCTCAGCAGCACCACCACCACCACTGCCATAATGATAACCTTCGGCACACACTCCTATATTCACCAGTGTCGTTATCTGTGCAGTTCTCATGATCACCATCGCCACATTCCCACCGCCACCCACCACTGTCACAGTCACCGTCCCCTTGCCATCACATCTGGCTCCTCCTCCTCTTCCTTCTCTTCCTCCGCCTTCTTCAGCTTTCTCAGGAGAGGCAGAATTGGTACAATATATGAGCTGTTTAGGACATATAGATAGGTTATCAGACATTTTACAGTTATGAAAATCATTGGTCAAGAAAAATTTACTTCTTGCCTTATTTATCACTAAATGTTCCATGGATGGTTGATGCACTAACAAAGGAAATGGAATATGTGATGGAATTGAGGTTTTCAAATAGGGAAGTTGATGAGTGGAACAGACTCAGTAATCATATTATTAGTGGTAAGACACTGGAGGGTTTTAAAAGAAGAATAGACAAGTGTATAGATGAAGATGATAGGTGGAATTAGGCAGTGGTGCTCATATAGGGACTGCCACGAATAGATCTAATAACCTCTTGCAGCTTCCTTCATTTTCTTATGTTCATATGTTCCAGTGATGGTTCCCAAGTGTCAGCCAGTATCGCTCTCGTCAAAGTTATTAGGAACGCAGTAACATAGATAGCTTATGCTGGACGTAGTTTTCCACACCATACATTCGTCACCGTTCGTGTGCTCTTTGGTGACAGATTGTGTTCAGTGATGTATTCAGTAGTGTCTACATGTTTTGTAGAGAGAGAGAGAGAGAGAGAGAGAGAGAGAGAGAGAGAGAGAGAGAGAGAGAGAGAGAGAGAGAGAGAGACCTCGTTCATGACTTTAAAATCTCATAATCATCACATTTACATCGAAACTCCCACAACAATTTCTTCATTCTACTTTTCTCTTTGCATATCGTTCACTTTCATATTCTGGCTGATATTCCTAAGCTTCATTGTGACAAGCCAGGCGAACAGAACACTTACTGATATTGCTGGAATTATCAACTGAATACTTTCAAAATAATTAGTGAAAAGCTACTATTTCTACCACATTTAATTGACCCCTTCATTACTGGGACTCATTTTTACCATTTCGTGTGTGACTAGACGATTCTATTGACGTTAGGAAGGGTCTATGGAGGTCAGTAGATTAACGGTCAGAGTCTTCACTGTTTTAATCCCTACATGAGTTTCTGAAACTGTATAAAATCGACAAATAATAAGCAGAATAGATATGAAAAATCGTTCCGGTACTGAAGGGGTTACAGTGTAATATGGCAGCCGCACCTGCTGCCAGCGCTTAGACCAATAACAAACCCAGGTGCTGCCATGGTGTTCCGCTTCCGCGTATTTATAATCATGCAGATAAGATAAATAGAAAAATAAGTGGGGTATTGATAGCGCCTACGATAAAGGTGGTAAGTTATCATTGGGCAATGGTGTCACATTTCTCAAGGCTCTGTTCCACCGCAGAAGGTCTCTTTGGGTGAAGAAAGAAAGAAAAACCTCAATATTTCCAGTACTTCTGTTTTTAACCCCTTCTGTACTGGGACACATTTTTACCACGAGTTTTGTGTATCATCAGACGATTTTATTGACATGGAGGTCAGGAGATTAATGGCCAGAGTGTGTACTACTTTAATCCCCACATGAGTTTCTGAACCTGTATAAAATCGACAAATGATAAGCAGAATAAATATAAAAATGCGTCCCAGTACAGAAAGGGTTAAAATATGTATTCCTAAACTGCTCAACTTCTCGTTTTTATTGCTCCCAGAAGCCACTGAGATAATTAGCAGGAATCTCATGATGTTTTCCCCAATATTGGTGAAGAACCTTTGATATGCATTAGGAAAAAAAAAACACATTGAAAAATCTTGATAACTTTGATTAGGTTATATTGAAAAAAAATAATAAAAGGCGTTTGTTGACGTTATCCTATTCCTCTTTGCTTTTCCCTTGGTCACTGGGGTACATTAGATTTGCAAATTATTGTGGCTTTCAATATTTGCTCATTGCAGGCTGACTGTGTAGATAAATGTTATCAATGTGTACTAAGAGATAAGATCACGTTGAAACCAACTATAATCGTCGCCTGATTAACTTGTCGAGTAAAGTGTGTCGTCATGTGGTGAGGCTCTTCATTATCTGGACTTGATTTGGACTGTTTGTTTGTTGGCTGGCGTGTGAAGCAATGTTGAACGTATTACATTATAGTTTGAACGTATTACATTATAGTTTGCTCTCTCTCTCTCTCTCTCTCTCTCTCTCTCTCTCTCTCTCTCTCTCTCTCTCTCTCTCTCTCTCTCGCGCTCTCTCTCTCTCTCTCTCTCTCTCTCTCTCTCTCTCTCTCTCTCTCTCTCTCTCTCTCTCTCTCTCTCTCTCTCTCTCTCTCTCTCATTACGCAAGGAAGTAAACACACACACACACACACACACACACACACACACACACACACACACACACACACACACACACACACAACAAAGCAGACGAGGACATTGCACTACACACAGTTTTCACCATTATAGCAGTAATAATTTTTTGCTCCAGGTTACGCCAACACAAACACATAAGATAAGTTAAGACAGGCAAGGAAAATAGATAGGATGGCACCAATATACGTACATGACCGAGACATGTACTGTACTCGTCACCAAGACCTATCTAATTATGCTTTTTTATTTGCTTTATTAATTTTTCTTTTACTCTCGTTTAAAGTGAAAGGAAACCAAAAAAACACCAGCGTATTAGTAAACTTTTGAACTGAATGAGTGAGTGTGGGAGGCAGTGAGTGAGTGCCCGGGTAGATGTCACCTCTCAGTGGGCAAAGAATACCTAGTAAGAACATGTGAAGAGAAACCCAGTGTGACAGCTGCGGATGAGTGACAAAGAGTGTGTAATGAGTACGTGACATGCGAGACCAGCAAACTAAGGAAAGAAACTCCTTAAACAGCGCCTCTGCATTGAAAACCAGCTAATAAGGTTGAGGGAGGAGAAAGGAGGAAGAAGAGGAGGAATAGGAAAGCTGAAAGAGAATGAGGGAGTGGAGGAAGAATAGGACTGACAGAAGATGAATAAAGGTATAGGAAGTAACTTAAGGTGCAGATACAAGGAATAGATTACATTTCGGAGAACCAGAGGAATGAAGAGCAATAGGTGATGATTAATGAAGGTATTTGGTGAGTAGGGAAGGAAAATAAATAAAAGTAAAGGTAATAATAACAATAAAAACCCTGTGTGTCGAAGCGAAGGTTGAAGATTTTGATTTCTAGAGACTCAGATTGCGGGGAGTGGAGATGTAGCGGAATGAGTGTAGGGGGCAGGGGTGTAGGAGTGTAGGGGTAGGGGTGTTGTGGGTGGAGCGGTGCGTGGCTGCGTGTGGGTGTACTAGAAGAGTGGCGGCAGACTTTCCCATCGAGCCCAGCCGTCATGGTGAAAGTGGCCGCCGCCTCATCCATTCCGCTCACCGTGACGAGATCCAATGTCCACACACACACACACACACACACACACAAGGATCTCTCAAGTGTGACAGATCAATGCTTCAGAGGCTTGGTTAGTAGCGCAGGGGGGCGAGTACTGCCGGCCATAACAGCTGCTCTTGCTTTCACTGCACCGCGGCTGTTTTACCACCAAAGATTCGTTTTTAAGGTCGCTGAACTATCTGTTTGGTTGCTCCTTTTGTTAATTTCTCTCCCCCCCCACACACGTTTCTCTCTCTCTCTCTCTCTCTCTCTCTCTCTCTCTCTCTCTCTCTCTCTCTCTCTCTCTCTCTCTCTCTCTCTCTCTCTCTCTTTATCTATCTATCTATCTATCTATCTATCTATCTATCTATTTATCCATCTGTCTGTCTGTCTCTCCACTAATACATCTCTCTGTTGCAGCCGGAGATCCGTGCAAGAGACGAAGGCCTGGGATGTGTTCCGGACCTTGCCGCCCTCCACCAGCTCCCTTTCTCAAGACAGCCAAAAATTTCTCGAGCTAACCATCAAATGTCTCAAGGTTAGTTACTCCCTGGCTTCTCCGCAGTTCTCATCACTCTACCATAGCCCTTCTTGTGCTGTATAATTGTCTGGTCTCTATCTCTTGTATTCTTAAATTAAATATTTATATCTCTCTCTTTCCCGTCTTCCTTTATTGCACAACTAACAGTGGTGAAGTTCAATTAGGGAGTATTATTCTCAGCTCTTGACCTGGCGTGGCTCTTTAACTCTTGGTATCAGGTGAGGTATCACTCTCTTGATAACAGATAAAGAGTATGTGGGTGGGGAAAGCTTGTATAATTTAAACTCAGAAGATTTTGTTATTCTTTGAAACACTTATTAAAAGTGAACTAATAAACATCAGTTTGACGTGAATCCGTGTTCAGTGGAGCAGATAAAACTTACTTTGTTGAGCGACAAAGTTCACCCTCACTACACTCACTGCACGCCTTGAGAAATAGGTCACAGTGCGGCCAGCGGCAGACTCAACCGAGCGGATTCACTGCGCCTCACGTTGCTGCCCTCATTACGGTCTGCCTCGCCTTCTTGTGGTTAGGACTGCACCACAAATCATTTTATTGTGTGATCTCCAATTCTCTATTCAGAAACAGTTTGCTCTCTCACCACGACTATTTTCTAAGCCCACAGAGATTATCAGCGGGGCTTTCAAGTGTTTTTCTAGTTAATATTGTAGAAATCTTGTCCCTCTTGTGACTTAGTCTCTTGGTCCGTAAAAACACCTTGAAACCTCGTGTAGATTTAAATAAAGCCTTTTGAAATAGTGGAAGTGAAGCACAGAAGTGCTTCAGAATACGAGCCTTGTTTTCAGTTTATTTGTTGGCCTACTTTAATTCAGCATCTGTCACTATTGACGCTGTTGTGGGTGATGCACATGCCACGCTCACCACTGCCCTTCACCACTTGTGTAGGCCAGTGGTGAATCTTTTCTTTTGTGTACCTCAGGTGTTCACGTACCTCCTCACCTTCGGGGTGGTGCTGACGTCCGGAGTCATCACGAAGGGGCTCGTGCTACTCATGACATCACAGCTCAGGAAATCCAAGACACTCTCCTACTGCGGCAAGAGACGAAGCGGCTTGTTTTGTAAGTGTTATTTTCCTCCTAATAATTTCTTTTGTTCCCGATTTAGCATTATCATCAACTTTTTGTTCTTGTCCTTCTTTCCCTTGTTATTGTTGCTCTTGTTCTTTTTCTTCTTATTATTATTCCTCCTCCTCCTTCTCCTCCTCCTCCTCCTCCTCCTCCTCCTCCTCCTCCTCCTCCTCCTCCTCCTCCTCCTCCTCCTCCTCCTTTATGAATTTATGAATATGTTTCATCACCATGCAAAGGTACTACATTGTGGATCTCAATTGGCAAATAATTATTTTTATCGGTGTGTGTGTGTGTGTGTGTGTGTGTGTGTGTGTGTGTGTGTGTGTGTGTGTGTGTGTGTGTGTGTGTGTGTGTGTGTATCAACGTTGATACATTGAGTTTATGACAAGGGTGATAGTGTTGTTTTCTTAGATATGATAAAGAAGATAGTCACTGATAAGGTTAGTCGACTTAATTATGCAAGACGAAAATGCGTCCCAGTACTGAAGGGGTTAAAGAATGTTCAAGCTAACCATGACATGTTTCCTCCTAACTGCAATGATCACATCCTCATAACGTAAGAGGCCAAGGCTCCTCACCTCCTCACCCCATCGAGCCCCCTGGTGCTCCCTCCCTCCCTCCCTCCCTCCCTTCCCACCAGTCCACCCTCTGTTGTTTTAGCTGAGATTATTGATTGCAGTCTTCTTTTTTCGCTTTACCTGTGTTTGTATTTGTATGGTGTCGTAAGCTCATATCTTATCAGGCTTTGCATCTAATATTGTGAAACACTTATGCTGTTTTCCGTCCGTCAAAGCAATCCCTGAGAATTATCGGTAGATTATATTGTTGGTTCAGTGTGTAAGTGTGTTAAGTGGGTCTCAATGCCCTGGTGGTCGTGGCAGAACAAAGACTGTTATCACTGACTTTTTTTTTATTTCTTTTTCTTTTCTGCTTTACTGTGAACAATTTTGAAGCGTCTTATAGTCTGGCAGGATTCATGATGTTCAGTGCAGCGTTCTTGCCTCACATCCCCAATGTTTTAGAGCAGTGGCTAAAAATTACTTTGTTACTCCACTCTCCAAGAATCATTACTACGATGAACCTGCAGAGATAAAGCTGAACCTTGTCAGTGTTGTAGAAAAATGGACCTCTGACTACCGTTTTATCTATTTATTTATTTTTATTTATTTATTATTATTTTTTCATCCCCGAGTGCCTAATACCGAGTGGACAGGGAGAAGTGCCACTTTCCTCTGTATTGTTGTCATTCATGGTACTGGTGGTGGTGGTGATGATGGGAATGGGAATGGATCGAGAGAACTTTTGCAATCTATTCTCCGTTATTGTTGTTTTTTCATTATTGTTGTTGCTGCTGCTTTTTTTTTTCTCTTTTTTTAGTGTTGGTGGTGGTTGTGGTAGTTTTTGTAGTGTTAGTTAAGTTGATAATTCCGAGGGCCATACAGGTGCTAAGGGAGTAAAGTATGGGCGTTTCCTGTGGTCAGTGTGCGAACTGGATCATCTGGTGGTGGGAGGTGGTCCTGTTGCCATTGCCAAGACGCAGGAAGACTTAAGACATTCTCATTGGTTGCGTGTTCCTCAAGGCACTGTGTGTGTGTGTGTGTGTGTGTGTGTGTGTGTGTGTGTGTGTGTGTGTGTGTGTGTGTGTGTGAGCCCCCACCCCCCCTTTCCACTGCGGACCTTTCGCTCCTCCGCCGTGTGAGCAGAAGTGAAGGGTGGCGGCGGGCGGGCCTTGCTGCACCACCTGTTAACCTTGGCTCAACCCGGCCCACTTCACACACACACACACACACACACACACACACACGCACACGCACATTTTTTCCCACATCAGCATGTCATTTTATCTGTTATTATTTTTGCTCTTGAACTTCCTAAGGTAGAACTCGAGCTTTTTGCCCTCAAGGATGTAGCCATCGGCACGGCCACACTGACCAGTGCATAATACATCAATATACAATAGCATTTAGCAAATCGAGGTTGCATAAGGTCACTGATCTGATTCCTGTGAGGGGCAATACTGTAGTTGACATGTCTACTTAGTACACCGCACAGATTCGTCCCTTTGTGCTGCAGGTGAAGGTGGGAGTAAGTTGAGGAATAGGGTTGTGTGGGGATTCCCTTGACAGCGGCATCACTGGGCACAGCAGGCTCTGGCAGCGTTCAAGCTTTGTGGAGCAGGTTCTGTCAATCATGTTGTTGCCATGCCCTCCGAGGAGCGATGACGCCTTAATGGCCACGATCCAGAGAAGTGACTATCACCAGTACCAGCCTGATCTCACCAAGGTTTCCTTTAAAAATACAAGAATCGCCTTCATATTTTTCGCTGTTTTATCTAGTATTATGAATTATATTATAACAATGAGAAGGGTTCGCAGGCTCCTGCAGGACCTGCACCAGGGGATATCCAAGGTACTAACTATGATGAGCTCCTTTTCATATCAAAATTCTGATATTTCTCACCTCGGTTGCGAAATTTGTATGAAAACATGCTTATTTCATCACAATATCTTGGCATAATGCTGGGGAGAAACTTGAAAGGTCCCTTCGGGGGCTTACGGTCGAAATGGGATTTTTAAAGGATCAAGTGTGTGGTTGACCTTCGTTGTCATGAACAGCAGGTGTGAGGGACGTCTTGGTTTGCCTCGCTTTGTCTCCCTCCCTCGCGGTGGACATTCCTTCCGCTACATCCTGGTGCTCTTGGTGACACCCTGTACATACATATGTTCGTCCATTTAGAGCAGATCAGGTTCCGCCCAATTTTTCGGCAGCGGTGTCCTTGGGAGCCCACTTGGCTGGAGAGCAGCCTCAAGCAGCCAGTGCAAGGCGACTCACCCCGGGGACCCATTGCACCTTGCATAATATTGGCAGTGCGTGGCAGACAGCGACAGCATTCAGTCTTTACGTCACAGCAGTCCATGGATCTGTCTTTGACGTGTGGTATTTGAAGAACAGGAAAAAGAAATCAAATAAATGGTACATGAATCTTGAAGTCCCATTGGATATAAATAAGAGAACACTTAGAGTTGCTAGACATGTTCTGCGGGAAGTCGGACGCGATGAAGCAAGAGGCAAGAATGGATCCGGTGCTGCTGAATAAGTGAAAGTGTGAGGCAGCGGGCGGAGGGCGGCGGGTGGTGGGCTCCCTCCTTCGTGCGGTGACGATCTCCGCCATTTCCTGTGGCCGCATCGCTGACACAAGAGTTCCCTCCGGGGCTGACAGTCTCTTAGCCTCGCACCCGCCTCTGCAGGGGCTGTAGTCTTTGTAAAGAAAACTGTTCAGGGCTGAATATAAGGCGCAGAAATACGTTTATATGAACATGTTAATGTTAACATGACATTAACCAGACGTTGCCTTGTTTCACAAATGGCTTGCTGTCATGGGCTGTTCTTTTCATCACATTCAGAGTCGTCAGCCTTGAAAGACTCCTGAGGTGTGGGAGCATTCCTCCTCCTTGCTTGCCTCGCTCTTCCCTGCGAGACTATTATTGGTTCCTTCACACCACTGTCCATCCACGTCTTGTTCCGCAACTCATTCCTGTTATCCCTACACTAACTTCCGCACTAAAACTGTCACCCTCCCTCACCGCACCCGCTAGTCACTAATCTCCATGCCCATTGAGGTTTTCCTTCACCTATTCCATCCACCTTCTTACTGTTCCACTGCCTCCCAACACCACTTACTCCGCTCCCGTTTACCAGCCTCATCTGTCACTTCAAGGGACTCAGGTCGTCACGCTGCTGCCTCGAGTATCTTAATCAATTCATCTATTCTCTCTACGTACTGCACTGCCTACGTGAATAGCAACACCGTGAATCACCTTCCTTCAAGCAACTCACCATTCCCGTCTTTCCCGTTTTTATTCCCTAGCTCGTCTCGGAATCCTTCAGTCTTTACTGGTTGATTTGTGTTATTTCCTTACATCCTGGAGGGAAGTCTGGTACTTACATTGCTGGAAACCTGTTCTTACTGTACCCCTTCCACCCTCACTTTTCCTGCGCGCATCACCACAAGCCCTCTCACCCGCGTCCCTTTGCCGTAACCTTCCCTTTCTTTACACATGAGCCGGCCATCCTCCCTTCCCTTCACTCTCAGCTCGTGTATGTTGTACCTGGTAGTCTCACCTTTCCTTTTTGACACGCATTTCCTTCAAGCTTTCCATATTCCATCGGAGGTTTCGCTGTTTCTTTCACTGCCTTCGTCCCTTTAGTTTCCTACTCACTCTTTTATCTACTGTTGTCCATACCTGATCTCATTCTACCCCGCTAACTTTCCCGCTTCTTACCTGCTAACCTTTTCGAATGCAATACGTGCCTCCACCTTCCTCCTTATTCCTCGTACTCACCTTTGTCCTTACACTCCCCCTACCCCCTACCCCTTCCTCCACCTCTCCTCTACTAGCCTTTATCTCCTCCTCTCCCTGCAGCCACACTCCCCTCCCCTCCGCCTCCGCCACTCACTTGGGTCTGGGCGCGGAGTAACGGGACTGACAAGGTCGTCTGGTGTGGCCGGAACCCACCAGAAATTTACAGCGGCCGTCAGCGTCTCCCTCACCGCCGCCTCCACATCTCAAACTTTCCTTCCAGCCGTTACATCTTGCATGAATTTGTTCGCTTGTCTGTTCTACCCTCCCTCCCTCTTCCCTCCCACATCTCTCTCTCTCTCTCTCTCTCTCTCTGTATTTCTCATATATATATAAAATTTCTCAAAAGTTGAAGGACATTGTTGAGAATGATTTTTTTCCTTTAACTGCGTGGTCCACCGTTCATTAATGTCCTCCCTCCCGCCCGCCACCTGATCATCGCCGCTGCTGTTAGGGTTGCCTGGGTGGTTATCAGACTGTTGGGTGCGACACATCTTGCGTGCTTGGCCTGGCAGACGTTGCACCTCAGATTAACAGGAATTAGGCAAACGGTACATAAGAAGTAGAGCACTGGCTTCCATCTGCCTGATGGCGATGCTGCTGGTCTATATACTGATAATGGCTTTGCTTGGCCAAAAGTTCATCTTACTTCCAGTCTTAAGTGTGTCTGCTTGCCACTTATCGGAATTCACAGTGAGTAAGCAATAAGTTACCTCATTGTTGCTGGTGCAGCATTACCACAACCACCAGCACTAATTATCAGCATGGAAGCCATTTCCGTAGCTCTCCTTGGTCGCTGTCCATTACTCATCCCAGGAAGAAAGAATGGGAATTATTTGCATGTAATGAGGCTGCGTCTCCAGGAAAGGCGGTAGTGGAATGCACCTTGTAATCAGTGGCGCTGATGGCCAACACTTCAGTTTCCGCTGGCCGGCCTGCATGGTCTTGAACTATCCTGATAGTGAGAGGCTGGCTGGCCTTGCTTCAGAATCTCGTTGATCTTTACATCACAGTGCTCTATTGCGTCCTCCACTCCTGCCGCCTCCGTTACTTCTGGATGCTGCGCCACCACTGCCACCATTCTAGGCACCATTAGTGGACTCTGCGGAATAACTGAACCTCTCGAACTGGTGCTCGTTACAATGTATAAAGTTAGAAATCTCTATATATGCTAATAATTTATTCACTTCGTGTAGTGTATTAGTTTTAGAAATGCAATTACACAGCTCCTGTTAGTTATCGTCCTCGTCTTAACTTTACTTGTTTTCATTTCAATCACAGAAATGGATGGTAAATGCAAAATGTCTTCATTATAACGTGGAAAAAAAATAGATAACATAACAAACATTACTGAGCTAGTCGATGTTTATGTACAGAATACGAGATTGTATTGGATTAACTTGAATATCATTGAGCCTATCTCTCCGAAATAAATAATTCTAAAGACCCTACGTTAAAGGATTTTTTAACACTTTTGAAGCTGCAACAAACTAGAGACGCTCAAAGATAAGTTCACGGGTCTGATTTTGCCGACCATTACTGAAAAGAATATCGTACACTGCATGTGAGGAAAGTCATTCGCCAAGGAGAGGAGCGTGTCCGCCGTACATCCACAGGTGACTGCTTCCATCTCTGTCTCGCCAGCAGACACACCTCTCATGCGACGGTAAGGCGAAATTCCTAGGCTGACAGATCTGCCCTCCACTCGCCGGGTTGGCGGGTGTCAAGGACCAGGCCTCTAATTTGACGTTCTAGTAACCTTCAACTACATTGGGAACAACGATATCACTAAGAGGTAACCTGAAAGCCCAAACAATCTCTGCAACACCCGTGTCTCATTTAGTGGGAGGTTCGTGGCATGTACTCGTATTTTCCAGCGGCCCTTGACTCAAGTGTGACGCAAGAAGAGCAGTACAAGAGAGAGAGAGAGAGAGAGAGAGAGAGAGAGAGAGAGAGAGAGAGAGAGAGAGAGAGAGAGAGAGAGAGGGGGGGGGGGGGCGGTATCTGTTAAGTGTGTCAGCCGGGCAGGAAATGTGTATCCGTCCTCAGCCTCCCTTCTTCTACGAGAGTGATCTATAGGCCGATTGATGGCCTCTGGTGCAAAATGTCAGTCTGTTGGGCAAGTCTTCTTCCGGCGACGAGGCCAAAGGTGGAGACTGACACTTGCTATGGCGTGACCTTCCACCGCCACCACCACTGCTACCACCGCTACCACTGCCACCACCGCCACCGCACACCAGGAAGGTCTCAGGGCCAGCAAATCTGATCTGTCCACTTTTTCCATCTCTTTGTGGTCTCCTTCCCACTATCCGTCCCTTGTTCCTGAAGCCTGGCTAGACACAACACTGCTTCAGGCTGTTAGAGAAGCTCCATCATGGGTTCGTTAGAAGGGGCCTTTTTGAACTCCACTCGGAGACAAGGAAAAGTGAAAATTACCTGAAAGCGCTGACGCACCTCCGCCCTACTCCTCCTCCTCCCCCCTTATCACCTCCTCCACGACTGCCTCGGTAATGACTTAACTACTGTCATTGCAGGCTCCCCCTTCCTCTCGACGCCTCTTAACGTGATATTTGCTTCCACACTTTCCCCTTTTCTTCTCATCTCCTCATCATTCCTCTCTCCGGCAATTACATTCTTCCTCGTGTTCTTCCGGTGACCTGTCTTACCTTCATAGATCGCTACGTCCTTGTTTTCTTTCGTCTTTCTCTTTCCATGCACTAGTGTTTCAATATCCAGTTTTCCACTTCCTGCACTGGAGGCCTTCTACCGTCACTGGCGTTACTTTTGTGTTTCCTATACTTCACTATTTTATTTTTCTCCTCGTGTGACTTTCCTATGATGCGACATTAACTCCTTTGCTCTCAGCATTTGTGAGATTGTTGTTACGTGTTCTGCCATTTCCTTGAGGTAACTACAAATTCCGCTGTCTTGTTTTTGTTCTTTTCCATCAACCTCTTCCTCTCCCTCACGTTCTCCTCTGCCTTGCCTTCCCCGTTTTGCTGACGCCCTGTAATTGGCCACAGCGGCGTGCCTGTGGGCGGGGAAGGACGCCGAGGATAAAGAGCTCATTATTTCCTCATGCTACGCTGTCATCCTGCCTGTCTAGTGAGGCTTTGTTTCTGGTCCTTGACAGCACTCCTGCCATTCCACCCTCTGACTGAGACGGTGATGCCTCATGCCTGATTGCTCTGCGTGTGTAAAGATGTAAGACTCCTTCCTCTGCTTCCCAAAAATCAGTGTCGGGCGCCGGTAATGCTGGTTTAGGCTCTTAAGAGAAGGTCAAATTGAAATATACACGAGAACTTTGCATAAAATTGATCAAAGTTGAATCTACATAGTTCACATTCATCTCTTAGGAACAATGATGCCTCCTGCAGCAGAAGTATTTTCTCTCGGTGTTGAAGCCAGGGTGAAGTGTAATCTGGAGGCGCAGCGTGACGACAAAAGATGTGAGGCTAAGGAGGGCGGAGGCACCGGCACGGCTCATCCCCCAGTGGTGGTGTAGGAGTAGCGGAGTTCCGGAGATGATCTTAATTGGTGTTCGTTACACTTGCATCCTACCCCGTCCATCCCTTCCTCCACCCCAGCAAGTCGCCCCCTCCTCCTTGTCTCCCTTTGCTTTGAAACCAACGCCGAAACCATTGTTTTTATTGTGGTGATGAAACTCATAAAACATGACCAGAAACCATAAAGTCAGAAAAGCCAATTTTTTAACATTTTGGTGCGGTCCACAGCTTCCCTTAGGACGCCAACAGACCTTTCTTGGAGGTGGGCGGGAATAACCTAAGTGTTACGTAAGAGACACTAATGAGATTTGAGATCATTGTAGCGAACTCGAAATCCATATAAATTGATGTGTCACTTTCCTGTCAAAAACAGAGAGGAAAAAAAAGTTATCACACTGATAAGTTTGTTATGACTGAAGCTTAACTCACACCTGCTGTGACGCACGTAAGACTCCCGTTACTAATACTCCCACTTATTTAGCAATTGACAAGGACTACAGTATTGTGTTTCGGCAGCTGGTGAAATTATTATGCTGTAAGTTTTGTACAGAATGCAGGTTATAAACTTATGATAGTATTTTCAGTTAAAGTATAAATATACGGTAACTTGAATATATAAAGAAGAGAAAGCGTCACGATGCGTTATTATCAGTGGCACCGCGCCTCATTGAAGTGTTCAGTACTTAATGTCCTGTGTCACACGCACCTGTCTGTACAACTTCCATACCAGCACATCACCTCACTTTCTCTCCAATTACTCACTTTCTGCTGCTCTATATTTTTCACTACAGGAAAGCAGTTCAAAGGCGAACGGAAGATAAAGTAACGTGAAAGAAACATTGTTCTCCTGACCCTTGGTAACCTTGAGAGTGTGTGGTAGCGGAACCTGCCAGTGGAGGTAGTAGGTACAGTGTGTTTCCTGATGAAAGTATCAAGGAAACACTGCCAACAATGATACGATACTTTCTTCAGTTAAGTTTCCAGGAAGCTGTGGCACTGGAAAGACTTCCTGGGAAAAACGCGATACACGGTATTTTCATGAATGAAATGTGCATCGCTTAATTAATTTACAAATTAAATTCAAAGCCTATTTTACAAACGAACAGGGGTCCAAAGTTATATTATTCTCTGCCGATGCATCAGACTCACTATCTCCATTATCTGAGATAAAGTGTTCCAATTAGTTTGTACTTACTTTTATAAGCATTAGAATATTAAGACTGAATGACCTATGGATAATTCAGTGCCACAGTTCACACACTTCATCACTGTCTTCTGGATTGATGAGTTCATTCTTTTCTCCATTCCTCGTCCTTGATATCTTGATGAGTTGTGTTTCCGTTACGCTGCTCCGGAATTCTTGCCACATCTTCTGGTGTTCGTCTTTACGCATGGTAGTCACGCTTCTTTTCAAGACTGGTGGTAGTTAGCTTTTAGTTTATGATGGAACAGTTTTAAGATTATGTATGCTGGTTTTCCACTCTCAGGAGCCCCAAGAGTGCTACATTGCATTGTATTGTGTTTGCTATCTTAGATTAGAAGTAACATTAGGTCAAGAACGCTTCACCTCAAGCACGTTCATGATCTCCAGCCAATACTACCTCAATCACGTACACTAATGAAGTCATCGTTATGTTTCCTCGTTAAGCAGGAAGCCATTGTGTTAATATTAGATTAGGAAGCCTTGACATTCACTTTGCACGGTACCTGCAAGGTATGTGATCCCTTTGTTGTACAGGGTCTGGCCTGACACACGCACATACCTGCCTCCTTTAGATACAAATTGTCCGTTTTTTATCCATGATTTCGTTGTTCCTTTCTCTTTCTAGGTTTCTCCATTAATCTTTAAATACATCCCATACCGTATACGCCCGTTGTTGTATGTTCATAGAAAGAATGTTTCCTTTCTAGACTCAATGTACATTTGAATGTCACAATATGCTCGGTACCTCCAGGTTTACCGACCCATGCAAATGAGAATAGTGCCAAAACTGCGATGCTTGTACCGCAGTGCAATGTCAACCCTGTGTAAAGGCGGGTTTGAACGGGACAATTTGATGCTGCTTGCAGCCGCGTTTATTTAGCCAGCCACAAAATGCGCCGCATTTCAGATAAAATTTACTGTAGAACTATAATCTATGAGTATGGACGTCACTTTTGATGAGGTAAGCATGTCTGGATGGAGTGTTAGTGAAAATGACCAGTTGGGAAAGCAGCCCTGGGTTATTGAAATGTAAGCTGAGTTCTCGTCCAAGAAAGTGAAAGTCTCGCTGCGCGGCCACCTCGTCTGTGACCCCCTGACCGATGAAAGGGAAATGACGGCCCAGCGGCAGCCAGGCAGGCACGCGACGCGAGTCCCGGGGAAGCGGACATAATATTACGTACTAATGTTGACTGCAACACCCAAACATCGACCATTTCTGTCTGCCTCACTACACTTCTTCCCTTTCATCCGTATTGTGCTACTATAATGTACGTTCGTTCGTTCGTTCGTGCGTGCGTGCGTGCGTGTGTGTGTGTGTGTGTGTGTGTGTGTGTGTTGTGTAAGAATGATCTAGTCAAGGACAAAATAAAGTTTGGTTAAAAAAGGCCCACTGAGTTGCCAGTCCTTTTAAAAAGGTTTATAGAAAGGATCTTTCTTTCCTTTTTTCCTTTTTTTTATTTTTAAATGAATATATATATATATATATATATATATATATATATATATATATATATAAATATATATATATATATATATATATATATATATATTAGTGTGGCGTCTGTTTAGCCGTGCGGTGCAGGAATGGACGAAGTGGGAAGGAGGATGGGAGGATGGAGGGGTTGGTAGCAAGGTGCTTGTAGCGGATGGTGGTCGCCTCCAAGTCATGACCTCTGCAACAGCATTCCATAATCGGCTATTTTATGTAGAGGAGTGACTTTCTTATCAAGTAGAGTCTCGCAAATATTAATATAAACAATATATATGAAGACGGTTTCAGTTAGATACGTATGTATGTTGTGCACATCTTTGAAAACTCAATCAAGATAATTGTAAAGAAAATGGATACGTCATCGTCATCGTCTCGTACATGGTTGGCGCGCTGGTAACAAAGTACAACACTGTTTTACTTAGGACAATATGTTGAGGCCGTTATGTAAGCAATAATGACTGACATCTTTAGTTTATTTATGTCCATGGCACTTATTCTACAACTCATCTTTGAAACTTACATGGCCAGCATATTCTATCTATGGAGATTCAAGTGGACGGCATCCATTCCTAGTGGCAGACAGGAAGAAATGAAAATTAATGACGCCATTTCAGAGATCTGTGCCCCTCCCCCTCTCCTCTCCCAGAGCTCCCCGGTGCAACTGTTGTATAGAGAGAGGAATGATACGAAGCATGTTGTGAATATTTTTTTTCTCTGCCACTCGGCGATAACCTGATAAACAGCCAGCTTTTAACAAGGCTTGAACTCGGGGCCTTAATCTTATTACATCCGAGAGCTGACCTCTGGACCATCACTTTCCCCAAAGCCTTTGTGCTTCTGAGGTATTTGACCAGTCTCGATTAAACTGAGAAGCTTTCGTCCATTTTTTTTTCCTGCCGACCTGTCATGCATCAGTGCCGGCACTCCTCTGTTTAATTATGGATGCTGTTGTTTGTTCACATTCTTCCATGTTGATCCGTCACTACAGACAGGAAGGAATGTCCCTGTATGAATCTCAGAATCCAGTGGACCAGTGTGATGACACCACACCAGCCTCTCCTCGGTCTGTCTTTCTTACGCCCTTGTCTTGCGGCGCTCGACACCAGCGTCGAACCGTGCTAAGGGAGCTCTCATTGTCTCGCGCTTACTGATGCAGATTGCGCCATCCTGCATTGTGTTGTGAGCTACGGAAGTAGAGAACCAAACTGAACAGTGGTTTACATGAAGAGATGGCGTGAAGAAGAGGCTCATGAGGAGGAGCAGCAAGCGGGAATAATTGAGATGAAT
>CM035205.1:21893688-21953688 GCA_020233015.1 Callinectes sapidus | reverse complement strand
CTCTCTCTGATCTAGACGTCCCCTCCTCCCTCTCCCTCCCAATGTCAACTCGTCAACATTTCCTTCAATTCTCAGTGTTTCTCGAGCACTTCCTGTTGTCTCCTACCTGAAATGCATAGAATGTAGTGATAAGAGGAAGAAATAAGGAATGGAAGTATTTGAGGAAAGGTAGCAGTAGCAGTGGAAACGGGAGCAGGAGCAGCAGCAGTGTTATCATTATTGTGTGTGTGTGTGTGTGTGTATGTGCTAAGAATGTTAGAATGAATACATAAAAAGAGGAAGAGTCCTTTCAAAAATACTATTATTTATTCTTATTGACCAGGGCTAATCTAATTATCCAGGCATATTGGTAAATTATTGCTGCCCTTATTACATAAAAATAGCTCTACATATAACTTAGGAATAACCTCAAGATTGATATTAAGGCTTGTAGCGCTCACAGCAGCTCTCAACTACAAGAATTATTTAGGTTAACCCCGAAAAAAAATTTGATCCGCTATTGCTCTCTCTCTCTCTCTCTCTCTCTCTCTCTCTCTCTCTCTCTCTCTCTCTCAGTAACTTGGCCCAGCTGTTAGTTCTCTTAGTGTATAATAGTAGTGCTATGATAATGATGACCATTTTTGTCCACAGCGCCAGAGAAAGACTACCGGGCGACACTTCCAGACGAGGAGAATGTGGTGTGGGCATGGATGCTGTTCTTCTGCTTCATTGTTCCCGAGTTGGGGACTTGGTTCCGCTCCACCCGCATGTGTGTCTTCAAAGTAAGTACTAAGCAGCAGGGACAGAGCCAGGGTGTTCAGGGAATGGTGAACCAGTGGGCCACACTATTAACCACTGCTCTTCTCCCCAACATACCATAACACATTATTATCATTATTATTATTGTTGTTGTTATTATTATTATTATTATTATTATTATTATTATTATTATTATTATTATTATTATTGTTATTATTACTATCATTATTATTTTTATTATTATTAATATTATTATTATTATTATTATTATTATTATTATTATTATTATTATTATTATTACTATTATTATTATTATTATTATTATTATTATTATTATTATTATTATTATTATTATTATTGTTAATGTTTTTATTTATAGTAAACATAATTCTCTCTCTCTCTCTCTCTCTCTCTCTCTCTCTCTCTCTCTCTCTCTCTCTCTGCTTGATGAATTAGTATCATATCAGCATTCCCATGATAGTTTGAAGTTGCCACATGTTTATGAAATGAGATTAAAGCATTAATATTAGGGCTGGATTGGAAATTTAAGACTCCTAATTACAACCTTGTGTCAAAATCATCACTTATGTACAAACTTGTATCGTAACATTGTAGGTCTCGATAATTTGTGTAGGTTTTTACAAGTGGCATGATGCATCAAAGTGTGTCATGTCTCAGAACATGCAATGACCAAAATCTTCTGTGTTCCTAGTGGCCCATACAGCTACTTTTGTTACATAGTAATGCTGAGCAATTATCCATCTATTTATTTTCTTTAAGCACTAAAACTAGAATCTCACATGCACCTCCTTTGTAGTACTTAGTTGTTTCTAATACATGTTATTGTGTTAATTGGCAGTCCTGGAAGAGGCCGCCATTCGGTGACATGTTGTGGGTGTTGATCTTTGAAACTTTCCACACTATCGGAACTGGCCTTCTCATCTTCCTTGTGCTGCCTGACCTGGATGTCATCAAGGGTGCCATGTTGACCAATTGTGTGGCTTTCATGCCTGGACTGTTTGGTGAGTTGTGTCATCAAGTCTGCTTTCCTTTAGACTTGTAATATTGTAGGTTTCCATGTGTCATCCTCAGCTATATTGCTAATGATAATACTATGTCCATGACATTATTGCTGGTTTCCAAAACTTCATTCAAGTCCTTTTGATATGGAGTTAACCATTCTTCCTATAGTGTACATTTTACATTGTAGTTTTGACATGACTTTTGCTTATTGCAGGGCTCCTGTCACGCACCAGGAAGGAATCTCATGTTGCTTTGAAGGTGATAATGGACCTGATAGCTCTGGCATGTCAGCTCACTGGCTTTGTGGTGTGGCCAATCGTGGAGTACAACAAAAACCCAGACGTATGGCGCATCTGGATTATTCCCGCAGCAATATTCCTCACCTCTTTCGGCTGGTGGGAAAACTACGTGGACAAAAATTCAAAATTCAGTGAGTTATTTGGTATAGATTATTCAGATGAGCAACACTTCATTACCTTAAATGCAATTGACTGGACACAATATCAATGAATAAGAAACTTCACCCACATTTGTATCATTATATCAGTAAGTGAAAGATTATCTATAAGTTCTTGATATTTGCTGGAGTGATTCTGTGAGAGGATTTTCATTATTATTCCTGATCTCTGTATCATCCCAGTTTTTTCATGCAAGATGTTCTTTACAGGCACCATCAAATACTTTGGGAGAATCAAAGAGAGGCTCTGGAAGACACGATATTTCTGCTACATTTTTGCGTCCCTGTGGAAGATCCTGATATTCTTCGCAATAATGGTGTTGTCCATGGGAACTCGACTTGACAACTTTAGCACTGTCTTTGACCTTCGCACAGCCTTCAGGTATGAATAACTAATAGTAATCTAGACCAGGGAATGTTTTTTTTCAGAGACAGTACTCTTAGTCATATTAACATGCATATATTTTAATCATGTAAGTAGGTAATCTAATTTGAAACACACACCAAGAAGAGCAACTGTCCAACACTGAATTAAAGTGAATTTTAAGCACCAAAATTATTGGTCTATGGCACATTGAAAGGTAAATACCTATGCACAATGCTTGAAAGAAAAATATAATAACAATGGTGAGTAATGTAAGTCAATTTCCTCATCAGCTCTCACAGCATCAATGTGACAGAGGTGCGAGAGCGGTTACCAGGTTTGTTGGTGCCTGATTCCTCTACAGTGGCACCTTTGGAGCACACACAGCCAATCCCATCTGAGCAGGGCACCCCCATCTATGTGTTCCTTATCCAGGTGTTCACTGCCTGGCTCTGCTATATATTTGGTGAGTGCTGATGTCATGTTTAAGTTTAGAGAGTCTGTATACTACTACATACTTGAAAATATTTATTACCAACAAATTCTGATGTGGATTATGTACAATTGATACATTTTCTGGATGTTCTTGACTAATGGTGGTCTTATATTTCCAGGCAAGTTTGCATGCAAAATCTGCATTCAAGGCTTCAGCTTTGCCTTCCCCATCAACCTGACCATCCCAGTCTCTATCTCTCTGCTCATCACAGCTTGTGGCCTCAGGTTTGACCATGCCTGTTCCTTCCAAGTCATTCCTGAATACCTATTCTGGGAATGCAAGAATGGTGACATCCTCAATGATTTCCTCAACAACGATGTAAGTGTACATATATGTTTCTTGAAGAAACTATCTAGTAAGTCCTTGAGGTTAGGGCAATAGTGAAAAATATGGTATGACATAGTATTTTCTATTTCAGCAAGGTTTTGATATATTTGCACATCAAAGATGATTGATTTAAGCAGCATTAAAGGTGACATGATAGGCAATAACATTTTCCCAATGAGTCAGATTGGCTTAATTGAGTACAGAGAATGAAAAATAAATCAAACAGAGGCATTCAGCAGCACAATATTCTTACTGTAAGTGGAAACTTTGTAACAGATCCTGACAAATTTCTGACATCCACAGTACGCCTGGGTGTGGCTGTTCTGGCTGCTGTCACAAACGTGGATCACCTTACACATCTGGACTCCCAAGTGTGAGCGTCTGGCATCCACAGAGAAGCTTTTTGTCACACCAATGTACAACTCACTCTTAATTGATCAGTCAATAGCACTCAACCGGAGACGGGACGATGAGGGCGATGTGAAGACGGAGGACCTCAACCTTGGTGCCGATGATCATGAGAATGAGGTGCTGTGATGGTGTCTGTTTGACATCACCTGTCTGTTACCTGTCAGGAAATTAACCACTTTTAGCTGTATTTACTTTATCAGTAACATCATGCCCTGTCAGGAAATGAACCACTTTTAGCTTTATTTTACTTCATTAGTGACATCATGCACTAAAGTATTTTAGGACTCCTCAAAGAAGTGTTCTATAATTAATGATCTCAGTGCTGAATTAACTTTGTGAAATAAACTAAAAAGTATGCTATTGACAAAAATAGAAATAATCCTTGTGATGTTGAAAGTATATGAAAAACATTACAAAGTTTTTTTTTTTTTTTCCACAACAAACAGTTCACGAAAGCAATAAACTCTTCTAAGGTGGAACACTTGTATATGGTTGATGGAGTAGAAATTCAAAGCTTTCCAATATTTAGAACCTCACTTTTGAAAACTCACTACTAGTGTCATTGTGCTTACTAAGGCTACATGTACTTGCAGGTGTCCCAGTATTATGAAACTATATCCATCCATACTGACTCATCTAACAACAATGCCTCCAAGATCAAGTCATCCGATCAGATCACCCGCATCTATGCCACTGCTACCATGTGGCACGAGAATGAGGAGGAGATGATAGAGATGTTGAAGTCAATCTTGCGAATGGATGAAGACCAGTCTGCACGTCGTGTGGCTCAAAAATACCTTAAGATTGTAGATCTTGACTATTATGAGTTTGAAAGTAAGATTTATTTCCAAAGATGTAACTTCCTTTAATTTATTTTCATCAGATTTCCTTGTTTAATATGAGGGTTTTTGCAGCACATCTGCTAATATAGGTACATTCTGTTTGTAAAGAATTTCCTTGAGGTCAGTCATGTGGAGAAGTAATGCAAGACTACTTGATGTATTTGTGCATTTGTTCCACTGCTTTCCTCATTGTTTACTTTCCCTCAGCTCACATCTTCTTTGATGACGCCTTTGAAATCTCCGACGACAATGAGGATGAGAATGTGGTGAACCAGTTTGTGAAGCTCCTGGTGAACTTAATGGACGATGCTGCCACGCACGTCCATCAGACAAACATCCGAATCCGTCCACCCAAGAAGTACCCTGCACCGTATGGTGGCCGCCTGGTGTGGACCTTGCCCGGGAAGACTAAGATTGTGGCACACTTGAAGGATAAGAGCAAGATTAGGCACAAGAAACGGTGGTCTCAGGTATTCCTCATTGCTTTTGTTTCCTTTGCAGACTGACAGAGAAATGTATGTGATTAATTCATAAATTATTTTGACACACAGCAAACGCAAAACTTTTATCGTGTGATATAATTTGTCTTGCACATAGTGATGCTCCTCATTCATTTAATAAAAAAATCTGAATTTTTCTATACTACATTTTTTTAATATCAAATTTTTTTAAATATGTGGATGTTGGGAAGTGTTTTAATATATAAAAAAATCAAATCTTTAAAAGAAATGATTAATAGAAGAGATAAACTCTCAAAAGAACAGAAGAAAAAGATGGAAAAACTTATATTCAGACCAGTTATAAACATTTATTAGTAGCAAATTATAACTTCACATTTTTGTGCATATAGGAATGAAAGACCAATTTACAATATCAATAATTCCACAGGTGATGTACATGTACTATCTGTTGGGATTCAAGCTGATGGACCAACCCATCTCAGTAGACAGGAAAGAAGTGATTGCTGAAAATACTTTCCTCCTCACCCTTGATGGAGACATTGACTTCACTCCGAGTGCTGTGGCTCTTCTGATAGATCTTATGAAGAAGAATACTAACTTAGGTGCAGCTTGTGGACGTATCCATCCTGTTGGCTCAGGTAAGGTTCTAAATGATTTTTTTGATAAGTTGATTCAGTCTAACAGTAATTAAAGAAACATAAGTACTTTTTGGCATCTGGAATCTGGAAAGAGTTTTCATATTTTACTTAAACAACATGTCGATGGAAGTGTTTTCATATGCAGTTAACACAAAGTTGGATCCTTTCAGGTTTGATGATCTGGTATCAGATGTTCGAATATGCCATTGGCCATTGGCTGCAGAAATCAACAGAGCATATGATTGGTTGTGTGTTGTGTAGTCCTGGCTGCTTCTCCCTCTTCCGTGGCAAGGCTTTGATGGATGACAATGTGATGGCCAAGTACACTACCAAGTCCAGTCAGGCCCGACATTATGTGCAATACGATCAAGGTCAGTGTGAGATATCAAGGATCATCGTCATATCAACCCACATGCATTGGTCATTTTCTTCTTTCATTACTTAGCTCTCTCATGTGTTTGTCACTTGTGAAGCAGCATTTGTGTAGTACATTCTGGTGTTCCACAGGGGAAGACCGATGGCTGTGCACGCTGCTGCTTCAAAGAGGTTACCGTGTAGAGTACAGTGCTGCCTCTGATGCCTACACTCATGCTCCGGAAGGATTCTCAGAGTTCTACAACCAGCGTCGTCGATGGGTGCCCTCAACCATGGCCAACATTATGGATCTGCTGCAGGACTACAAAAAGACCATCCAAGTTAATGACAACATCTCCCTACCCTACATCTTCTACCAGGTAAAATGACCTCAGACTCACTTTGAATTGTCGGTATTTTATATGTACAGAAAGAGTCCAAGTGTTGTTCCTTTTATTGTTTAAATTCTCAAAATTTAATTGCATTTTTAAATGTAAAAATGTTTAGATTTATATATTTTTTTATTAAACTTTTTAGTTTAATATTTAGAATTGTTGTGGTTTTAGCTTTTGCATTGTAGGGAATGGTAAGAAAATGGTTCTCTAATAGAGTGGTTGATGAATGGAATAGACTCAGTGATCATATTGTTGGTCCTGAGTCTATGAGGAGCTTTAAAAAGAATAGATAAGTTTATGGATGAGGATAATAGGTGGGATTAGGTGGGTATCTTCATAGAGGAACTTCCATGTATAGACCTAATGGCCTCTTGCAGCTCATCTCATTTTCTTATGTTCTTATGTTGTTATTGTACCACAAATTTGCCAAGGAAAGATCAGTTATTTAAAAGTTAGTAGTGAGACATTTATTTTATTGTTGCAGACTATGTTGATGGGTGGTACTATCTTGGGCCCTGGAACTATCTTCCTTATGTTGGTGGGTGCCTTCGTGGCTGCTTTCCGCATTGGTAACTGGCCATCCTTTGAGTACAACATCATCCCAATCCTGCTCTTCATGGTTGCCTGCTTCACTCTCAAGTCAAATATCCAGGTACTTTCTTTATCTTTTAAGTATTTGAAGTCATAAACAAGAATGAAATATTACACAACTTTATCTTCATCAAGGCTTTCCTGTCACTTGATGTTTATAAAGATATATTAATGGTATCACATATCACCAAAAAACAGGTAGCTGTCTTCTAACAATTTTTACACACATGTATTTAATTTTTCATTGTTGTCAATGTTTTTCATCAATGTAGCAAATCTCTATTAGTCATGATTCTATTATGATCATTGCTTGCTCATCAATGTTTTCCTAGAGAGAGAGAGAGAGAGAGAGAGAGAGAGAGAGTGTACCAACTACTTCTTTGTGCTTTTGAATATTTGTGCTTTTTGATTTGCTCTTTTTCTGGCTTCTCCTCAATCACATTTATTTTGAGAATCAGTAAGGTCATCAACATTGAATATTACCATATAACTATATGTGTCAGGATGTGTGAGTGTATTTAGTATATGTTATATGTTTGCTTTGTAATGTGGAAGCTTTTCACTGTTATTTTTTTGTCTGTTGTCCATGTGATTACTTTCCCTTGTCAGACATGTAACAGTTTTGTTCCTTTTCCATTGTGTGTGGCTGTGTGTGTGATGTTTTCGTGATCCATGTGGGTGCGCCTTTGTGACTGGGCAGCTGATTGTGGCCCAGATCATGTCTGCTTCCTATGCACTGATCATGATGGCTGTCATCGTGGGTACCACACTGCAGCTGGGAGAGGACGGAGTTGGTTCCCCGTCAGCCATCTTCCTTATCGCTCTCTCAGGATCATTCTTCATAGCAGCCTGTATGCATCCTCAGGAGTTCAAGTGCATTATTCCAGGTCTGCTGTATCTTATGTCCATTCCTTCTATGTACCTCCTCCTTATCATTTACTCCCTCATCAATCTCAACAATGTCTCATGGGGGACCCGTGAGATAGCCACTAAGAAGACAAAGAAGGTTTGTAGCTCTCCCATAGCACACATACATGGTGGTGGTGGAGGTGGTGGTGGTGGTGGTGGTGGTGGTGGTAAATGTCTAAAGTGAGGTAGAAGAAGCATTCAAGATACAGCTTGAACCATTATAACATGGCACAAAGAGAACAAGAGTACATAAATCATTGAGAGTACAAGAGAGCTTAAATTATTTGTATTTTATCATGTAGTTGCTTACATTTTGAATGGTAAAAGATATTTAAAAAAACATTAAAATCTGCAGTATTTTGTAGATATTCATTTAAGGAAACTTATTTTAGAAGTTATCATGTTACAGTGGTGTTTGCTACACATGATACTGTTAGTCTCTCAAGTGGTCTTCATTGTAGTTATGTTTGTCCTTTGGCTTTGGCTGTTTACTGTCAAAAGGCTGCTCTATATGAAAAATTATATTTGACTTAAATTTTGGGTAAGTAATTTTATTGTGTGATTTGTGGGAATGTCTTTCTATGAAATTACTGATTGCATTCCTTGCTTCTTATCCCATTACTCACTTGCATGCCAGTAACTCACTCATAAACCTAAAATCTTTCATGTTAACCTCACTCATCTCACCTCAAACACACACATTATATATATATATATATATATATATATATATATATATATATATATATATATATATATATATATATATATATATATATATATATATATATATATATACACACACACACACACACACATACACACACACACACACACACACACACACACACACACACTAACTATTATTAGTTTCTTATTTTAGGGATCTTTGCTTGGCTTTTTTCTAACCCACTAATCCAGCATGGTGACTCATCCTACAGATCACAATAGCCTATGTGCTGACGGCGGTATATGCCCTAGTGATGATAATCGTGCTGGTGGCCATGTTTCTCAACTTCGCAGAAGATGGGTGGGATAGTCCATCTGCTATATTCTTTATGGCCACAGCTGCATCATTTATAATAACAGGACTGTTACATCCAAAAGAAATCATGTGTCTTCCAGCTGGTCTAGTATACTACTTGCTGGTGCCTTCCATGTACCTTCTGCTCCAGATTTACTCTTGCTTCAACCTCAATAATGTGTCTTGGGGCACACGTGAAGTGTCCGCCAAGGAGAAGAAAAAGACCAGAGAGGTACAAGAATATTTCTATCTAATTTTGAATTATATTTAGAAGAGATCGATGTTGTTTGTGAAGTCTTCAATTGTGTGATAAGATAGACTGGTATTCTGCCAAATGTGTTGTTTTTTAGTAACCTTGCTTGACTAACTGCATGACTGCCATCAATAGCTTTTCATATTTTCTTCATTAATTGTATGTGCATGCACTATAAACAGATGTCATGTGTATTGTACAAATGTAACAATTAGTACTTTGAAGTACTCTGCACTATACAAAGATGTCATGTGTAGTGTACAAATGTAACAATAAGTGCTTTGAAATACTTTTGACAACTCATGTGTATGATTTTGTGTAATTATAATGCTTATATATATAACCCTCAATCAGATTCAGACATCTCTTAAAAGATTACATTTTATTTCTCACCTTTCTGGTGTTAGGAATTGGAGGCTGAACGCAAGGCATTAGAGGAGGCTAAGAAAAACAAAAAGAAGGAAGGCTTCCTGGGCTTCCTCCACCGAGAACAACAAAATGATGATGAAGGCTCCATAGAGTTTTCTCTGGCTGGCCTCTTCAAGATTATGTGCTGTGTCCACCCCAAGCCAAGTGATGAGCGCCAACAGTTGGCCAGCATTGGAAACTCTCTTGACATCCTGAAGAAACGATTTGAGACCATTGAAGCGTAAGTTCTTTTCTACTAAGCAGAGATCCACCTTAGAGAGAGAGATATATATTGGGACAAGTTCTTCCTTCTAGAAGAGCATTTACTCATATATGTAAAGATTTGTTTGAATTGATTAAGTTAGTTCACCTGCAACTTTGGTGTAATATTTTTATTTTATTCATTAGTGAATTTAAAAGAGCATGGTAGTAGTTCCAACACTAGCATGTGCAAGTGAGATGTAGATATAGAAAGGACTGTGATTCAGGCAATGTAAATAAAATACATGACAGGTGCTTTTGATGAAAATAAAATAGCAAGTGCAAGAAATCTTGTGTATATGGTGGTTCACCATCAATGTAGAAAGTCTCTCTACACAGTGTTTGGTGGAGTAGACCTTTCTTTTATTATGCATCCTTTAGCTCACCTCACTCCCCATCATCTCCAATATCATGTTGTCCCTTCACCTCCAGACACATGGGCATTGTTCCAAGTAGCCGTCGCCGCTCCACCATGCAGCCTCGTGTCTCTCTGCGCGGTGACAATGCATCCCTGGTCAACGAAGGTGCACTTGATGACTACAGTGACAGTGAAAGTGAAAAGTCTGGTAAGCAATATGAATTTGATAACCTGAGAGTCATACCCATGTTAGAAAGGAGTAAATGTTCCATAGAATTTCCTTCTTGCTCAAAAATCAAATTCATGTATAGATCTCTTCAGTATAAAATTTATTGATTAGCCTCTAAATGTATGTACTTTGACAGGCCCCAAAGAGGAGCGAGATGATCTGGTTAATCCTTATTGGATTGAGGACAAGGCCCTCAAGCGTGGTGAAGTGGACTACATGCCAGGAGCTGAGGTGCAGTTCTTCAAAGATCTTATCGAGAAATACCTCCACCCACTTATCAAGAATGCTCAAGAACAGGTGCCTCTTTCTCTTTTTTTGTAGTCAATCATTCAATATTCAAAGAGTGTTCTAGATAGGTACCAACAATTTGTTAATTTCTTGAATTCAACATAATTACATATGTTAAAGTATTTGTTTCTAGAATTTTTTATTATATATTTCATTACCATATATTTTTGTGGATAAGATGACTTTTAGATTAGTTAATTCTTAAATTTAACTTTGATTTCAATGGTTTTAGTTGATATTGGTGATATAAGACTACCAAATAATCTATGAGGAAGTTTAGGTCAATGAGCACCAGACAACTGAGACAGTGATATATACCAGTACAATGAATATAATATCTTCTTCATCCTTAAGACCAAAGCTAGGATAAGGAAAAAATACAATTGGGTGCCATTTGTGTATTTTCATGAAAGGGATGGATGGATGAAGATGGTGTGAAATTATGGATAGACAATGTATGAAACGTTCAGTTTTCCTAAACATAAACAAACCCTTGTGTTGCGCCACCCACTTGTGTGTATTGGACTGTCACCCATAATCTTTTCATGTGTATCATGTGTTACTTTTGATTAGATACACTGACATTCAAATTTTTCACAAGTGGTAATATAAAGTCAAGACCATTTAAATCCACATTACAAAGGTATTTTGCATTATATTTTAAGGTCATTGGCTTTGTAATTGAAATAATATGATGATTCACATTTTGTATCTTATTAGGGCAATTCAAGTGGTATCTCATGCACTGAAATGTGTTGTATATATGGGTAGAGTAGGATTGTACTTTGTACCTTAAAATACCTCTTTGCTTCTTGAAAACCTAAGCAGTGATTTGCTTGAAAAGTTATTTCAAGATATTTTTAACTTTCTGATAGTTTAGTGTTTTCCTGTTGGTGATTATTGCAAAAATAGAACAACAAGCCTGCCAGGCTTTGTGAGCAGAGCTATGCACTGCATAAGAAGCTTCGTAAGTATATGGACCATGCCTCTGATGACTTCATTCTTCATCTTCAGATGTGGGATGGGTATTTCTAGTTCTTTTCTTTAATAACATTTGTCTCAGATTAGTTTTGGGTGAAGGATTCTTCTTATTCACAACTTGGCCTTGTCTGGATCACTGCATGATCATAATAGTTTTGTTTTCTTTCACCTAACTTGCTTCCATACTAGAAATACATAGATGGCATTATGTTGCTAACTTATACAGATAAGAATGAAAAAATTCTGTCATACTCAACAAAATTCTTAATTTATTGGACAATTATAGCGTGTATCAGTGTGGCAGCCAACAAGCTTCTGAAGAAATTCTTTTTGAGAACTTGTTTTATTGGTAATTATGACTGAAAGATAATAAAATGCAATGTTATTTTGATTTGGAGAAATTAAATCAATAGAGGAAAGCAATACATTGTCATGAATTTAGAACTTGACTTACTTTTGGTTATTCACTGTGAAGATTATTATTGTCATTAACAATCCTACCATTATTAACTATTTGCTTCAGGTGGTAAAGAATTACAACTTACTTTAGAATTACATTTAATCAGTAACTGTTTGACTTTAGTTTTGTCATCAATTTTCATAGAAAGGATGAAGATGGTTATGTAGTTTGTATGTATTTATGTTCAGCAGAGGAAATTCATTTACATTTATTAACAGACTGTTCCTTGATATTGTCATTTGCTGGCATTATTCTGTTTTAATTTACTAAAGACTATATTAGTGACTCAGGCTAACTAAGACTGATGATATTATGATGGGTCACAAGCAAGCAAGTAAGCATGTACGTTTGTATGTTTCTTGCATAACCTTTGTGATTGTGGTATGCATGTCTGTTAATAGTATAATACATACTCTCATGTGACTATGATGGGCATGCACTATGGCATGAAATATGCACATTCATTCAGAGCTTCAGAATTCCCTTAACACACTGGTGTGTCCTAGAATCTTATTGATGAAATGTTTGATGGAGAAGTAGATGTTGTAGATGTTATTTATCACACAAGGTACTTGATTCGATAAAAGTGTGTGTGTGTGTGTGTGTGTGTGTGTGTGTGTGTGTGTGTGTGTGTGCGTGCATTAAATGCATAAGATAAGAAAAGAAAAAAGAGAAAAAGGGCAAGGGCAGATCCATTGTTGATGTTCCATCTACAATTGCAGTACATACTATCATCATTTTCATCATAGTATCATAATTTCCTTCTTTAGAAACTGAAAGGAATATTTCCAGTCTAAAGCATAGGCAGTCAATGACTAGAGCAATCCAGGAACTAAGATTGTGTGAGTGGTGAGCTGTGGGAGTTGATGTTAGCAGTGCAAAAAAGAATGTCTTCAGCACGTTGCCTGCTGGGTTTCCTTTTGGATTTCACTTTTCCTAAATACATCTTTCTGGCACGTCAAGCTATTTTGGTTGTGTAAAATTACAAAGATTGTTGAGAAGTAACTCTTTTTCATTATTAAATGAGATGACTCTAACTATAACTGTATACCTGTGTATTATGTGGGGTTCATATTATAGCATTAGCAGTGTCCATGTTCACTTATTTCCCTGAGCACTCATCATAATTTCACCTTGGCAGCAAGTCAATTAAATTACCAGCATGCCAGACAGTCTTGTGAACTGGATAGAAATGTCTTGTTGAAGGGTGCAAGTACTTTTAGATTAACTGACTGAGTGAAATAATGAGAATGTATTTAAAATAGCTATTCTGTACATAAAAAGTGTTTGTATAGTGTACAAAAGATCTGGTTTTCAATAACATTTTTCATTGTGCTAAGATCAGTTTTAGTTGTCAGCAGGTGGTTGTTGTGTAGCTCAGAGACAACTCACTATTAATCCCATGAATATTCAGTAGAAGAGCATCAACACCTGTAATAAAACTGATCTTCAGATATAAACTCGTAATGCAGACTTCAAAGAGTTTGTATTGTGAGTATGCATGTAGACTAATGGTCTTCTCTGTTCTATCTTTCTTCTCCCTCTCTAGAAAAAAATGGAGGTGGAGTTAAAGGAGCTTCGGAATATAGCAGTCTTCTCCTTCAGTATGCTGAATGCTATCTTTGTCCTTATTGTCTTCCTGCTCCAACTGAACAAAGATACTATTCATATTGAGTGGCCTCTGGGGGTGAAAACCAACATTACCTTCGTGGAGGCAACCAGCGAGGTAGGTGGTGTGGGCCGTCTTGGCTTTTTGTGTCTGTCCATTATGTGTGTGAAATGTCTTCCTTACAGAAACAAGCAGAGATCGAGTTAAAGGAACTGAGAAACAAATCATTCTTCGGTTTCTTCATGATGAACGCGCTCTTTGTGCTCATTGTATTCCTTCTTCAACTGAACAAAGATGACCTTCACATCGACTGGCCTCTCGGCATCAGGGAAAACATCACAATTATCCCAGAGACACAGGAGGTAACCTGGCGTTTGCCTTGCTCCTGCCAGTTGTGGTATTTATGGCTGCCACTTATTTCTCTTATTCTGGAACTACCTGAGGGACTTGTGGAGCAGAGGCCTCCTAGGACTTCCTTTCCTCAAGTCCAAATAGTGTCCAGAACTTCTTCGTCTCAGATCTAGAACCTTATTGACCTGCATGTCATTTCTGGTTTAGCATGCTAACACTGGTTCAGCATGGCACCGGCCTTCCCTTCCTCACTTCCCACTCTCAGCGCAGCAGAAGGCAGAGTCAAAAGGCTAAACACACAACATTCAAATTAACAGAGTGGAGATTGATCCACTTGTATTGTTCATGGTAATCAGGCAATCCATAATAAAGTATTGGCCAGGCATTATTCATATTCATCTCACTGTCGGCACAAAGAAAACTTTATGTTAATTGATATCTTATTCATGTATTTGTTGAATTTCTTATTTCATTCTTTATGTCTTTTAGCTGGTCAAATATATATATATATATATATATATATATATATATATATATATATATATATATATATATATATATATATATATATATATATGAATTGGTTTATTATTATTGTTGTGGTGTTTTATTATTTTTATTATTGCTATTATTATTATTTTTTCATTATCATTATTGTTATTATTATTATATTTTTTTTATTTTTTTAAATTTATTTATAAAATTATTTGTTTTGTATTATTATTATGTTTATTATTGTAAGTTGTTATATAACAACATTATCCACTTTTTTATTTATTTTATTTTATTTCATTTCATTTATGTCATTCATTGTGGTATTCATTATATCATTGGGAAATGTTATTATCTTCAATTAGATATTAATTTTTGTTAAATTTGATGTATATTGATTTTTTTTCTTATATGACTGCTGGACTGATTCCAAATTATTCTATTGGTGACTTTTAAGACTCACAGACTAACTGCTCTATTTTCTGTGTATCTTTTCTGATTCCTGTTCCTTGGAATGCTTACAGGGATTTTTTACACAGAACTTTCACTTTTGCTTTGTTATTACATACATATCTCATTTCTTTTACTTCTGGGTCTTAGCCTTTTAAATACATACTCAGTATTTACTCCCCTTTTCTTATTTTCATTATTATTTTTTTCTTTGAAGTTCTTTTCTCATCCTTTGTGTAATTGTTTTATAAATTTTTACCCATTTCTCACCAGTGCATGATAATGGCTCCTTGACTTTTATTGGCTTCCTTATAACTTTTTCCCAACTTTCTTTCTATGCCTCCTTCACACATCTAGTGATTTATTAGGAATTTCAACACTGGATTTTCTCCCACCATTTTAATATCTTGCTTTCTTGATAACACATATGTACATATTCATTTGTTTGAATTCAGTGATTCATTGTGTGTCCAGTTTTAATCTTCTGTAATAGCACCTCTTTTACTTCATCTTCTCTCAAAATCTTCTGGCTACAGCTATTTTTCCTCTGACTTCAGACATAGTGAATAGGTCTGTATTTGTTGTGCACCCTTCAAGTCCACAACTCTGACAGTTTATCATAATAGTACTCGTTGTCACCATCACGTTACATACCTATATAGATTGTATTTTGTCCACCAACTGGTGATTTTGTTCTTTGACACTAAATGGATAACTTTCTCTCTTAAGCTGAGTATAATCCAACAATTCATCCATAATATGTTGTGATCTTATTGTGCTTAGATATGTTTTTAAATGACTTTTTAAGATGGTAATGTTATTGATGATGTGGCTATTATACCTTGACGAGATGTACAGCTACAACAGTAAAGCAGCCACTCTGTCTCTCCAGCGTCACTGTGATGGCCTTGATTCATGCTGCCACCTAACTCATCCATTTCTTTTTTTTCTTTTTTTTAGATAATACAACTTAGTTATAGATTTTTCATATTAATTTTTATAGTGAATGATCTGATGTTCAGCTTACTAAGGCAAAGAAAGAGCTGGTTTGTGTGCTAGCAAGAGTTGTGGCATGCATGTGTGGTGTTGCCTCTCTGCATGACCATGAGTCTGCTCTTGTTATACCCACACAATGTAGCCATTGATAACTAGATCCCTGCATGTTCTTTACTTTGTATAATAACTTTTTCCAGTTCATTAAGTTCATATAACCATAAATAGTAATTGTCCATCCTCTTGATATAAAACTAAATGCAGACATCCATTAACATCTTTATAAATCTATTCAATTTTCAAAACTTGGAATTAAAGATCGCATCAGACAGTTGTTATAAAGTGTTTACATGATACTGCAAGCTACCAGTCATGTCAGAAGTAAGTCACTGAGTCTTACTATTCCCTGCAGGTCCTCATCAGCCAGGAACACTTACAGCTGGAGCCTATTGGTCTGGTGTTTGTGTTCTTCTTTGCCCTCATTCTTATCATTCAGTTTGTTGCCATGTTGTTCCATCGCTTTGGCACCATCTCCCATATCTTGGCCTCCACCGAACTCACCTGCTGCAATAAGAAGGTATGGACTGTGTTTAGTAACTGGTTGGGCTTGGATTGTGAAAATGTATGACTCAGGACTACTAATTCTATTTGTAAATATTATATAAAGATAGTAAATGTAAGGCGAGGGAATAATTATCAACTTTCTTTATGAGAATACAGTAATATATTTATACAGTATGTGTTGAGTTAATATAGGTCTAGAAAATACACAGTACCAATGCAGAACATGTAGATATGCAGGATATGTCTGCATTCATCTTAGCACAGTGGCATAGCTAGTGTTACCGCCCAAAAGTGCCTCCTGGTTTGGACTGCCCCCCCTCGACTCTGAGCAATATTGTTTTCTATGTATCACATTTTTCCACTTTGTTTTTTATGTTATTTCTTAAATATTGGATCAGATTCCCTGTACATAGTTATTTCCATGGTCCTGAATGAAATATATTGTTTATTTTTCAGGCTGAAGACACCACTGAGGATGCTTTCATTCAGAAGAATGCAGTGGACATAGTAAGACAGCTTCAGAAACTAAAAGGAATTGATGGTGATTATGACAGTGACAGTGTGCAGGATGGCCAGCTGGGTCGCAGAAAGACTATTCACAACCTGGAACGACAGCGTAATAAGAAACAAGCCATAGGAACACTGGATGTTGCCTTCAAGAAACGATTTTTCAGCATCTCAGCAGAAGCTGCTGAAAATGGCATGGAAACAGGTAGGTCCTGCTTCTGTAAATGTGTTATTTATTGGTATAATGTGTGTCAGATTAAGATTTGATTACCTACATTAGATATTAAGATTTTGTCCTATGTAGTATAAAGTGTAGAATTGTACAAAAGACATCAGTTGAAGATTTTAACATTCAGTTACATGGTTAGTGAAGTCTGAAGTAGATGAAATTAGACATAATCTGAAAGACTTTATACAAAATACGATTACAATAATGCAACATTAATACAAGCTTTATGTCATTTATAATATGTTGAAGAGAGAAGTCATCAAAATAACATATAGATAGGCTAAAGTATGTACTGTAATGCATCACAGAGAAGAATGCATCAAAATTTTCTTAACAAAGAGTGCTTTGTATAATATTTTTTTTATCAGATAGGGAATGCTTATATTTACTTATGTTAAAAGTGGAAATAAATGTCAGATATAGGTAGATAAATGTTGAAAAGAAACAACTGCAGAGCCTTTGTTATTCTTTACATTGCCCTGACCTAACAGAGACTCCAGTACTTGGCAACATGCGTCGGCTGAGTATGCGTCGAGAGACCATGAAGGCCTTGGCCGAGAGACGAGAAACTGTTGTCCAGGAAAGGCGGATGTCCAAGATGCAGACAATGGGTGCAAAGAAGGTAATTACGCTCTGTTACGTGTTTGTTATATTGGACTGGCTAGATTAAGTGTTTATTTTATTTATTTTTTATTTCACTTCATTTATTTATTTATTCATATATTTTCTTTTCTTTCTTGAAGCCAGGTGGTATGTGGTATTAACCTTCAGGTGTGCTTTCTATGAACTTGTGTATTAGTTTCCATTATAGTGGTTATCATACTTTCATGATTCAGTAGTAATTTTAACACAGAACCACAGTACTTTCTCCATAAAAAGTATTGATATGATAGTGTTCAGTCAGTCCACACTGCTGCCCATGGGGTATCTTACTTTGTGGTAACACTTAGTATATCAACAGCATTGTCAAGGAATTACATGCCAAGATGTACTTATATACATAGACTTTTTACAAGAGGGAAGAACTACTATGTGAAAGATTAAAGAGTGACAGTTGTGAATCATAACTCTTCAATATTTGCTTTACACAGAGAACATCTTTTGCACCAGAGGTACAGGAAATTTAAGTACTATGTCCATCAAGGTAAACCACTACACTTCTGTATGCACTGTTGCTTACACGTGTGGTGTCCAGTCATGTTTTATTAGAGACGGTGTTCGTATATTACTGATTTCCGAGCTTACCCTGATTATCGGCCATCAATAGTAATTACTATATATTTGTATGTTATTTATGTCTTTTCTCATATGTTACGGCATTGATTATGAAGTGTAGATTATATTTGGTACATCTAAATTTTGATGTGATTCTATCTGGTATATTTAATTTTGAAGCGATTCCTAATGATTATAGTTGGGACAAATAGTGATAATACACACTAAATATGTATTATATCTTGCAGTTGCTATATAGAGAGGTTGTTTGGATCCATAAATTTTCTGTGGATTCAGACTGTTAGTACAATTCTCTTTGCAAATTGGTAAAATGCATTGATTGGTGTTTTAAGAGATACATTTATCATAATAGCGATGCAATGTAATTGATCTTACTCTTCTATTTCCACTCCTTCAGCCCCGCACCAGGACATCCATTGCCTCTGATGCCGACCACCAGCGAGTGTTTACACCAAATGGTGGCAGTGTGAATGATGCCTATGAGTCTGACATGGACCACTATGGTCCCCCACCCTCTGTCAGAAGTGCCACAAGATACAGGACCACAGAAGAAAATGTTATATACAAGCCATAGGAAAAAATTCTCATAGTGTCAAGTCCTATTTTATATATTATATGATTAGAAAAATGAAGTCATAATTATTTCATTTGAAAATGAATGTTGTATTGTGCAATTATTAGGCCTTAAAGTGCATACATTAGCAGTTAACTGAAATCATTGTTATGGCCTATGAAATATGTAGGCAGCATATCAATAGAGCTCCTGGAAGAAAGCAGGCATCAGAGATGTAAGCAGGTAGGATATGCTGAATGGCTAGCTCAGTGAGTGTTCTTAAATGTGTCACAAGCCCAATTTTGCTCTATGTTCACATTTCAAGACATGCCAATGATTAGAGTCATCTTATTCTCCCCCAGTGATTTTCTTATATCATCGTAAGATTTCACACATAGATGTATACGTGATGTTGCTGAATTGTGATGCTAGAGAGATGTACTGTTGTGAAGGAGGAAATGCCATTTCATTACTATACATAATATAAGTGAGCTACGGCTTCCCATAGATTTTCTTTTTTCTTTTATATCTAATTCAGCTTTATGTATAAGTTGGCAACAACAAAATGTTTGCTTCAAGTTCCATACACACACCCTTAACATTCTCATGACATTTATTGATAGTTGGTAAGAGTTGGGTCATCCATACAAATACTACTCTGTGCTTTTGTAGTTAGAAATATGTTCCTGGAGCTGCTGCTGATTCCCTTTAACTGCTGCAGTCACTCCTTGGCCTCATCACTTCCTCCTCATACATTCTTGCTCTCTTGGTCATAATACTGTGTTATATTGTAAAATACTGTATAAATCAATAAATATCTACAATTTGTTAGCATACTGATTTTCAGTAGAAACTTTATTATACAAAGTGCATTTCTTCATAATCATTATATGCATTATAAAAGCAATCACAGTAGGTCTCATCTCTCAAGAAATTTGTATTTCCATCAATCAGAAAAAACAGAGTGGAATGTATGTGTGAATTTTTGTCAGAAGCCAGAATTGTTGCCATGGCATAACAGGCAGCATGGTCACCCAGCAAGAGGAATTAAAGTCCTGGATTCATTCCATAGGCAATGCCTACGTCTCTGGTGGGAGTGTTGAGCTACAGAGCTACAGCAAGGTGCAGTGAAGAGGATCTGCAGGATATAGAATCTTATTACTGTGCACCAAGTAACCCTAAAAGGGAGATGTAATAGCTATTTTTGTCAACTGGTCACCAAAAAGTATTGTGGATGGCACAGTTACCCCAGACCAGCAAATAATGCTAGGTTAGATTAGTATCCTTAAGGATTGACTACTGATTTCAGATTTTTGTAGCATCAAAGATGGCACCCATCATATCAACAGCAGCAATAACCAAACTTATTTTTCGTGGTAAGAGGTATTCTTTGGCCACATTCAAGCTTTCTCCACCCGGAGACTACATTGCCCCATCCACTCCCCAAGTTTGTTGGGGGTTAATGGCCAAAAACATTAGATAAAGAGCAGCATGCGTTGTCTCAATATCTAATTAGTGAAGATCGATCAAAATAATCATATGGCATATAATTCACAATATAATTGCTTAACATTACCACGTAGTGACCTAGTACAGAGAGGGTGAACTGTTCTGGGCTAAATTGTGCGACACGGTGGAGAAAGGACAGTTCTTATTTGGTGCCACTTTGAGTTTATGTGTGCCTCCACCCACACAGATCTTCCTCCGTGTTTCCTGTACCTTTCCTCCAATTTTGAATATCCTGCAATCCTTCCTTGATATCTAGTTGAAATCAAATAGCTAATAGTTTTGTATGATTCTCTCTCTCTCTCTCTCTCTCTCTCTCTCTCTCTCTCTCTCTCTCTCTCTCTCCTTCTCTCTCTCCAAACTTACATACTTGTATTGACTAGTAATGTATGAGATCTTTATCAGCATGTGTGAGAAAGGAAGGCATAAAAATAGTGTATTTTACAATTTTCTACCAAGTTTAAAGATTTCAGGTATATAATTATTAAACAAATAAAGATGTCTCTGACCAGTTATTAAGAAAAGATAGAGCAAATAGTAGTGAAGGGATTAAAAGAAATATCTTAGAATGACCAATGACAACTGCTTTATCCATGTACACATCTATCAACATTATTAACCACTATACATGCTAGCTGGCTGGCAGTTTACCGAGAAAGGGATGAAAGACTGAGAATACTGGTTAACTTACATTAGAGAGGTGGACAGAATAGGGGTGAGAGGAAGAAGCATATCTTGTGCAGCGAGGCCGCAGGAGCAGTGGGGGCATGCAGTTAGCAAGATCAGAAGAGCAGTTAGCATGAAAATAGCAGTAAAAGAGAGCAAGAGAGGCAACATTGCGGCGATAAGAAAGAGGCTGAAGACAGTCAGTCAGGGGAGAGGAGTTGATAAGATGTAAAGCTTTTGATTCCACCCTGTTCAATAGAGCTGTATGAGTGGAGCCTCCCCAAACATGTGAAGCATACTCTATACATGGACAGATGAGGCCCCTGTATAGAGTTAGCAGTTGGGGAGGTGAGTAAAACTGGCAGAGACAGCTCAGAAAACCTAACTTCATAGAAGCTGTTTTAGCTAGGGAGGAGATGTGAAGTTTCCAGTTTAGATTACAATTAAAGGATAGACCGAGAATGTTCAGTGTAGGAGAAGGGGACAGCTGAGTGTCATTGAAGAAGAGGGGATAGTTATTTGGAAGGTTGTGTTGAGTTGATAGGTGGAGGAATTGAGTTTTTGAGGCATTGAACGACACAAGTTTGCTTTGCCCCAATCAGAAATTTTAGAGAGATCAGAAGTTAGGCATTCTAAGGCTTTCCTGTGTGAGCTGTGTACTTCCTGAAGGGTTGGTCGTCTATGGAAAGATGTGGAAAAGTGTAAGGTGGTATCATCAGCATAGGAGTGGATAGGGCAAGAAGTTTGGTTTAGAAGATCATTGATGAATAATAGGAAATGAGTGGGTGATAGAACATACCCTTGAGGAACACCACTGTTAATAGATTTAGGGGAAGAACAGTGACTGTCTACCACAGCAGCAATAGAACAATCAGAAAGGAAACTTGAGATGAAGTTGCAGAGAGAAGGATAGAAGCCATAGGAGGGTAGTTTGGAAATTAAAGCTTTGTGCCAGACTCTATCAAAAGCTTTTGATGTCTAGGGATACAGCAAAAGTTTCACCAAAATCTCTAAAAGAGGATGACCTAGACTCAGTAAGGAAAGCCAGAAGATCACCAGTAGAGCGGCCTTGTCGGAAGCCATACTGGCGATCAGATAGAAGATTGTGAAGTGATAGATGTTTCAGAATCTTCTTGTTGAGAATAGATTAAAAAACTTTAGATAAATAGGAAATTAAAGCAATAGGGCGGTAGTTTGAAGGATTAGAACAGTCACCCTTTTTTGGGAACAGGCTGGATGTAGGCAAAGTTCCAGCAAGAAGGAAAGATAGATGTAGATAGACAGATTTGAAAGAGTTTGACTAGACAAGATGCAAGCATGGAGGCATAGTTTCGGAGAACAATAGGAGGGACCCCATCAGGTCCATAAGCCTTCCGAGGGTTTAGGCCAACGAGGGCATGGAAAACATCATTACGAAGGATTTTAATAGGTAGCATGAAGTAGTCAGAGGGGGGAGAAGGTGGAACAAGCCCTGAAGCGTCTAAGGTAGAGTTATTAGCAAAGGTTTGACCACAGTTCAGTTTTAGAGATAGATGAGATTGCATTGGTGCCATCAGGTTAAACTAGAGGGAAAGATGAAGAAGTAAAGTTGTTGGAGATGTCTTTTGCTAGCTAGATGCTAGAAGTCTCGAGGTGAGTTATATCTGGAAAGATTTTGACATTATGAAGCAGGAAATCGCTGGTTATCAACAGCAATACCTATTTATTTTTTGTTTTTGTTTTCTTGGCTGCCAGAGACATACACTTCCTTAAATAGAAACACTGTATGATATGCTACACTAAGCAAGATTTGGGGAAAGTCTGGAGCGTTTTCCTCATTAGATTTGTAAGGAATGTGGAGGTCCTCTTTCTGTGGGCTCGTCATGCGCTATGGAGGGAGGGCCCGGAGGGGTGCGGTACGATATCCCAGCTGGGACGGACAACACAGGATGATCCACGCTGCCACAGGTGTACATGGGCATTGCCGCAGTAAAATTCTGGCAATGATAACAAAATATACATACCCGAAGCCCTCATGCGGTAGTCCACTATGTCGGAAGAACGTTGAGCTTCACTATTCGGGATCGAATAGTTTTCGATGTTACTGATTGGTGAAACCAGAGCGGGTGACTGTCTGCTGCAGTTACTGGAGGGTGAAGCTTGGTAAGAAGGTGATCCCGAGATACTGCTATGACACAGGTAGGGATTCTCATACTTTTGGAGGCAGGACAGTACATCAATCATTGCCTGACTTCGAGTCCCTGTCGATAGTTTCTTAAGTTTTTTCGCCACTGTCTTCCCAAACAAATCCTCTTCATCATCGTCTTCCATCAATATTTTGGTAAGATATTCATCTTTCAAATAGTGTTTCTGCTTTTTGGCTTCATTCTTTTCGCCCATGCTTTTCTTCAATAGCGACTCTGATTTCTCTTTCTTTGACTTATCAGTAGCGGTTTTTTCTTGTTGTACCTCTTCCTCTTCTGCATCCTCATGTGCTACTAGGGATTTTTCGATATTTTCAGACGCATCCTCCTCGAGATTTCCTTCGGTCCTTCTGTGCCCAAATTGAGACAGAAGGAATTTACAAACATTGAAAAGTGGCCACTTGCTGACCCACACTTCTTTGGTAGCTGCTCCACTTTTCACTGTTTTCTTTCCTTTCTGTATTTCTTTTCGGAATCGCTCTCGTACCCCGCCCGGTTTGGTCCATTCGGCTTTTGCCCTTCCTTCATATTCGGGACACTCCTCGTCTATCTGGGCCCACATTTCAGCAATATATTTGGGCTTTTTGTGGTCTGGATGCTGTTTGTCCCATATAGCAGGGAATTTTTCCACCTCTTGACATAAGTGTTCAAGGTTGTCCCAATTAACTACCACTTTTCGTCCCATTTCACTTTAAAACAATCACTGTAAGTATGTAATTAGTTAATAAGGCCGATTCCCACTTGATGAGCTGGAAGCCAAAAATGTGGCTGGCAGCCAGTCTGGCTGGCTGGAAGCAAACCTGATCGGCTTGTAAGCTTGGCTGGCAGCTTGGTTTGCAAGCCAGTTGTGGTTATGCTTGCATCTCAGTTCCCACTTGACTGCTGAAGATGGTGAACCGCCGGAAACTTGCTGCTTTTATGCTGCTCAGGCGAAGGCGCCAAAAACGAAAAGTGTGGGTGAAGCCGCTGTTTGCGCGAAGGGCAGAGAGAGGAGAGTACCGTTCTCTAGTGCAAGAAATCACTGAGGGAATCGCTCTCGTACCCCGCCCGGTTTGGTCCATTCGGCTTTTGCCCTTCCTTCATATTCGGGACACTCCTCGTCTATCTGGGCCCACATTTCAGCAATATATTTGGGCTTTTTGTGGTCTGGATGCTGTTTGTCCCATATAGCAGGGAATTTTTCCACCTCTTGACATAAGTGTTCAAGGTTGTCCCAATTAACTACCACTTTTGGTCCCATTTCACTTTAAAACAATCACTGTAAGTATGTAATTAGTTAATAACATTCAACAAGCCTAATGTGGCTGCCAGCAAAAAATGAACTGATTTATTTTTTGCTGGCTGGCAGCTCAATGGTACAAGCACAAAGCAAGAAATAAAATTGTTGGCTGGGAGCCAATCGATGATCAGCTGGCAGCTAAAAAAAAACGAGCTGGCAGCTCAGTTTTGAGCTGCCAGCATGTTTATTGGCTGCCAGCCACATTTTTGGCTTCCAGCTCATCAAGTGGGAATCGGCGTGTGGCCTGACAAAGGTGGGCGGAGGACGATGTGGTAGCAGCCTTCGACAACAGGCACAGTGTGGTGGAATGTTGGCTCCTTTTGAGTAAGTAAAAGAACTTTATTTGAATGTGAATAGTGGTGATGTGTGGTATATTTGAATGTGAATAGTGGTGATGTGTGGTGTGGTGGAGGGGTGGCAACAAGTGTTTCAACTCCAATAGGGTGTAATATCTGGTTCCAGCTCCAGCGCAGTATAGGGCCTTCTGTATGGCTCTGTTTGATGGTGGACAGGTGATACTTCATTTTCTTCTTTGGTATACGTTCGTAATTTATTTCGAATCTACCTCAAGGCAAGTTTTGGCGTAGTACCACTTCATGCCCTCGTATCTCTGACTTCAGATTTGCAAGGATTTTGGCAAATGTTTTTTACTGGTCCTTGTCACGATAAAATTGGACCTCTCCCTTTTCCTCCATCCCACTCACCCAGCCACTATCTCCAGCAAGCGTGGGTGACTAGGGAGGGGATGGGGGTTTAAGGGGTGAGGACAAAACAAGTGATATTGCCACTTTTGAGGGGGAAAAAAAAAAAAAAATCGGGGGAAAAAATTGAGTTAAGTGAATTAAACCTAACCTAACACACCTTAACTTTCACTGCAATGTACACCACAACACAGTCCTAAATCAGTGAAATCTCAACCAAAATCGATAAGAAAGATAGAAAAGATAATTGAAAAGATTATTTTGAACAGTCTTTAGCAAGGATTCTTTAGTTGGTAGAATGGGTTGAGATGGCAGTGAGTTAAGGCGAAAGATCTCAGTGGTGGTTTGTAAATGAGGAAAAGTGTTAAAGGATTTCTCAAATGTAGGGATGCTTGTAAGTGAAGATTCCTCTGTATGTAGTTATATAATAATTTAAAAAAATATTTTGAAAATAAACTTCATGGCATTTTTCTCTTCTTTCTAGATTCAAGTGAGAATGAAAGCTTGAGGCATCTCCCTAATCACCTGTGTTTACCATACGAGACATCAGCTGAACATCCTTGCCATGGCTGCCTCGAGTAGTGATGCCTACGTCCCTCGGATATCTCAGCTGGATGCAATGTTTCTTGACAGTGAAGTGTATTCTTTGATAAAGTCTCAGCTTCTGAAATGTGTAAGGTATTTTGGACATGGTTTTGTGACAAGAATGGAACCAGAAATTGATGTAGCTCTCAAATACTTAATTTTGAAATATACTGTTCAAAAGACAAAGAGGTCAGTTGGCCAGCAGCTGCTACAAATAAATTATCAGGATGGTGTCTCTTATAGAAGATTAGGTAATTATATTACTTTGATAGTTATGGTAAAATGGCTAAAGGAAAGAAGTAGCTTTATGACTTCATTTTTTTCACATAATGTTAGAGAAAGAGTGAATGAATGGATTGATGTTTTAGAAATAGCTTTTCAGACCATAAATGTCATGAATCTGTTGGTGTTCCTACACAGAGGATTATACCCCACTGTGCCAGAGAGACTCTTTGGCCTCAGGCATGTTCCCTCTAACCCTAATACCTCTCGAAGAATATCTTATACTTATTTTACAAGGGAATTGCTTTGGCATGGATTTGCTGAGTTGCTGGGATTTATTTTACCATTGATTAACATACAGTATTTTCACAATGCTATCAAAAAGTTTTTACCTAGCCTTAATGAACATCAGAATGATACCTCTCAAGAAACTGATGTAAATTTTATTCATGGTACAACTTGTGTTATCTGCAACAAGCCACCTGTACTCCCACATGGGTTTGGATGCCAGCACATAGCATGCTACTTCTGCATCTACTCTAGCTATGCTTCAGGTCCCACATTCACATGTCCACTGTGTAACCATCAGATAGAAAGCAAAGTTCAAATTGCACCTGCAAATATGTCATAACCAGTTCACTCATTCTTTTCTGCATGATGAGCAAGGCACCACTGCCATCTCATGTATGGGGCTGGTATTGACTTGTTGGTAGTTTGGCACAAAGGGCTTCATTCTCCATTGCTTTTTCCTGCACTATACCTCTTTACATGATGAAGTTAATGGGGAATTAGTGGGAGGATGCAACCACATGTTGTGCCTTCACCAGTGTGTGTGATACAGTGCTTGTGTTATGGCCCTTGATTCATGACTGAGTGAATAACTCTCCTTCCCATTGGTGAGATTTCTCAATATTTACATCTGACATCCACATGAATGATGTGCTTTAATTATAACTGTGTAATTGTGTGTCATGTGAACGAGAGAGAGAAGGTGTGTGAATGAGAGAGAAGGCGTCAATAGAGAGCTACATTCTTGTGGGCCCTGGTGATTTGGAAGAAATGTGTCCGTGTTAAGCAGATTTGTTGAGGTCGAGGTATGTTAGTTGAGAATTGATGTCCAGGTGGTGTCCACATGGTACCTTAGATAACTAATACAGAACATATATATCACAGTGTCTTTCTCATTTTCAACATAATTGAGTGTATTTTATGTGTAATTGCAGTACTGCTTGATTTCTGTTATTTAGAAAAGCTCTTAAATTATTACTTACACTGTATGTGTAATTTTTTAAATTATACATACAAGGGTTGATCAGAAAGTAATGATGGTTGGACTCAGAGCAAAGAGAGCATGAGATCGAGGAAGGAGTGGAGTGAGGAAGACCAAGTGTTGCCAATTATGAATCATTTGAACTTGTCACTGGTTAGCTGGATTACATTTTCTTTTGCTGTATGTTTTTGTAACTGTTGGTGTCCCCCTTCCAACTGAGGACACAAGTTTCTGCAAAGAAGGACTGGAAAAAAAGCAATGGAAATCAGAAGCAAATTATTGTAAGTTATTCTCAAGTTTAGTTTTTCACTGCAAAATAGTTTCCCACTGGATTTGAAGTTTTAAAGCTGTAAAGACAGCTGGAAGATGATTATCACTCAGGATGCCCTGGGACATTAGTGACTGAAGTACCAACTGTCCGTGTGTAAGCCGTTATTGACAAAGATCCAACTGGTACTCTTTTATTATTCTCTTTGGGCTGAGGAGGAAGTGTGCCCAGTGGATACACAAGTTACTAACACAGAGCAGAAGAGTGAACAGGTGGAGTTTTGCTGTCTGGCTGGATGAATTTGAGCCAAATGTTACTAAAAGATGCTCAGATATTGCTACTGGTGATGAGTGTTGGATTTTTCCTTCACCACTTGACAAGCAGTCCAAAATGGTGTAATTTGAGTGAAGAACTCAACCTCAGATTTTGAAGGAAGGCCTTTGCAACAGGAAGTGCCTTTTCATCATCAGTTTTTAAGGACCAATGTGCATGGATGTGATGCTTCAGTAGTCTAACTATTACAGACCAGTACTTCATTAAGCAGATCCTTTCTTAAGTCCTGTTATATCAGGCCAAGTCCGCACCAACCAACTGCACCTTTTACTACACAACACTAACTTCATTATGGAGCTCCTGTAGCAGCAAAGGATCACACTTCTCCCCTACACACCTTACTCACCTGACCTTGCTTCCCATGATTTCTTGTTGTTTCTGAAGATTGTGTGATTGCAGGCAAGCAGTTTCTGACAAACTGTCAATTCAGAGTTGCAAGGTATAGTGGCTTTAAGTACTGTGACTGCTTAATGAAGTGGTGAATGGGACAATTCATAAAGGCAGGAGGGGAGTACTTTGAAGGAATGTAAGCCACTATTTAGGTTTACCTCTGTGCCATCAAGATATATGGTCTTGCTGTCATTATTTTTTCATCTTCTTTCTCAATTGTTCTGTGAGTTGTATGAAATATCTAGTGAAATATTCTTTTTTACTGCAATGGACACATAAGATTTCACTTTGGAATATATAATGTATATATTTTTAAGAAGAGTAGATATATAAATCAAGTACCGTATGTTGGACCCTAATAAGCCAAATTTCGTACTGGACACTTTCAGGAATTAATTTTTTAGTGTTTTTTGCCCTTTGGTTAAGTAATGTTAAGCCACTGGGCTGATATACTGGCTAAGATATTCCTGATAGCTCTTACTTTGTTCATATCATTGGAGTTGTCCAAGCTGCTAGAAATGTGAAAAAATTCATGTGCTGCAGCATTATTAACACCGAGATCATTGTTTACAAACCTGACAACAACCAAGAGGCAATGTCTACCTCAGCTTTTGTTCATTTAAGGGATATGCAGTGCCTGCAAAAAAATCCATGCATGCGAGATGCCATGAAATTCTACACATGCAAGTTTCCTTATAGAAGATGCTGTTGTTCCTACTGTAGAAGAAAGGGGTGGGGTAGTGGTGGCTTGATAGGCTAGACCACACCCAGCTGCACGCTACAATGCCACTACCATTCAGTGAGTCCTCAAAGCCATGAGGAAGTTTGCCTGCATCCTGCTCCTACATGTTACATTTTTCCATATTCATCAACTTTGATGCCCTACAACTCACTGATCATCACAATGGTTTGGACAAAGTTCACCATGGAAGAAAAGACCCAGGTCCTTACCATGTTAAAGCAGAGAATATAAGTCATTCCTGTGGTCACAGACCTGAAGGTTACAAGGAGTTGCAGGACATCAAAGCTGATGAATATGGAAAAATGAGGCACCAAGGAGCAGGATGCAGGCGATCTTTGCTCACAAAGCTCCGAGGACTCACCAAATGGTAGTGGTGTGGTAGAGTATGTACCTGGGTGTGGTCTAGCCTACCAAGCCACTGATACTTCTGCCCCTTTCTCCTATGGCAGGAACGATGGCGTTTTCTACATGGAAATCTGCATCCTGCTTTTATGGCTCTTTCTTTGCAGGTACTGTTTTTTCAATGTGTGTGTGAGAATCTGGTAGTGTAAGAAACAGGTCATATGTGAAATAAATCTATTTTCAAACAAAATAGATTTCTTTTACTTACCTAGTTCTTATACTCACTACCCTCCCTTCCTCCCCTGCCTTCTAAAGGTATTTTGAATAATAATAATTCTGGTTATTATTTTATTTAATATGTCAGCAATGAACTTGAAGGAAAAGCAATGAGATAAGTCGAGCGTAATTTAACTGGCTTCATGGGCACCATCTTGTTCTTAACCCACATGAATCCAACTAGCGGATGACATTCACCTGAAAAACAAAAAAAGATTAAGATCTGTATCACATCTAAACATTTTTCTTTATTTGCTGTAATTTCCCCATAGAAATCAATGTAAAATAGATTTATCTGTTCTTGGACTCAAAGGCTGTGTATGTGAGAGAGAGAGAGAGAGAGAGAGAGAGAGATTATTGGAGAGGGAGGCCTGTGGGGTGTGACTGTGGGTTTGTCAATATACTGTGGGGCTGTGAGCTGAGCCGAGAGAGAGAGAGAGAGAGAGATTATTGGAAAGGGGGCCTGTGGGGTGTGACTGTGGGTTTGTCAATATACTGTGGAGGGACATACTGTGGGGCTGTGAGCTGAGAGAGAGAGAGAGAGAGAGAGAGAGAGTGTGTGTGTACCAATAAAAGGTATATGTGTGAATGTTATATTGAGGGGGGGGGGTTATATCGAGTGAGTGACTGGGGGTTTGCCAATATACTGTGGATCTGTGGTCTGTGAGAGAGAGAATATATATACTACAGAAGGAAGAAGATAAAAGGTGTGTGTGTGTGTGTGTGTGTGAATGTTATATTGAGGGGGGGGGGGTATATAGAGTGAGTAACTGGGGGTTTGCCAATATACTGTGGATCTGTGGTCTGTGAGACGGAATATACTACAGAAGGAAGAAGATAAAAGGTGTGTGTGTGTGAATGTTATATTGAGGGGGGGTTATATTGAGTGACTGGGGGTTTGTGGCCTGTAAGAGAGAGAGAGAGAGAGAGAGAGAGAGAGAGAGAGAGAGAGAGAGAGAGAGAGAGAGAGAGAGAGAGAGAGAGAGAGAGAGAGAGAGAAACATTTTTGGAGAGGGGGGCCTGTGGGGGTGTGACTGTGGGTTTATCAATATACTGTGGGGCTGTGAGCTGAGAGAGAAAGAGAGAGAGAGTGAACAGTGGGGAGTGACTGGTGGTACATAGTATGGGTCTGTGGGCCATGAGAGAAAGAGTGTGAGTGAGTGAATGAGTTGGATGGCTGGAAGGCAGGCCTATGATATATGTCAAAGGTTAATATATATTCAATGAGAGCTACCATTAAAAAAAGGTGGCAATGTCAATTTAGTTAGAAATATAGGTAGGAAAACTTATGGCAAATTGGGAGCCAACTATACATGACTAATAATGAACTGCTACTCTTCATTCAACTAATAAGTATCTGCCTTGTGTCTACTAACAATGTCATCAATCTTGAGGATGGAGCGCACACACTCTGCAGCCAGTGTGATGGCCGAGGTGGAAACCAGGAGAGGCTGAAGCACATTCTCATCAATGATGTTGCTGATGCTTCCCTGGAAATGTAATAAAGTCACTCAGGATTTTATAATATAGTGCAAGTCATAATAATGAAAAAAGGCATAATTTTTAAAGCAGTGTGTTCAGAACATGCAATATTATTATCCACATTCTCTTGTTCTTCTGTACTGCACTTAGTTTACATTTGGCTTTAAAGCAACAAATACAATGCTAACAGATAGAGCTAACACTACCTTGCGAACATTGATTCCAGCGTGGGTTTCCCCTCGGGCATGTCTATTTCTTAACTCAGTCACTGTGGAGATGGGGCTCAGACCAGCATTCTCAGAAAGGATTCCTGGGATCACTTCAAGGGATTCAGCAAAAGCTCTGTAAAGAAGTGAGACACAAAACTCCATAATATGTCACCTCCACTTTAGATATACTATTCTTTCAAGACTTTGCATCCCTTTTAATGTATCAACTACAATGCTATGAAGATCAGGATAACATGCTCAGTGTAGTAATTCAATTGAATCCTAAACTAACCCACCAACAGAGAGTGGTGCATTGGCCTTACTCACCTGAAACAATATGCATCCATGCCCTTCATTGAGTGTGCATACTGAGTCAACTTAACAGACAACTCTGCTTCTGGAGCTCCACCTCCCGGAATAAGGAAACGTTTTTTCACCAAGCAGCGAATGACACACAAGGCATCGTGCAGCGAGCGGTCAGCTTCTTCCAACACCTGAAAATTGTTTCTTATTATCAGATAAAACAAAACCATGGAGTGTCTTTAATGTACAGTTTAACAGTAATAAGTTGGTGCATACTATATTGGCAGTGTCATACATTTATGGCAGCAATGTAGAAAAACCACTGAGGCCTTGTTTTGACTGGGAAACCTTTTCATATCTTCACCATTCACTGTCGCTGATCTTCACTGCTCCATCACATCTCTAAGGATCCCATGAGTAGAGGTCCCTTCCCTGACTTGACTGCAGTACAGGGAGGTTTCATGGTATTTATCCCTTTCTTTTGGTTAACTCTCTTAACCCTTTTTGGGACTGAGATATCAGTGGGCCTTTTTATTTAACTACTTTTTGTTGCCCTTGACTGATTAATGTATTATCTGCCAACCCAAATACAAGCTACAAGCAAGAACTATTGAGTGTTTGTATAACCCTCAACTTGCAATATTTATTATAACATACACCACCCACTATCTCCAATAAAATCTCCAGCTACCAAAACAGGGAAGGCAGTGCAACACTGGTAATATAGTGCTACCTAAATTGTGGATCTTTAATTTCGTAGTCTAACATAAATGAAGAATGAACAGTCTTTGCATTGCGTGCTCTTGCTGAACACTAAAAACAGGTAATCAATTTAGCCAAATAAATGGATATGCATTGTCTTTCTTACCTGTTTATTGCTGCCACGAAGCAAGATAGACACAGTCCTTCCTGGATTCTGTACACCAGTAATTTTGACATACTTGCTGTCTCCAGCCTGGAACTCTTCTGAAAGCTCTGCTGTTCCTAATGCCTCTGGTGTAAAGTGGTCCAGTGAAGCAATAGGTCTGCAGCCAAGAGTCTTGCACACAAACTCAATATCCTCTCGTTCAATGTCCTTCACAACCATGATCTTCTGCTTGGCCAGGAGGTGCAGAGCCAAGTCACTCACAGCATCCCTGGTCAAAATCAATGCATTATACAATAATCACTTTTGCAGGCTACGTACAAAACAAATATCACTTGAATGCTACCATATTTTCTAGGGGTAACATACATCAAGCACCCGTAACTCAAGGCCAAATCACTTTCAAAACTATAAATGTCAATTATTCATTGAAACAATTTTAAAATTATAACAATACTATATCAGTACTATTAGATCTGCTATTCCAAAATGGGCATTTTCTGCAGCACTGCCAACACCAAGATCTGCATTTACACAACTGACTTAGCAACCCTGAGGCAGTGTCTACCTAAGCTTTTGCTCACTTAAATTGTATATACTCAATGCACTTGTGTGTGTGTGTGTGTGTGTGTGTGTGTGTGTGTGTGTGTGTGTGTGTGTGCTTGCACATGTACCATGTATGTAGTACTTCATTGTGTAACACAGGACACAGATTATATCAACAGTAAGTGGTAAGAAGCTTGCAAAACATAGTGGTTAAGTGAGATTGGCCTTTCCCCAAATAGGTCTGACTGATGTGGAGGTTAATGTATATGGGGCTACTTATAATGACACCATGTGTATGTACCTCAAGATTGACTTTTGAATGAGAAGAACATTGCAGCCAGCAGCCTTAATTTTCTTGGTAATGTTGAGAATATACTGGCGTTCCTCCCGCAGCACCCGGTCCATGGCAGCATAGTCCCTGATAAGTATGGTGTTGTCCATCTGAAAGAAAGTCTCATACAAATATGTGGCCATGACATAATACAAAGCAAGTTATGTGGATATAACAGGAAATGTTTAAAGTTTGCTAAGATACAAATTACAGGTTGCTGTCAGGGAAAATGTCATATCACTACTACTGTGCTTCCTGTATTGATATGTATTAAGTAATATGGATTGAATGAAGTTCACATGTTTTGATATTTAATCCCACAAAATCTAGAACATTACAGTCTACTTCCATCCATGATGAATTTGTATTTCTTCATGTGTTAATTTCATAACTGTTAACCTTAAAAGATGCTCTGGTAATGTTGGTTTAACTCACATCTGTTTTTGGAGGGGATATACAGAACTGAATCAGTCCAATCTTGGCCTTTTCTATCTTGCTGGGTCCTCCAAGGCCCTGAGACTTCTGGGTGAAGACAATACCATCCACAAGCTGTGAGTCTTCCACTGTTTCTCCGAGCTTCTTGATGATGTGGATGTCCTTCAGGTCGACATTTTGATCCTTGTTTGGGTCTACAATTTTCAAGACAGCATCCACAGCCATTGGAGCCAACATACCTGAGTGCTCATGGACCACCTGAAACATTACCATTGCAACAGTCACACTAACACCACTACACATTCAACAGTCATTCATTTAAACATAACTGAATGCTGTATTGTAGTAGATTATCAATGAACAAAAATCAGTCTAATAGGTATCACTTGCCAAGACTTAAACATAAACCCCTTTCAACACGACAATGCCTACGTAGACATCACAATGTGCCAGTAACATACAAAAACACCTACAACAAGACAATAATACTGTTTACAGACTAGGTTACTTTACAAGTAGGTATCCTGAGAAAGGCCTAAATGAGGACAGTAATAAAAGCCAACCTATTAAAATAAACATTTGAATAAAGATAGTGAATCAAAACCTTTGGACAATAAAGTTACTTGGGATGACCAGAATGTACATGAGCTGTGAAGCATGTTAAATGGGAGAGAAACAAGTGACCACATTTACCTTGGAATTAAGAGCTGTGTTTGCACTCTTAAGTAAAGAAGCGTTGTCTGTGAGATCAACAGGAATTGCCATGGATTCCAACACCTCCACTGCCTTGGCTGAGAAGTGCAGCAGTGAGTCGGAGATGGCGGCTGGATGAAATCCCTTGGTCAGCAGCTTTTGAGAAGTCTCCAGCATGGCACCTGAAAATATACACATGTGTGTTATTATCACATACCTCAAAATCTTATTTTTAAAGCTATTCGTCAGTCTAATAATAAGGAAACAAATGAATACAATATTTTTAAAGATCTATGGTTTTCTACACAAACACATGACCTACACGATACTTTTCTCCAATCTTGTCACAACTTTGTTCAATGTTGTATATTGTAGTGCTTTTCCCTTTTACATTTTAAAAAGGTACATCAGATAAATACCAAGGAAAATGTAGTAATATGACCAAATAAGGAAAAGGGAAACATGACAGATGGATGAAGAAGATGGAAGTGCACAGCAGCAGACCAGGAAGAAAAACAGACAGACTGCGTAAGGGAGGACATCATTAAACAACAGTAACTCTACACACAATGGCAAATGATTTCAAGAAAAACAAAGGCAGTAATAAAAGACAGAGCCAGAAGATAGAGTATTTGAAAGACTTGGGAGCAAGGGCACACTTAATTTAGTGATTTTCTCCATATAGTTACTTAATAAATTTAATTTCTGGCAAAAATGCACAAGAACCATTGCACAATCTATAATGTATTCCCTAACAGAAATGTGTGTTGCAAGGCTAACCACAATTTTTAGAGCATCCTCCATTCACTACTTTACCTGCCAGGATGACAACACTGGTGGTGCCATCACCCGCCTCAGCATCCTGGGCCTGAGACAGCTCCACCAGCATCTTGGCCGCAGGGTGCAACACTTTCATCTGCTTCAGGATGGTGGCTCCATCATTGGTGATGGTGACCTCTCCCTTGCCATCCTGAATCATCTTGTCCATGCCCCTCGGCCCCAGCGATGTCTTGATGGCATCGGCAACGGCTGTAAAAAAACACATTGCTTCACAGTGTACTTCCACCAGAGATACAGCATATCAAAGGAAGGAGAAATATACATTGTGGAAACATTACTTAAAGGTAGTATAGATACTTTAACTCTGGAAAAATGGCTAAATACAAGAGCTATAGAAATTATGAGAGAGAGAGAGAGAGAGAGTCTCAATATGAAATAATAGGTAAAAAACTTAAGCATACAATAAATATGATAGATCAATATATTAACAGTAGCTAAGAGTCATTCAACCTACCACCTCCTGAACTCTCACCCTAATGAAGTTGTTGCTCTAGAGTGCATTAATTCTTTCAAGGTGGCACTACACTCCTCCTTGGGTCCTTTACCAGTTCATTGACTAAGCCTCACTAAAATATTCCCTACATTGGATCTACCTTGAACTAGCACACTAATTCAATCTAACACCAACATTCTCCTTTTTTTTTTGCATACATTTCCTTACAACCAATAAACTGATTAACCTACTGTATTCTGCATCAGGTACACAACTAAGTCTTTCCTTATAACAACATCGCTTTATTGCAATTACTCATTAGAAACCTGCAAATCTGTGCTACCCTATACAGTTTACTGTAATACCACAATAATGAGGTGAGTTAGCACTACTACTTGACATGCGGCAAAGCTTCCCTTTATTTAGCTTCATGACAGCATTGTGTGAGGGAGTGTGACAGCAATGACAACTGAACATAGGAAAAAATAACACCAGAAAAATTGGCACAGGAATAAGTTAGACCATAAAAATTGGGACAGGAAAACAAGGCACAGGAAATTATTAACCTAACCTAACCTATCCTGAAAAAATCAATTTAATTTTCTGTACCATTTTTTTTTCTGGTCCAAGTTATTCCTGTGCTATTTTTTTTTTTTTTTTTTTTCCGAGACCCGGTACAGCTACACCCAATCAACAGGGGTGATGCCAGAGAATACACCAAATCATGCGGGAGAAGTGGCCAGACAAGCGGTGTGCAGGACAGGTGTGGGATGACTCACCGCACACACACACACACACCGCAGACACCCACGCCCCACGCACACACCCGGCACGTCACAACCACACCACCCCTACACCACACACCCCACAAACACACCAACACATATACCACTTCAACCATCCACAAACTCACCGCTGAGACAAATACACTCATCGAAAAGACCACCAATACAGATCAAAACAATGACGTGACAATGGTGAACCGTGAATTGTTTGTTGTCAAGTTAGCAATCACAGTACCACCTTGACCTTCTCCCCCTGCAGGTCACACCCCCCATCCTGACCCTTTCCTTGCACCTCACACCACTGCAACACCACATCACCAATAGGTCACATGGAAATCCTATAATTAGACATGGCAGGGAGTGAATCACAGGAAGCGGGCAGTGACATCTTTCGTGACTCGCCCGTTCCATCAGATTACAGTCCAATAGGGTATAACACACTCAGGAATGACGTGCAAGGGTTACATCACGTAGATATTGCCTAAAACTAGCTTACCCTTGGCGGCGACGATATTACTGCTCCTGATTTGTGCTGGCTTCTCCTTGTCCTTAAATTCAGACTTGCTGGGCCCACGTTTGGGAATACCCATCGCTTTGCTAGCCATTTTGGTTGTTTGGAGCAGCGGCTTTCAGATTATGAGGATGGAAATTTGGTTGGTAACGAGGATGGGCGGATTGAAGTGGATTCCTGGCCAGATGACAACGCCGCCTTCACCGCCTTGCTCCACCGCCGCGCCTCAGCTGCTACACTCCCCCCCGCCTCCCACGATGTGTCTGAAACTATCGTACCTCTATTATACATCGTCGTACACTTGAATAGTGTCAAAATAATCCCCTTTACTACTGAGACCCATTTTTATCATGAGTTTTGGGGTATGGTTAGATTTAATTGACATTGAGAAACGTCAATGAAGGTCATAAGTTTAATGGCCAGAGTATTTACTATTTCATCCCCCCACACAAGTTTCTGGAACTGTATAGAATTAAGGTTATTGATGATCTTACCTAAATACTGTTTTCTCAATACGTATGTTTATTTATCAATTTTTTCCACCTTCATTAAATCACTTAGTTATATGTAGCTAGTTAAACCAGCATATACTCATCATTATCTTCACACTGTGGTCTATAAGCTTATCTATCTATTAATCTATCTCTATCTATCTTTCTATCCATCTACAGATATTCCGGTCACAAAATCATCTGTATCATCTAACGTTGAAGTACCTGCAAGTCCTCATGATTGGCTATGTATATGATATCACATTGCTACAGCACACAAAACTGCCATGGGCGGCTTAAGATTATCATTTTATCTTCTTTTTTTTCGCTACTATCAACAATGTGTAGTTATCAGGCTGGTTCAAATATTTTTCTATGTCTATAAAACTCGACTATCTGGGGTTCCTGTGGCTTGTTATAAAAGAGAAGGATGTAATTTTTTCCCCCGTTTTTCATGTTAAAATGCCTTTCTTCAAGATAACTTTTGGCCTATAGTCATACATCTGCAAAGTCCTGTAAAGTGAGATCAGGTCAGATCTTTGTATCGCAGCTTCCCTGGTGTTGTTTCTTATCTTTTCATTCTGTTGTAGCCATCAAGTTCTTTCAGTGACTCCTCTTCCACATTTCATACACTATTACTTTCTTTGTGCATCCTTATTTGGTCAAAAAGTAACTCTCCCTAAAACATTTTCTTCTAAATGGACTTTGTAGCAAATTTTTTGTCTTTTGTATTATCATAGCCTGAAAAACACAACAAAAAATGCTTCAAATCCCCTAAATTCCTGTCACAAAAGATGCAGTTTATTAGTGTCTCCGTAAAGTAGTGAGCAGGACATTGGATCTCGTGTGGTTTGTGTATTATCGTTCATCTCTCGTGTGTTGACGTTCGAGAAGGTACCACCACCACCACCATGCCTCAGACCAGTCATGATAAACAAAAACTTTTCATTCATTGATTTGTACATATGGTTAACGATTTCACTTATGGAACTGTGAATGATTTTCTTCAAGACATAAATTTTTTACTTGAAGTGGATAGATGTTATGCAAAGGATTATGAATTTCTCTCTCTCTCTCTCTCTCTCTCTCTCTCTCTCTCTCTCTCTCTCTCTCTCTCTCCAAAATAATCTATACCTTCATTCAGATGAATTACGTTTCTTCAAGTTTCACATATTATATCCTATCTGAGATTACTTGAACTCATATTCTGTGCTTTCTGTATTATTACTAGGAAACCGCATGCTTCCCCTCCCCCCTCATCCTCGCTGCACAAGACTTTTTCTCTCACCCCTATTCTGTCCACCTCATTATAAGGCAAGAGTTAACCAGTATTCTCAGTGACTCATTTCTTTTTCTGGTAAACTCTTGAACTCTCTGCTTGCATCTGTAATTCCATCTACACAGGACTTGAAATTTAATGAATTAAAGAGTTACAAGACATTCAACCCATTCCTTTAGCCAAGTCTTTTAACCCTGTATGGGAACTGACATCGCAGTGGCCTCTTTTTAAATCATTGTCGTTGCCCATGATCAGTTCTCTCTTACATAAGAAAAGAAGAAAGGGAAAACAACAATAATTATAAGACAAGTAACCAATCAACACACACACACACAACATGTAAGTACGTATAATATGTCTAATTTTCCTCTTTTCTTTAGAATTCATGAAGTTTTGTGTTCGCGAGCACTACAGGTTCGAACTCCTTCAAGTGACTGTGACTTCTGCCATCTCGTACTAGATATCTGATGGAAAGGAGGCAGATTACATTCACCTCTTCTTTATACATGAGCCATTTACCTTGCAAGTAGTAGGGCAAGCAGGCAGGGGCGAGGGTGATGGTGTGGCAGGCGAGGGACGAGGTGGGGTCAGCAGCGCGGCGAGGGAGTGGCAGGTGGCGGTAAACACGGTGAGCGAGCGGCAAGGCGGTGTGAGGGGCGAGGTGTCTGCAGGCGAGGACTGTGGTAGACATGGAGAATAACATCAATGACGAGAGCGCGCCCAACACCTGTGAATATGACCCAAGTAATCACTTTCTATCAACTAATGACTGTAGTTAAGGCCAATGTGCAAAATTTGAGCTGTGTTAGGTTGTGTATGTGCGACTGTTGTGGGTTGGTAGGGAAGGACGGCCTGTCCTGTCCTGGTCTGGTCTGTTTTGGCTGCTCAAGGGTTAGGCACACTCAGGGATGGGCACGGCTGGCCATGACCCAAGGTGAAGGGGAGTATGTGTTCATCAACTGGATATTTTTGGAATTTCAGTGAAATGCATCCTGTTACTTAGACGACAATTTTTTCCTATTCTTCTGCCATAGTAGTTTTCAATGATTTTGGATTCATTTGTAAGCAATTTCTTGAGGACAATGGCCATATTTGGTCAAGGAAGAACCTCTTGTAAACATTTACATGGATAACATTTATCTTAACCCTCTCATGAAGCCAGCAAACTGGAAAAATCCTGTTAGTGGAGGGGAGTAGATTCGGTTAGTTAGAGTAGATTAGACTTAGTTAGATTATGGGGTAGGTTTGGTTAGAATATATTTCATCAGGAATATATACACTTGTATGTTGATGGTTAGATAACAGATAACACATGATAGTATCACTGTTACCAAGACTTCCACTTTGGAAAGTAAGAATTTGTGAAAAAGAATGAGGAATTAGTTAATGCAAAACATGTCTTGAAATTCTGCTGAAAACAAAATGAATTGTCTTTAAAAGATACGTGTTCACAACTTTGCACTTTGATCAAGCACTGCTGAATGTTCCACTGGTACTTGCACAGAAAGACTATTAGGCAGTTAATCAAATTTTACCAAACCTATTTAAACCAAGCTTGATTTAACCGTACCTAACCAAACCTATTTCTAATCTAACGTAACTAAGCTTAACCATGATTAGTATTAAAGTGGTAGATAAATAAGATAAATTGTCGGAGAGCACAGCATTTCATTGGTCCTCCCCTTTTTTTTTGTGGTGTTGCTAGCTACAGTCACCATGGCTTCTCACACATACATGACAGAATATTGCTCATGTGAAAAATAAGTCAGGAAAGTATTATTTGTGATATTGGGAGTATTTTTGTGAAATTGGACAATATTTGAACATGAGAAATTTGACCAGTGCTTACGGAAATCTTCTTTGGACTGATTGAGATTCAGGCTACATCTTCCTTCTTAACTGACTGCCATATGAACACTCCCCAATAACTAAACTGTAAAGATTATTTTTAAAGTTGTATAAAATGTATCTAATTAATCTAACTACGTCTTCACCATTTGGACTCTCAGAACATTAAGAATTCACAATTAGAGTCTTTGACTCTTCCATTGGAGTTCACTCATCAAAATACATGGAAGGACAAGATCTACACATTGAAACTGGTAAACCTTTAATGTTTGAAGGATGTTGCTTAATGAAATAATACTAATAAACATTATCCAAAGTTTACTGTGATTAGTGAAACACCAATTCTGCCATCCTGCAAATAACCTTCCTCTTGTAAGATGGAATTTCAAGGGAAAGGAGTATGTACGTATGTTAAAGAGAGGTTAGCATTTGTAAGGAGAATGTTAGGATTAGTACAGATGGAGGCACTTCACCCAAAGGAAATGATCTGTCAGATAAATAAATTGATTGATAGTTAAAAAGGAATATTGTAATCTGATGTATTTCATATTGTTCAACTGGCTGATGTAGTAGTTTTAAAGATTTGGTGCACTCATCCTTGAGCACTGACATAGGGCTTATAGCTTCACCCTTCCTTGACCTCAGCATTATGGAGTAGGATGGCCAACTCCTTGCTTCGCCACATTTATGGTCTCGGTTATAGTATTTGCCTATTGATATATTGATATATACTTATGATAAATGTAATGGTTGCCTATTGGGTTGGATGAGAAATAGTTTGTATACATTTAGATTGTTATTTCTTGTTATTAAATTTTGAATTCTTTCTGTACATTATATTGGATAGAAACTCAGATAATGGCAATAAGGATGATAACTAGTAAGTGTTCATTACATTGGATGTGTCTTGAAAAAGGTATACACCAGTCTATCTTTGTATGCTAATGGAAAACGTTATTTTGCAGATGTCAATCAAGATGAACTCATTAAGGAACAGGAGAAACAGATTGCAGAAGAGGTAGTACAATTTTATAGTTCTGGATCTCACTGTCTCCTTTTCTTTGGAGTATTTCTGACTTTGCACATAAATTTCCATCACATGTTTTCCATATCAATTCCAAATCTGTCACCCAGTAATGATACTAATGAGTTGGTAGTTACTATTTCTTTTTGTTATTGTTTTCCAGATCAAAGCTAACACAGCCATGGTTGGGTCCTTAGATGGCCTGAGTTCATTGGAGGAAGAATATTCAAATGATCCTGTCTACAGCAGTAAAGTAAGAAACCGATGCCTTTCTTTGATATACGTAAGATACTTTAACTACCTCAGAAAGTGTTATTACATACCATTACATAGCTTTACATACCTTTACAAGGAAACAATTCGTGTTGATGTTTACTCAAATATCCAATTACAAAACTTGATGTTCTTGAATTCAGTCCCAACTTTTATTGATCCAGTGAAAGAGTTTAAAAAGGTTAATGGGTTGCTAACACAACTAATGTAGTAATGTGATCCAGTGTTTACTTCTTATTGGCTCACTAATCCCCATGACCTTAGTTTTGTCTTCTTTCATGTAACAAAATTTTCTGGTGAATCAGAAACCCAAACTTGTGGACTGAGATACAGAATGTGGTCACCTCATCTCGAGATGCACCTACTTATTGAAACTCCTGCCACACTGAGGAAGGTTGTCCTCGAAAAACTGAATAAATGCTTTCCGTCAGAGAAGGGCATATGATAGAAAACTTCTTGCTTCACACTCATCCCTTCTATTACTGCTAGGGGAAAAAAATATTAAGAAAATTACATATGTTAACAAATTGGTAGTTCAAAGGACTGGAGCTGCTGTCCCTTCTCAGAAATAGATTGAATATAGGCAAACTTCCAATAACAAGATGTTGATGGACAGATGAGAAAGCTTTTCCTTTATTGACCAATTAAGGTGTTAGTTATTTATGAATCTCTTATTTGTATTCATTTATTTTATTATTATTATTATTATTATTATTATTATTATTATTATTATTATTATTATTATTATTGTTATTATTATTATTATTATTATTATTATCACTATTATTATTGTTGTTGTTATCATTGTTATTATTCCATTTATTTTATTATTTTTTTCAGGTCAAAACTCTTCTCCCAAAATTTTCCAATGTCCGGCGAACAAGACCAGACGGAAACTGTTTCCTGAGAGGTTTTATATTTGCCTACCTTGAGTATTGCATTCATCACAGGGATGAATTAGTAAGGTGAGTATTGAACTGTACGTATCTATGCACACACACACACACACACACACACACACACACACACACACACACACACGAGGAAGTTGTTACAGCAACCAATGTACATAATTTCAAGATGTTGGGTATATGGAGATATGAAGACAGGACACTATGAGCCCCACTCAAACCCTGTATAATACAAATAGGTAAATACACACACACACACACACACACACACACACACACACACACACAACACAATAGGTTGGCTGAGATAATAGATTTAGTGGAAATGACATACCATCCAGATGTGGAAACAATTTGAAATATACAGTATGAAAGCCTTCTAGCTAGTATAAGTGATCATGTGTTAATAGGATTCGAGTTGAGAAGTGGAAATAAAATAATGAATGAATGAATCTTGAATCCAGTCTAAATTTGTACCTAAGAATTTGAGATATCATTTCAATGGTTTACATTTTTTTCCAGATTCAAGAAATACCTTGAAAGTAGCAAAGAGGAGCTGTTTGAAATTGGATTTCCCAAATTCACTACAGAGGATTTTCATGACATGGTGAGGTCTTTCTTTACTTTCGTTAACTTTTATTGAGATCCTTGATGGTGTTTCCCTCATAATTGTGCATCCCAGGTATGACTGCCAAACACCCATTGCTCAGGTTATAGGTTAATATAGATAATACATTCATACCTCTACATACGAGTGCTTCAGGATACAAATTTTCCAAGATACGAACTTGGAAAAGAGCCCAATTGTTGCCCAGGATACGAGAAAATATACACCATATGAGGCGTGAGCAAGCCACCACTAGTTTGCAGTAAATGGAAAAAAAAGAAAAAAAAAAGAAGTTAAATGCAAAACAATTATAAAACAGAAAAGATTAAAAAATCCTAGTGTTAAGTTGTTTTGTGTCTATTTATTTCATTATGTTTTTTATGTAAGTTTAATTCTCTTCAGCTGATTTCATTCCTCACCTCCTCCGCCACCATCTTATGCCTCCGCCATTCAAGTTAACTTGATATTTACATTATTTGTTTATTTCTTTACATTATCTGCATTTATAATGTTTATTTTAATAACAAATACCATTAATCACTGTTTTAAGTAAGTTGAGGAGACTGATCATAACACTTAGATATCTTGGTATTGGGAAGTGGGAAGTGCATTGATGGTGATGGTGGTGGTGGTGATGGTGTTGTGGCTCATCAAGGGAGCCACAGGTGGCTTGAGATTAGTCATGACTGAGCCAGCCAGAAATTGTTTACATTGAGACCTCAGCGAGATCACATCTTACCCACTGTCTCTCCTCCAGAGACATAAAAAAAGTAGAGAAATATTTATAGAAACTATAATGATTGGTAGTCTTTGCTTTATCTTTTAGCATTTGAAATAAAGTAACTTTTTTTTGAGAACCAGATTATGGTATGACAACTGAAGCAATTATGAGTTCAAAACTTTGTTTGAAAACTAATTTATTGAGAGAGGGAGCCATTTGGTAATTAAGGTTCCATGGTATATAAATATACCATGCATTAGGCAACACATTGTAATAACTATTCCATTACAGTTCATGGAAGTTGTCAGTGATCTGGAGGGCAGTGGAAGTATTGACCGTGTGGAAGCTGTCTGCAATGATGCCGGAACCTCAGATTACCTTGTGGTGTATTTGCGACTTCTCATTTCTGCTCACCTACAGAAAAATGCTGAATTCTTCAGCTTTTTCATTGAAGGTGGAAGGACTGTGGAGGAATTTTGTAAACAGGTAAGGAATAAAGAAACTTTCAAATGTCCTTGAAGCTCTACATATGGTAGATGTAGTTAGGTTATGCTTTAGGTTTAATGTAATTGAGTTTTTCCTTTTACTACACAAATTTGTTTCTTAGTGTAGGTAGAACCATACTAAATGGTCATTAACCTACACAAATTTGTTTCTTAGTGTAGGTAGAACCATACTAAATAGTTTGAAGGCTATTGCTGTAGGTGGTAGTTATAATAATGATTTTTCAAGTTTTACTCATTACATTAACCTTTTATTGTTATCTTTGGTTGTATATAAAAAGATTTGTTGATTGTAGTCAGGTAATATTTTTTGTATTTATATGGTGGTTGTCTCAGCCAGGCTAGAATCACTACTACAATTAAAACTACCATGAATTGCATTGTATTCTGAGCATTAGTGGAGTCCTCTCCTCAATCCCCATGTTATACCTGATGTGGCTGTAGTTGGCTCTTGTCTTGAGGAACCATATCAAGTTTATCCCTCTGAGAGAATTCTTAAGAACAGGTGCCAGATATATGGGTAAAGAATTATGTTTCTGGATGGGAGTGTATGTGAACTGCAGAAAGGATGATTGATACATTTGTGACCTAACCTAAAACAAAACTTTGAAAGATCAACAAATATTCTTCAATACAGTACTGTTTCCTCATAGAACTTAGCAACTTGAGCTTCCAAAAAATGATCTAAAACAATAATAACATTGGCAAAATAGTAACTGTAGATCTCCATTTCTTCTTTTTATCTTTGGAAAGGTTGGAGTCTAATTGTCAAACTCTCAGTTAGGAATACAGCAGCATAGGAACTGAGTCAGCTGTCAGCAAATTTTCAAATAAAGTATTAGGGAAAGTCATTGGCATTAGGAACTGAATAAATCCAACTTTTCTACTCTGTACTGTTTCTTGAATCTTGCACTTCTCTTTACCAGGAAGTTGAGCCAATGTATAGAGAATGTGACCACCTGCACATTGTGGCCCTGACTGCAGCTGTGGGTGTTGGTGTGCGGGTCATGTATCTGGACCGAGGGGAGGGAGATGCCCTGGTGTCTCATGACTTTCCTGAAGACAAGGAGCCAATCATCCACCTGCTGTACCGCCCTGGCCACTATGATATACTCTACAAAGCATAATGATTACTACTTTGTATAATAGCTTGTTGAAATAGATTTTGATATGCATTTTTGTTTCCCCTCAACTCACTGAGGATAGTCAACTTTTACTCCATCTTGTGTTTTGTCATCTCTCCTGCCACAGAACTTTTATCTGTGAAATTCTATAATTTTTTTCCAATGCTGTACTGTATATACACATTGTGTATATGACCCTTATCCCCTAAGAAATATTTTTGATGTATTTTTTGATAGATCTAAATATTCTTATCAGTATTTTAACTGGTATTGTGAATTTGAGATTCTTTAACAATATTTTCAGTGTTATATCACTATGATTATTTGAGGCGTCCTGTGCCAGAGGGGCGTAATCCACCAACAGACAGATTTTGAGTTAGTACTGGATTCGGCCAGCAGAGGGGTGTAGAAAGCACATGGAAGTTGTTGCCAGGCAAAATCATGCCATGTGGCCTCAGCACGAAGCCCTGTAATCGCGTGTTTTCACACTCGCCAACTATGTGTCAACTCTGTCTTACTGAGCCAGATGGGCGTAATGCTCGGCCAATGGCAGCGCGCTACTGCTACACTGCCCCTGCCCCAGCCAATCACCGAGCGGCATTCAAGGTTACACCAGCATACTATCCCCATGTCCCGCTCTTTAAATACTCTTTAAATGTTTAAAATATGATGAAATTTAACTTTCAAAAATTCATTAAAAATTGGGATTTGTATAGAAATTGATAAAACTTTCACATATTACTTACATTGCAGACTAGATTTTGTACACTCACTATAGATTAATTATTATAAATATTTATTGTGCTACCTAAAATAGGTTCCGCAAAGAAAAAAAACAAACAAAAAAAGCGAAAACAAACTCAAATATAGTTAAAATAATAGATATTGACCGTCTCATTATTTTGATATATTATACTAATGAATTACTGTGTTTACATTTGCGATATAAGTAATCAACTTTGAACACATATATCTCAAAATACACAAACTAAGGGTTACGCCCCTCTGGCACGGGGGGCCTCATTTATACAGTGTGTTTGTAAAAATACTGGTTTTATTACTAATATAAGACAATAAAAAATTCAATGAGTGAAATGATTCAGAGTTTATGTTGCACCTGTGTTTTCCACATAAGCTCCATGCTAAATTGCGAAGAGAAAAGCATTCAACATTCACTGTATCACACTCCTTTTCTTCATTTCCCATGAGAACATAGGAGTTCCAGTGGAGGTGAAAAAAAGCACAGCCAATCCATTTCCCTACAAGCCACCACCACCCACCACCATTTATCTTAGATGGTCAAAATACTTGTAGATGAAATACTGGCAGTTCAATAAGTCACAATTTGTTTTTCCACTGACTCTCCAGCCCCCAGCAGACCACCATGTAATCCTCAGTGCCTCCACTTCCCCAGGTACTCTAAAACTTATCCAACCCTTTACACTTAAAAAACTTAGAGCGAAGCCATGAAAACCCTCAAAACCAATAAAGCCCCAGGACAACAACTTCTCATGAGGCCATCACCAACCTTACACCTGCCCTGCAACAAAATCTGCAAGTCTACAATTCCAGCTTTCTGACAACATTTTGGAAACTAGCCACCCTCCTCCCAGTCCCTAAACCAGGCAAGGGCCCCACACTACCATCATCATACCTTCCTCACCCTTTTCTATTGACTTGGGAAATTCCTTTACCCCACTGCCACCTGCCCCGACTGGTGGACTGAAAAAATGACTCCTGCTTAAGGAATAGCATGGCTTCCCTTCCCACAGAAACACACTTAACATTCCTCCCCCAAATAGAATACTTATTACCAGCACCAACCACCAATGACAGGTTATGACAACTCTTCCATAGTTCTGGACAGAGCTTTCAGCACTGCACCACACAAGGGCACCCTTTACAAACTTGCCAAGAAAGACATCATAGGAATCACCTTCACCTGTATCAGAGACTTTCTCAGTGGCAGACCCTATCAGGTGGCAGTGGGTGCATCTGCCTCCACCTCCTTGTCACATTGAAAGGTGTCCCCCTAAGGATCCTCCATCATCTCACCCCTTTTCAACCTCCTCTTCTCAGAACATTCATCCCTCCCAATTCACACCTCTCAATGGATGCAGATGGCATCACCATAGTCACCAGAACATCATCCTTCACTTAGTCATGAGCTTACATACAAGAAGGCACTTGAAGACTGATAAGTTCAAAGATGAAACTTGTGCTTCACTTTCAAGAACCTCCCAATACCACCCACAGTTAGAATCTGTGGAGAGGTCCTAATCAGCAATTTTCTAGTGCTTCATATAGATGGTTCTTGTCTCTCCTAGGCTACATACTTTTGAGTACCTTTGCACCTCCTGCAGAAAATAAGGATGGAGAGGATCACCAGCATCCGTTGGGAATCTAATAGGGAACTACTCCTGCAGTACTACCATCAGAGCAAAACTAAAGTAATGGAGCAATGTTCATGGATCCACAACAGCTGTCTTTTCCAGGCCAGACCCCTTACAAAACACTGCACTCAGGATATTCCCGAGAACCATGAAATCCTCCCTTATCTCTGCTCTCCATACAAAAAGTTGCATCGTTTCTCTGGCCACTTACAAACCAGAAACATCATGACCTTACCACCTTCCCATCCAGTAGCAGATAGGTGGAAACAGAGAAGCAGAGTCTATCACAGAGAAGGATGAATGCTTGAAAGTACTGAACTTCTTTTAATTTTTGCATCAAAGAGGTAGACAGAATATGAGTGAGAGAAAATAGAAAGAATTGCGTAACAATGCTGTGTGACAGGATAGAGCTCTGTTCCTCAGCTATCTTTTCTGTCTCCTATTATCTTCCTGTCATTCATCAATGATTTTCCTAACCAAATTTTTTAGCCTAACCACTTCTACACTAATGATGCCATCCTGCACTTTTCCACATCCCAGAGACAACCAACTCTTCAGGAAAGGCATATAGCACCTGACTTCTGATCTCTTTAAAATTTCTGAATGGGGCAGAGGAAACTTAGTAAGTATTGTTCAAAGTCTCAAAAGCTCAATTCCTCCACCTATCAACTTAACACAACCTTCCAGACAACTACCCCCTTTCAGTGACATTCCACTGTCCCCCCTCTACAGTAGAATTTACTCTGAATGTCCATGGTCTGTCTTTTACTTGTAATCTTAACTGTAAACTTCATATCTCATCTGTAACTAATACAACAGCTTCTGTGATATGAAGTTATGCGTTTTGAGTTATTGCCAATTTTCTCACCCTCCAACTCCTAACTCTATATGTGGCCCTTAACCGTCAATACATGGAGTATGCTTCACATGTATGGAGGGGCTCCACTTATATTGGTATTCTAGACAGAGTGGAATCAAGAGGTTTTCTTATTATCGACTCTTCCCTTAATTGACTGTCTTCAGCCTCTTTTTCATTGCTGCAATGCTGCATCTCTTGCTATGTTCTATCGCTATCTTCATGATAACTGATCTCTTGCAGTTTCTCTACGTTTACGGCAAGATCATCTTTCTACATGAAACATCAAATGCGAGTTTCATGCTTGTATCTGATGGGGCTGGATTATAAAGTTCTACCATATTGTCTTTTATGCAATTAGATAACACTACTGATTAAACTTTTCCTACACCTTAATGAATACTTTCCAGTCAGCTTCTTTGTGTTGAGCTCAGACACAAAGGTCAACACTTACATACCTGCATGGTGAAAGAAGGAACAGCCGTGTCTCGATGATTCCGTGATGCCAGTGTCGAATAGTAGTAGCAATGTGTACAGTACGTGTGGTCTGTTGAGTCTCACACCAAAACCAGTAATAGAGAAATAGATTCAGGTGCAGAAAGGCCTCGAAGCAGTACCGAGCCACTGTGCGACTCTCGGTGAACCAGCAATCTTACCTTCAACAATCTCAATGTAGTGTTTTCAATTAAGGGCTTCAAGAAAACACTTTCAGTATAGATACGTATTTTTAATGTTCTTTATATTGGAAATTTACATGATATACATAAACCCAATATCAACTTACCTTTAAAAGAAAAGGAAATAATACAGAGCTGCTAAAATTATGCTACACCAACACAACCTGGTAGTGAAACAGGCCACCTAACTAGCAGGGAACCATTCATCACAGGCTAGACGTACATACATACCAAATGAGTCTTTGGCATTGATGAAATATAAGGTGGAAGGGATACAAGTGTGCTACCATGACAATGTGGAACACGAAACCAAATATAACAGCGTCGTACGTCTAATTGGTAAAGAGGAAAAATCTTTGTAATAATGGTTAGCTAAAATCATAATCAATCAATCAGCACACAGATACATTTCATCGCCGACCATTTTCGCCAACGTACGGGATCTCTTAGAAAAGCCAGGAAGAGTCCAGCTGGTGGCTCCTCCACTCCATCATGACAAGGCCTGGCGGTGTGCGGTGGGTGGCGCCACACTCTGGCGGTGTGTCACTCACACCTAAGCTAATACAACAGCGTGGATTATGGCTGGGCTACAAATTGCAATATAAAACCAAAACACAGTCGTAAAGAAAGAAATAATTCGATAGTATAGCTATGCAATATAAGGTCGATTTTTGACAATTTTTTTTATTATGCTCTTTTTCCAGCTCACCACAAAGCTGAACACCACTTAAGCGTTGAGCATAATATACGTACGGAAAACATTACATTTAGAAAATATAATGCTGAACAAGTAAGCTTTGTACATAACACATGCAAATTAAGCATATGACTCATAAGTTAGCTGTGATCAAACTTAATAGAAAAATAAATACCTAGCATTTCTTTTATGGAATACAATGCTGCAATCACAGTCCCGGTGGCCCAGAGGCAGCGCGAGGACGTGTGAGGGTCAGCAGCCAAGATGGTGAGAGCGGCACTGAGCTCGGCCACCCTCGGCCGCCGCCACCACTAAGGCACACGAGTCTTGGACGCTGTCAGTCAGCGAGGACACACACACACACACACACACACACACACACACACACACACACACACACACACACTTCATACTCACAAGACACGTGTTTATGTGAGTATTGTATATGGAACAGATCTACAGTATTCATGTCTCAGTTTAGTAGCGAAATACCACTTATGGACAGCGGTGGCTCTGAGTAACGTCTGGGTAAGAAAAATGGGTAAAGAGGTGCAAGGTCTTCTGTCAAAGTAGTCCAAGGAATATTTACTGGACAACCCTTTCCAGTAAGAAATGATAAATAGAAGATGTCGGGGAGTGTTTTCCGGAGTCAAGCAGTGAGCAGACACAAGGAGAAATTAATGACTGGGAGTGTCACCGTCACAGCGCCGAGCAGAGCGTCATGAATGAAGGAGTCAATACCAAACTTGTATCTGGTGACTGGTATAGACCCCCGGAATGAGGCATCTCCATACAGTCTCTCTCTCTCTCTCTCTCTCTCTCTCTCTCTCTCTCTCTCTCTCTCTCTCTCTCTCTTCCCTACTTTCCCACCTTTCTTGCTTCAAATAATATTTACGTCTTTCCCTTTCCCTTCCCCGCCCCCCCCCCTCTCTCTCTCTCTCTCTCTCTCGTCACTCACTGGAAAGATCGATAGCCACTGCCGCTCACCTGAGAGAGAGAGAGAGAGAGAGAGAGAGAGATGAAATGCATACGAGGCAGAACGATTGATGAGACAGAAGAGGCGAGGGCGGAGAGCATGAGGAGAGGGAGAGAGAGAGCAGAGAGAGAGAGAGAGAGAGAGAGAGAGAGAGAGAGAGAGAGAGAGAGAGAGAGAGAGAGAGAGAAATAAATGCCATCTGAAAAAAAAACAAATCTATATTCAGATAGGCTTAAGTAGTCACAAGTGGAAAGTCCAACAATAGGTAGTGAGGTTTTTTGGTTTCTTGCCCTCTCGTATATGAAAACACGAGAAAACATAATATTTGCTTCGTTCGGCCTTTAAATTCTATGTAGATTTCAAGTTCTCTTTGTCGTGTCTTCTTGTACATACTTTCGGTCTGTCGAGTTCTAAAAAGTTCTCTATTACTGAATTTCTTCGTTTTTGTCTGTTTTATGTCTTTTTTTTTTGTCTCCGTCTACGATTATCTGTCCATCAGTTGATTAAAATGTTCGCTGGTTCTGAGTGTCGGGTCTTCATTTGTCAGTGGTCTATTTAGGTGTTAAGTATGTCAGTAGCCTATATGTGCTGACTATGTGGGCTTTTCCTGTCAGTGTTTCAGTTGTCAATTGATCGTTTTCTGATTTGTTAGTCTCTGTGTATACATTTGTTAGTTTTCTCGCTTCTCTCGGTTCACTCATCATAGTGTTTCGGTTTTGCTGAAGAATACTGAGGGAATAAAATCTGATATCACGTTTTTCTTTACTATACTCTTTCTGTGTGTCCTTCCTTTTACTCTTCCCCTTTAAATGCATCTTCCCTTCCTCACATCCCCATCAACTGTCCTTTTTATTTTTCCTCCTCATATGCTTTTCTCCTTTCCTCTTTGAAATTTGCCGGTTCTGTTAAATTTTTCCTTCTGTCGCATAAAGATTCCCCTTCCCTTTTATTTTTTTTACGTTTCGAAGACTTTCTGATCCCTTCACCCTCTCAAAGACGATTCCCTTCTCCCCGTTCTTTTCTTAAATATCTCTAACTTTTCAATATTGCTCTCCCAAGGCATCACGTACCCTCCTTCCTATCTTCCCCTCAGTCTTCGTACCGTCGCAATAGATTTACACTCTCCTTTACATCCTTCCTTCTCTTTCCCTCCTTTACTCCCTTATTCACTGGTAACCATGGCTACTCTCACTCGCTCCTCCGCCCCTTCCTTACTTCTGCAGCGATACATACTAGTAAAAGGCTCAGGACGTAGCAATATTTAGGTAATCTCACAGTTGGTTTGATATATAATGTTTCAATTCCAGCATGTGTATTTCTTAATTTGGACTGGCAAGACAGGATCAACTTTCATGTGGAGCACGAATTGGCCTCATTCTTTTGAGTATAATGTCCATCTGCTGCGAGTGTATGTACATGAAAGAGAGCAGTGTTTGAAGGGTTAGGGAAGTTAGGCCACGTAATTACACATACCCTCCCCTGCAATCTGCTCAATAGCGCTGTATGACAAAACTTTTTAAAAATTTTTGAAAGGGGGAGACCCAGAATTACTTCATGAATTCCAGGATATTTGTTACTGGTTAATGACCGGTGATTCTTTTCTGCCTCAAATGAGCCCATGAATTTGTGGATATGTGTGAAGGTAATGACAGTGTACACGTAATAGAAACATTCCCTCCGTGCTTCCCAAGGGCTTATCCCGCCTCGCTCCGGGAAGGTGTAGCAGTAACTGGGCCACAGAAGAAATTCATATATGCAGACTTTTATAATGTTCCTGAGAGCATTTCGACAATGAAAGAAGCGAGAATTTGGCAGGCTCCTCAACATTCACCTGCCAGTATTGTGCGGGAGAGTGATACAGTGGTGGTGGCAAGGGCGGTGATGTGGTGTGGTGAAGGAGAGGTAGACGCTGTGGTATGGCTGTGCTGGTGATGGTGACGTGGTGTGGTGAAGGTGAAACTGTGGTGGTGTAGTGAATGAAGGTGATGAAGAGGTGGTATAATGAATATAATAAGGGGAGGTAACAGTATGGTATGGGTGTATTGGTGATGGTGACATGGTGTGGTGAAGTATAGGTGACTTTATGGTGGTGTAATGAATCGGGGTGATGATGAGGTGCTTTAGTCAATATGATGTGTATGGTGATGTGGTGTCACTTCAGTGGAAATGGTAAAGGCATGATAAAGACAATATGACGTGACTGGGTTAGCGGTAGTGAGATACGTGAACGAAATAAAATGTTATGATGCGGGTGGAGTGGCGAAGTATAGAATGGTAGAGTTAAATCCTTCAGTACTGGGATGCATTTTCTTATCTATTCTGCTCATTATTTCTCGATTTTATACAGCTTCAGAAACTCATGTGTGGGGATTTAAACAGTACAGAATCTGGCCATTAATCTTCTAACCTCCATAGACTCTCCCTAACGTCAATAAAATAATCTAATCACAACCAAAACTTGTGGTAAAAATGTGTCCTAGTAATGAAGGGATTAATATGACATGCATACTGCAGAGCGGATGGTGAGGTTTGTTGGTGGTAGTAGGAATATAATAGTGACGAATGGTGATGTGTTGTGGCGAAGGGAATGTAATCGGAGAAGCTAGAGAGAATCATATGCTTCCTTGGATCTACTGTGACAGTGACGGAAAGGGATGACAGGAAATCGTGGTAGAAGCGGGGAATTCTTTGCTGTGAAATGCCGGCAAGTCTGTGAGGTGTCACTCGGGTGTCCCTGGAGGCTGCGTGTCTGGGGAGAGACGTAACTTGAGCTTGGAGTCTGCACTGACAATGATGTGAAACTACCTTCAAAAAGAAAGAAAAGAAAAAGAAAACATTGCGTGCAGACAGAAATGGAAAAATATACAGCTGATTACACACAAATTTCCCGAAACCTCTACTTTATTCACGTCTAGGATATGAATAGCAATGATCTTATACTTTTATCTAAAAATCGACTTAAACTTATCACGTCAAGATAGGACTACAAAAAAACATTTCAGCTTACGTTTCTGATATAAACAGTAGTGGTCTTATACAGTATTTGTCCTCTAAACACCTGACTTAAAAAAGATCACGTAATAATTAATTTTTCTTTCATATAGATTTCCTGAAACCTTCATTTTTTACTAACGACTCCTTTGATATAAGCGGCATTGGCGTTGAACTTGTTGAGTATATACGTAGTGAGCGATCGTTATGGCTCGATTGGTAAGGACTCGTGTACCTTGAGTGTCACGCAGCACCTGGTTCAGTTCCAGCTGCTCCCCTTTCGTGGAGTCATATGGATTTCCCAAGTGTTTCACAGATCGAGTCATTATATCTACGATGTGTTTCAGAGTCCATGTTACATCATATATATCTTTTTCGGGAATAATTTTTTGATGGAGTTTATTTCAAGACACTCCGCTAATTACAATTCCCGAAAAAAAGACAACAACTTTGAAACATGGCATTTGAAACCCAATGATTCAAGGAAGAAAAAATGAAAATGAACATTGATGGGCATGTAGCGTCTATGATATTAATTAAACAGTCGTACGTATGTATAATATAACGTAGCGTTCATCACCTGAGTATAATAAGGCAGCAATTAGTATTCTGATATGTTGATGTACTCTGATGGAAATGTTTTCTTTATTGGCGAACTACGACAGACAGATCCGTAATTAGAAACGCTTTGCTCTCTCACCACGACTATTTTCCAAGGCCACAGAGACGATTAGCGGGGCTTTCAAGAGTATGTCACCAGTTATTAATGGAGAAATCTTGTCACTCTGTCTCTAGAACCGTAAAAACACCTTAAAGAAACTCGTGTAAATCTAAGTAAAGCCTTTTGAAATAGTGGAGAAGTGTTTAAGAATACGAGCCATGTTGCTTTGGTGGGAGTCGGCACGGCTTCGAATACTGCAGTGCTTCTGTAATGGATGGGTGTAATGCATCTGTATGGCGTCGGCATCAAAGGGTTCGTGTTGGCTTTGAGACGTGAATGTGCTAAGTGTTCCATCGTTTGAAACAAAGCATGAGTGATTCTATGATAATAATTTAAAGTGAGGTTCGTTTATTTTCAGAAGATTTCATTGCAAGTTACCTTATCATGAGTCTTGGTGGTTTGCGGCAAGGTAGTGTTATCCTGAAGTCTTCAACCTCACTCTCGGTTTTCCCACAAAACGATAAAGGCTTTTCCATAAACTTTCTCCACGTAGTATCTTAGTCAGCTCCACAAGCAAACGTTTGATTTCATTTCGCCGTCTTACTCTCTATCTGGCCTGCCTTCTTTTACTTTCCTTAAGCAAAGCCCTCAGGGGAAAGCAAACATAGTCGTGTAAAGTTGAACGAAAGCGAAAATGTTGCTTTAAAAGAACATAAACTCTGCTAAGTGAATAAAAAAAGAGAAAAAACGTTGAATATTAAAAAAGTTTAAGTTCTCAAAAAACCCACATCATACATTTCATCATAAAATTCTTATTATCAATGGAAACTCGGAGAGAGATTTATCAGGCACATAAATATAAACTGGAATAATATGGTAATTCATTGAACTCATGTTTATGCATTCCTTAACTTTCTCTGGCCGAGGGATCCTTCTCCTCCTCATCCTGAATTCCTTTCTCAGATAAGAACTTGAGGGCTAAGTTAGAGATCCACAAACTACGCATTTCTTTCGCTCCTGGAGGCATGGCGCGCGGGAATAGCTTGGCGTTGAACATAATGTACGAGTGTTGTGGCGGAAACCTCTTGGAAAATGTCACGAACTTACTGTATTTCATTAACATTCAATTACCTCTACATTTCGTTTTCAAAATGTTGGAGTCCTTATCAGTATTGTCACTTGTCTATTTCAATAATTTCCAGTCACTCGTACTCCCACGCTTCTTTTTAATGAACATTCTTTATTACCATTACTCTGTAGTACAAACACCGTCTTTTACACCTGATGGGTTCTTGCTGTTAAACTGAAAGACACACTACGAAACGCCGGACAGTCTTCATAACAGTTTCACTTTCTACCTACTTACTCTATTTCACTAATTTCCAGATACCCTTATACTTCTTTTCTTTTATCTAAACTCACTATTATTACTCTGTGCCACAAATGCCGTCCTTTACACACAACTCACTGTTAACTGAAAGACACACTACGGTAAGCTAGGCAGAGAGAGGCTTCACAACGGTTTCACTTTGAGGAGCTTCACCGTAAGTGTTATTTTGGTGAGGCGTTGTTTACTCTTACACGAGATCCTCGGCCTGACCTTTAACACCCTTTAGGTATGAAAAGAAAAGTATCGTAAACTGTAGAGATAACTTTAGCGAGGCATCGATCACACCATCCAGAAACTTAGAGAAGACAGTTTATCCTGGTGTGAGAGATGGGGCGAGACGGGACTGGGTGTGGTGGTGTGGGGTGGGAGTTTTGGTGAGTAAGAATGACGAAGGATAGACATGGAAGAGTACTGCTATTGGAAGAAGAAAAGGGAGAAAGCTATGGCAGATGAAAGGTGACGGGAAGGAGAGGAATGGAAGCGAATGAAAAAAATGTAATGTGAGATAAGAGTTGGATGAATGGAAGATGTGGATGGGAGGACAGGTAGTGTTAGTGTTGAAAAAGAAGGAGGATGAAGAGGAGGAGGAGGAAGACACCTGTGACGTTACTCAGCTGACGTTGGTGAATGCCTCCCAGTACTAAAGGGGTTAAACACTTTTGGCTCTCATTAAGACGATTTCCCAAGACAACATAAGTGGTTAGTCTTATTCTTATGGTGTTTTTTCCCTATTAGGGATGCAAAAGCCTTGTTAACCTACGCATGACTAGAATGAGTGGAAAGGATCCGTAAGAGCAGGCTACAAAATTATGGGAGGTAAACATGTATCTGCTAATCTATTTGTATATAAAATGTTGTAGGTATGTTAATGAAATATCTACCTATCTACCTACCAATGTATTTATCTACCATTCTACCTATCTATCTATCTATCAAATTATCTATCTCTACCTATTCAGCCGGTACCTACCTAGCTATCTACCTTTCTATCTTCCTTCCAGTGTTACTAAGAATTGACCCGTTTTTTCCTCTTCAATGTCACCGAGTTACATCTACTAGCATTCGCAGCAACTGAGAGAACATGGGAAGCAAAACTACAAGACCAAAGCTACGAGAAACTCCCTCAAAATAAAGTAAACTCGAGCCACCGTGAATAAAGAGCAGCTAAGATAGTGATACGATAAATGTGCAGTAGTAAAGACAGATGAGTATTTGGATGATAGAAAAAACACTGGACAAAATCAGGAACACTTTAGTATTTGTCTCTGCTGTAGAAAGTCAAGTGTTCCTGATTCACCCCAAGTCTTTCTACCACCCTTACACTGCTGTGATAAATGTACTGTAATCAACAAATACATTCACACACAAATTTCAGTTCGTTAGTAGAGTTATTGTTATGAAAAGGCTGGAAATCTAATAGAGGTACACTCATTATACCTCATCCCACCACCTACTGTCTTCACTATCAAGGCTGTGTCCTGAGAAATCTCACACAAGGCGTCTCAGTGAATAAAGGAGGAACGGAGGCGACGAAAGTGAGGGAGAGAGTGAGGGAGAGAAAGAAGCAAGAGTGAGGAAGTGACAAATCGAGATCCTTTTGTGATGCATATTAGGAAGCCAAGAAGCATATTAACATAAATGCATTCCCTGCAGCTCACTTCACCGCCCGCTCGCCACCTTCAAGCTACACACGGCGGTAGTGGTGGTGGTGGCAGGGGTGGTGGGGATGGTAGGGAGTGGTGATGGTATTATGAATAAGGTCTTTGAGAAGGAAGAGGAGGAAAAAAGGGCAAGGAAGGAAGGAAAAGGAAGCGGGGACAGCAGGAGTGGTCTGTGTTGGTGGGGGGGGTAGGGGAAGGGTAGGAGGGCGGCTTTCACTGCCAGCGTTCCCTCAGGGGAGAAGATGAGGTGTAAGTATGATGCCTTTCATAATCTTCCGGTGTATTGAGACTCGTACAAAGGAGTTAATTATGAGTTTTAAGGTGACCTGGAATCCCTTTTAGCTGTGAATGTAGATTAATTTGATCAAACGGCCTACGGGGACTTGGAAGGGAGTACTCTCTCTCTCTCTCTCTCTCTCTCTCTGCTTCAAGCCTTTTCTATAATATCTTACATTTTTTCTTTTTACTTTTTTACATTTTGATCTTCCTTCCCATTTTCCTTCAAGTCATACATACTCTCTCTCTCTCTCTCTCTCTCTCTCTCTCTCTCTCTCTCTCTCTCTCTCTCTCTCTCTCTCTCCGCCTTGCTTCCCTGGCACTCACTAATGGCACTCAGCTGCGGGAGGCAAGGCAGGCAGGCAGGCAGGCACTCACACCGTCCACCTGCTGTTCCCTTCTCGTTCCGTCTCTTGCCTTCACTTCACGCTCTATGAGTCTATCTGAAGTACGCTTCCTTTTCTTGTCTCCAACTATTCTTCTCTGTCCACTTTTTTTCAATTCTTCGTCTATTTTTTTTTGTTTTGTTTCTTTGGTTTTGTGAGTTCTGTGTATATTGTTTTTTGTTTTCGTCTTTTTAGTCTTTTAGTTGTTCTCGTTGTATCTACGTCTCTGTCTATATTTTGTTTTTCAATTCTTCGTTTATTTTTTGTTATATTTCTTTTGTTCGTCACTTCTTTTCACTTTTTTTTTTCGTCTCATTATCTCCTTTTGTTTCGTCGTTCGAATGTCTTTTTATTCGTCAATCGTCATTTCCCTTTATCTTTTATACGGTTTTGTGGAAATAACTTAATCCTTCTAATTTTCCAGGGAGTAAGTGTTTATTTCAGGGGAAAATAATAATGACGCCTTTCCTATTCGTGATCTACAGAAATGAATCAATCAGCGGTGAAATTAATGAACAGAATGGATCTAAAACTAAACAAGCTTAATATAACCCTCAGATTATAAAAACGCGGATGTAATTTCAGTCATTTTGCTGTTCCAATTCGTGCGTGTTTTGTCTGAGAGTCCCTTGTCTTGTCGTGGAGTCCTGTCTCGTCACGTCACAGTCATGTCTTTATTCAAAACAAGTTACACTCACGCGGTGCAAGTATCAACATGGAATTATGTGTGTAGAGCGAGTGATACTGGCGATGAGTCTCTCTCTCTCTCTCTCTCTCTCTCTCTCTCTCTCTCTCTCTCTCTCTCTC
>CM035205.1:21776522-21809022 GCA_020233015.1 Callinectes sapidus | reverse complement strand
CACCCACCACGCTACTTTGTGAACCAAATTCTCGCTCTCTCCCTCTCTCTATCTCTCTCTCTCTTTCCTATCTAGTATCATCAGGTTCGTGTCAGTTATCTGTGGTTCTATCTGGATCACTAACGCTAAAGGTATTCTTAAACACGTCCTTGCTTCACTTTCACTATTTCAAAAGGATTTATTTAAATGTACACAAGTTTTTTTTAGAGGTGTTTCAGGGTTGTAGAGGGAGACTGACAAGATTTTTACATTAACTTGAGACACTTATGAAAACTATGCTTCTCACCGCTGTGGCCTTGAAAAATAGTCGTGTTCAAGAGGGCAAACCATTTCTGAATCACTTTACTTTCTTTCACTTTCTGATGTCTGTATTAGTGAACACCTACAGTATGCTTTATCTCGAATACATGTCATAGAATATAATGCAATTGAAGGTTACCGACAGTGACAGTTTATCCCCTTCAGTACTAATACATAATTTTACCATTTTTTGTCATTTAATCTATCTTTTTCTATTCCTTATCTTCAGTGTTTTATCCATTTTTCACATTTACCTCTTGTCTCTTCTACTTTTCTTTCCTTACTTTCTTCTACTTCTCTTTTTCTTCTCTTTTTACATAATCTCGTGTCTTCTGTTATCTGTTATTCTTCCTTATTTTCTTCTCCATTTCTTCTCTTTACATCTCGTCTCTTCTTCTCTCCTCCCTTATTTCCTCATCCTTTTCTTCTGTCACTTTCCCAACGCGCCAAGCACCATCAAGCGACAGCCGATGAAAGCAGAGAGTGCGGGTGTGAGTGAGTGAGTGAGTGAGGTGTGTAGGTGTGAGAAGCGAGTCCCGTCAGCTCAGTATAAGGCGATGCGATGAGGGTGTCCCGGTCCCTTGATGCTTGACTCATATCTCGTGGGAAGCTCCATAAAGGACGCCAGTATTGACACAGTGATGGGGGCTGCTTACAGTGGCTTAACGTCTTCCTTGTTGCCTTGCTGTTCACTTGTGTCCAGGGTTATTGCTTTTTTCCTTGTTGTTACAGAGTTCAAGGTTAGGTTTGAATAGGTTAAGTTAGGTTCCTTGTCGCCTTGCTTTTCACTTGTGTCCAGGATTATTGTTTTTTTTTTCTTGTTCACCACAGGTGATTAGTAGAATTTCCTTTCACTCTTTCCTGTGAAAATTCCATGTCAGTTTTTCCATACTGCATGGTACTTTTCAAAGCTATTTCCCATGTCAGCAAAAGCTGGAGGGTGGGTGGGGAGGAGCCTTCTGCTGTACTGTCCTGTCTCTCTTCCCTGTAGATAGTTAGCCGTAGTTACCAAGCAGCGCTGAAAGAACCAAAAGGTCTGTTGCTGCTTGGCCTTCCTTTGTATATTCCTTTCCCTTTGTATCTATTTGTTTCTTGAAAGGATATGGTGATCTGTGTATTTTCTAATTAAAATTGGGATTTTGTCAGGAGGTTGTTAAGTTTACCTCGAAAAATTCCTTACTTTATCTATTTGTTGCTTTGGTTTGATCAGAGGTGGTTTATTTAAATACCTCAAGATATCCTGACTTTATTTACTTGCTATTCATGAGATACATAATCATTAATGGATGGGTTTTCTAATTCCAATAAAGTAAAAGTCAGTTATCTAACAATAAAGTATATACTACTTTCTCTATATCAAGTTTTCATGATGCTCCTCCTCCACCTCTTCCCCCTCCTCCTCCTCCTCCTGTTTCCGTTGCATAGTCCTGCCTCTTAACCAAACAGCTTTGCAAGGATCTAGTCTGTTATTGTTTGGATTTTCTTTATAATCCTTTGCAATCCTCCTCCTCCTCCTCCTCCTCCTCCTCCTCCTCCTCCTCATCTTCTCAAATAAGATGCTTTTTAATACAAGTTCTTCCTTTTAACATTTGACTCTGAGATATATGTACTAAACAAATATGTCTGTGCATCCATCTTGTACTATTTCTCTCTCTCTCTCTCTCTCTCTCTCTCTCTCTCTCTCTCTCTCTCTCTCTCTCTCTCTCTCTCTCTCTCTCTCTCTCTCTCTCTGTATCTATTTGTACCCCTCTCAATCTGTGTTTGTCTCTTTTTGCCATTTAACCTAATACCTAACTTGGGTTAATCCTAATTTGCCTATCAATCTATCTATCTGTCAGTCTGTCTACCTATCTCTCTATTTAGCAATTCATCCATCCATGAAACAACCAATGTCTCACTCTATCTATCTACCTATCTATCCATCTACCAACCAACCCATAAATCTACACAACTAGCCATCCACCTCCTATCTACCTTTTGTCTCCTTCAATTTACCCTACTACAGTGTCCCTAAAGTCTCTCTCACATACGGTACTTATGCTCTTTTATCCCACGGCCGTGTAAAGGACTAAGGACACCAGCGGATTAACAAGCCACAACACAGCCCGCATCCTGCCCTCACCTCGTCCTTCGCAGCGCCAGGCAGGTGTTGGAGCTGATGGCATCCACGACAAGGTTATTACTGATGGAGCTTATACAGAGGTAGTGTTTGATATGCTCTGGTTAGGTTAGGTTAGATTAGGTTAGTTTTCTTCATTTAAACATAGGTATGACATTGGGTATTGTATATAGAAGCTAAAGAAGACCTCTATCCTGAGGCTTCTATTCAAAAACTACACCCGTGTTTTGCCATTGTCTCTATCAGGTATCTTATCTACACTGTTAGGTTAAGTTAGGTTCTCTCTCTCTCTCTCTCTCTCTCTCTCTCTCTCTCTCTCTCTCTCTCTCTCTCTCTCTCTCTCTCTCTCTCTCTCGGCAATTCTCACAAGCACTCCATCTCCTTCCTCCCTCGAGAATTAAGTCAAGGTTTCACTCGGGACTTCAAGAACGCTCGGCCAACTAACATTCTCTCTCTCTCTCTCTCTCTCTCTCTCTCTCTCTCTCTCTCTCTCTCTCTCTCTCTCTCTGGAACCAAGGTTTTTCTCGTCTTTTTCTTCCTCTTCCAGGCCGTCCTTGGGTCCCCCCCCCCCTCTCCCGTCACTGATATCGCGTTTTCTATGATGCCTGCTGGGGGTTGAGTCATGGCCACCTCTTGGAAAATGCGTGTGTAATCTGCGTTATTTCTCATGCGCTTATCCACCTTCCTCTATTATTTTTTTTCCTTTTTTTCTTTCGTTTCGGTACACTGGTTGTGAGAATTGTGGGGCGCATTGCGTTACTCCTGCTGGTGGTGTGGGGGGTGGTGTTCGTGTCTCCTTGTGGTGTTGTTCATTGGCGTGATTTGCAATGGTGAGGGTTTGGCGGGAACTGACTTGCGAAGGACTGACTGACTGACTGGTGGGTGCTGCTGTGATTATGTATGTGTTGCTCTTGTGTTGTGTCTTTTTTTTGCGGTAATGGTTGCTGTTAGGTAGAGTTTCGATGTTTGAGGAAGTGGGGTTTGTTTTTTGTGTGTGGGTTTTATGGAATGTTTCGAAGTGTTTGGGACGTGGTGTATTGTTATGTTAGATGAGTCTAAGTTGATTTTGTTTGTTTTTTTAGTTTTTGCTTGTGGTTTTTACTTGTTTTTATCTCTCATCCTGGCTTGTTGTTGCTGTTCTTTCCTTCTTCCTTTTCTTCTTCTAATCACAAAAAAATAAACACCATTATTTACCAATCCTCTTATTTCCTCTTTCCAAAACTGTATTTTAGCCATCTAACTACAACTTCACTCTATCCCCCACACTTTTAACTAAACCCACAACACTAATAACACAAATAACCAACACAAACTCCAAAAGATACCACACAACACACAAAAACACAAAACTACTACGAAAAATTTTAAAAAACGAAAAAAAATGGGTCTTTGAAAACATGACAGGAAGGTAGGAAGGTAGGTAGGCAGGTAGGTAGGCGTGAACTCAGCGTGGGGATAGACGGATTCTCTTTCCCTTAATCCCTGAAGCCTCAGTTGACCTCTTGGCAAAGCTGTCTGACTTAACCTCTCGCGGACAATTCACTTAACCCCTCGCCTCTGTGTCTGCTGTGCGCCACCCACCATTACCGCGACACTGAGAATTTGCGTCGTTTCTGGAAGCACCTGTCACCTTTACCCTCTGTTTTAAAGTGACGCTGAAGCAGGAGAGAGCCGGGAAGAGGGAGAAGGTGGAGTAGGAGGCCTGGTGGTGGTGGTGGAGAGGGAAGCTGTGAGTGGGAGTGAAGGTGCAGGTGGAGTCAGGCAAGGCAGAAAGGGAATAGGATTGCATTTATGTTGTTGTTTTTTGTTTTTTAAAGGTTAATCGGGTGTATGTGTGTGTTTGTCTGTTGTGCGAAGGGTTTATGAAGGTTGATGTATGTGTGTGTGTGTGTGTGTTTGCTTTCATGGAAGATATTTGAAAAGGAGTGCATTTTTTTTCCCCCTCTCTCTTCTTCATTTGTTGTTGTTTTTTTTCCTTTCTCGGGTGTAAGTGTGTGTGTTTGTTATGGGGAAGAGTTTATGTGATGGGTTGCATTCATGGAAGATATTTGAAAACAAGTGTATATTTTTCTCTTTCTTCTTCAAAGGTTATCTATGTATACAGTACATATGTGTGTTTCGTCTGTAGTGGGACGGGCTTATAAATGTTTATGTATGTGTGTCTGCTACATTCTGTTCCAAGGCCGCGTTTCGTTAAGGGATTTCAAAACGAGTGTATTTTATATTTCCTTTTCGCATGGACTAACAAGGTGTGTGTGTGTGTGTGTGTGTGTGTGTGTGTGTGTGTGTGTGTGTGTGTGTGTGTGTGTGTGTTTGCCTGTAGTGGAAAAGGGTTTGGAAATGTTTATGTACGTGTATGTCCATCTCTTTTACATTCTATTTCAAGGTCATGTTTTTTTTTCCGATCGGGAGATTTAAAAAGGAGTTCAGTTCTCTTCCAAAGGTTAAGCTTACACTGTCTACTTTTTGAATTCTCTAACCTAATCTTTGCTAACATTGAGAGAACTATCCAATATGACCTTATCGATCACTCATTGCAGAAAAAAGCATACCACAACCACTTCATTAGTTATGTAAATTAATCTTCCCATATCATTTTAACTAACCACTCATTGCAGAAAAACAAACTACTTAACAAATTGTCTAATCTTAATTATAACCTAATTTTAATCAATTCTCTAACTTCATCTTCCCTAACACAGATAACTTTCCAATGTCACCTCATCATTTTCCCTGAACACTTTCACTGCAACATGAGGCAATTAACAACATGACTACCAATGCATGAGATCTTTATTAGCATCTGCAAGGAAGGAAGGAAGGAAGGCATAAAAAGAGTACATTTTCCAACCTCTACCCAGTTTAAGGATTTCAGGCAACTACTGAACAAATAAAGACGTCTTAGAGTGATCAGTTATTAAGGAAAGATGGAGCAAATAACAGTGAAAGGGTTAAGCGATCACTCAATGCACAAAAACTTGACCTAACCACTGAACGCCACGTAAAGAGGCTTAGAGGTGAACCATTGACAGTAAATTGTACTCACCCCTCACGTTATCGCACCCTCAAGGTCATATTACTGGAGAAGAATGACACTACTCTTGCTAAGGTTGCTGAGGGGGGGTGGGATGTTGCAATGTTGCCTGCACTGGGGGGGGGAGGCGTGGCTGAGTAGGGAAGTGAGTGTATATTGCTTGTTTGTTATGTAAGAGAGGGAAGCTGGCCAAGGAGGGGAGGGGGGAAATGATAAAGATAAAAGCCCACTATTTTGCCAGTCCTCTTAATGTTCAAAAGAGTCAGCCGTAAGACAGGGACAAATGCCTTAAAACTTCCCTCTTAAATAAAGTCATTGGAAGTTAGAAATATAGAAGCGGGTAGGGAGTTCCAGAGTTTATCAGAGAAGTTATATTTAGAGATAATTTTTGCTATGGGAAAGGCATGAGTGAATAGATAAGATAATGTGTACAGTGTAAAGTTGAGTCTATTTGCATTAAGTTATGTATGTGGTTTTAAAAGTGTAACGGGGATATGTATGAGTTTACCTTAATGTCCTTTCTTGTTGTGATATTGTGGAGGTTTAATAGAGTGTGTGCTTCATATTTAGTGTCATTTCAGAGTCATGATGGTTATAAAGGTTACATTTACACATACTAAAGGTTAATGCATGTTACTTTTGTTCGGTCATGCATTCGTGTAGGTTTTAGAATGTGTGTGTATGTGTGTGTGTGTGTGTGTGTGTGTGTGTGTGTGTGTGTGTGTGTGTGTGTGTGTGTGCGTGAAGTAGTGGTCATTTCGGTGACATTATGTATCAGAAGTATGTGTTACGTATAAAGGGTAATAAGCAATAATGTGTGCTACTCTTGCTCTGTCACCATTATTTCAGTATTGAGTTGGTTCTAAAGGTTACATACGTATACTCTGAGAAAGGTTTAATGAGACATGATGTGTGTGTGTGTGTGTGTGTGTTGCATTTTCTTTGTTGAGAAATTGTGGGTGTTTCATAGAGTGCAAAGTCAGCCGTCATTTCAGGATGATGATGGTTCCGAAGGGAGTTACATATACTCTTCCAAAGGTTAATGAGGCATGGTGTGTGTGCGTTGCCTTTGTCCTGCAGTGGCCTCATAGGAGCTAATAATGCTTGTTTCTGTTGTTATGAATGGTTACGTCAGTTTTAATCCCCCACTTTCCATTCTTCCATATAATTTCCCACAACCTTCATCTTTATTTCACTTTACCAGTACTTCAAGACGCAAATATCCCTCAAAACAAGCTTATACACCACTCTTTCCCCACATCACCACAACCTTCTGTCTTTCACGCTACCGATGTTTCAAGGCCGTGATGTTCTTTCTCGTTTTCTATTCCAGTTTACCAGTACTTCAAGACGCAAATATCCCTCAAAACAAGCTTATACACCACTCTTTTCCCACATCACCACAACCTTCTGTCTTTCACGCTACCGATGTTTCAAGGCCGTAATGTTCTTTCTTTCTATTCCAGGTCACCAGTACTTCAAGACCCAAATATTCCTTAAAACACAAACTAATATACACCACCCTTTCCCCCATCACTCCTAGACATCACCACAACTTTCTCTCTCTCTCTCTCTCTTTCAGGCTACCGATGTTTCAAGGCCGTGATGTTCCTGACGGGGTTTATCTTCGCGTCAGTGGTTGTGTATCTAATCTGCCTGAGCGAGGACCTGCTGCCGCTCCTGGGAAACGCGGGTGTGGCTCTTGGCGCGGGGGTGATGTTCGGCCTGATCACGATGCTGGTGCAGTACGTGGGTCTCTTCATGACGGGGCTACACACGGGGCTGTTCCTCGGCGTGGCTGGCATTGCAATAGCCTACAAATGGTGAGTTAATAGGAGAAACATTAAGCATTGAATTCTAGCATGGAGTTTACAACAGAATAATTATGAGTGTATAAGGAAATTAGACTATATCATTGTATATTTGTAGAAAGGTAGTTAGACTGAGATTATTGAAGGGAGAGTGGAAGGGAAGATAAAAGTGAGAAAAAGATAAACTGGGAGAGAAAATGTAAGGAAAGTGAGATGAGAGAGAAAGAGAGAGAGTGTATGTGTATGTGTGTGTGTTTCACCTAACCCATGCAACCCATACGGCCACGGTGCAATGGTTTAATCCTTTCCTTAATTGAAGTGCGCTAACTTTTTTCCATACGAGTGGTGATAAACTCGTTAGCGGTATTAGGACCCTCTTTGTAGCGCCCCATGGCAATTATAACAGCATGACGCCGCCACCTGCACTCCCATCATCCTCTGTGTGTGTGGCCGCCTCTGTGTTTTCCATAAGGGTACTGTACACACCAGCCGAATCTAATCTTATTTAATTCCTTCCTGGGAAACAAAAAAGATGAATAAGTTTGTGGTAGAAATGCGTCTTGTTATTGTTTTTTTAGCTTCAGTACAATTCTAAGGAGTTCAAATATTTATTGAGGTAAAATTAATGTGTTTCTTTATTTATTTGGTCCAGAAAAATATATAATTCTACTCAAAAACAGAGAGAGAGAGAGAGAGAGAGAGAGAGAGAGAGAGAGAGAGAGAGAGAGAGAGGTTAAAGCATTCATGGATAAAATAAAGATTAATATGTATTTTTTCACGTAATTTAGAAAACAACAATTTAACACACACACACATGTTCATATATTTTCTCTTCTACATGAAAAAATACAAAAAAATAGAGTTAATGGGAAATGTTATGTTATTTGTATTATTTTGGTGATGATGATGTGAACTTAGTCATCACTGAAACATGAACAAAAATAAAGGAAAAATATAATAAAGAATGTGTGAGCATGAAAAAGAAAGAGGAGGAAAGAGGTAGACAAGATGAATGAAGAAAGATAAGGAAAGAAGCAGAGGAGATAGATAGAGGAAAGAGGCATAGGAGATAACGGAGGAAGAAAAGGAGGGGAAGAAAGAGTAGAGTAGATGAAGGAAGAAGAGAAAGGAAAGAGATAAAGGAGGAGAAAGAAGAGACAAAAGAGATTAAGGAGGAGAAAGAAAAGAGATAAAGGAGAAAGAGAAATGAAAGAGGGATAGGAAGTGAAGGAGAAAGAGGAGAAAGGAGGAAAGATGGAAAGAAAATAAATGAGAAAAGAGTAAAAATTAAAGCGAAGGAGGCAGCAGAGGAGATGAAGGAGAAAGAAGGGAAAAAAAAAAACAAAAGAGGGGATAAGAAAGATGAAGGGGATGATGAGCTGTCAATCACAACCTGCACACAAACACTTGAGTGCTGAAAATTCTACAATGTTGCCAGGATAACATTAAATTCCCTGTCAGCACGCGGGATAGATTGCACCTGATGCCCAGCGATTGGTAGTGTTTGTGTTGGGTTCCCGCTTCCCTTTGGCTCAGATTCTGCTGGCCACCTACCAAGAGTTCATCCCTCGTGGCTCCCTGCCAATGGATTGATTTGTGGGCCTTTCAGGGGAAAAACGAGTCCTCTTCAATGGTACTCTGAGGCTCACTGGCTATTATTATGCATGAGATGACTGGTGTGGGTGGTGTGTGGGTGTATCTCATTATTATCATCATTATTATTATTATTGTGGGTGTGTATGTGAAGTGTATCTTGTCTTAACTACATGCTTTTGTTCCTCTTTTTATTATGCATGAGGTGATTAGTGTACCTCATTATTATTATTATTAGAGACAAGGCACTTCTATAGTGTGAATGAGTGTGTATATGAAGTGTGTCTTGTCTCACCTACCTGCCAGCGTGTCTTTTCATATATATATATTTTTTTTTTTTTTTGTGTGTGTGTGTGTTTTTTGATGGGCACTGTGTGTGTCTGACTCTGTAAGTGCGTGTGTGCTTGTTTATGTTTTCTTTTTTTCATCTTTTCAATGTTTTTTTTTTTTATGTTTAATGCCTGAGAAACTTATGAAAAAGATTTTTAAAAACCCCCGTAAAAATGGACAACCTTAAAAACTTCAAAAACATGAAAACTGCCTTTGCAAACCTCTTAAAACATCATCAAAAGCATAAAAACACCTGAATAAAATCTATAACAACATGAAAAACTCTTAAAATCCAATGCAAACAAGAAAAATATTCTTTAAAACAAAGAACAACATCCCTAAAATCACCCCAAAATCACCCCCAACCTAATGTAATCTAACCTAACATTAACTACCCTTTGCAGGTAGGACATGCAAAAACATCTTCTAAAAACCCTAAAACCACCTTCGAAAACCTTAAGAACTGCCAAAAAAACACCCATAACCTAACCTAATCTAACGAAATCCAACATCCCATTACAAGTGTTCCAGTGGTCAACCTGGTGGTTTTCACAGCGAGCAAAAAACATGAAAACCTTTAAAAACAATCTTAAACACCCTTAAAACTCCTTTAAACATCCTTAAAAATATCCCCCAAAACACCCCTAACTTAACCCAACCTAATGAAACTTAACATCCCTTTACATGTCTCCCATTATTACAACTCGGTAGTGTTCAGAGAAAGCAAAAAACATGAAAGCCGTAAGAAACAACCTTAAACATCCTAAAAACACCATTAGTAACCCTTAAAACAACCTTATAAAACACCCCCCCAAAATATCCCCTAACCTAACCTAAACATTAAAAAATTTCAAAAAACAAGAAAACTGCCTTTGCAAACCCCATAAAACATCATAGAAAACATGAAAACACCTTAATAAAATCTGAAATAACATGAAAAACCCTTTAAAACCAATATAAACATGAAAAGCCCCTTTAAAAACAAAAACAAAAAAAACCTTAAATCCCTCAAAATCACCCCTAACCTAATGTTAACCATCCTTTACAGGTAGGACATGCAAAAATCATCTTTAAAAACCCTAAAACCACCCTCAAAAACCTTTAAAACTGCCAAAAAAAACACCTCTAAGTTAACCTAACCTAACGAAATCTAACATCCCATTACAAGTGTCCCAGTGGTCTGAACTGGTGGTGTTCACAGCGAGCAAAAAAACATGAAAAAACTCAAGAAAGAACCTTAAACATCCTAAAAACAGCCTTAAAACAACCTTAAAAAGTACCCCCAAAAAAACCACCCCTAACCCATTGAAACTTAATGTCCCTTTACAGGTCTCCCAGTGTTACGACTTGGCAGTGTTCAGAGCAAGCAAAAAAAATGAAAGCCTTAAGAAACAACCTTAAACACCATAAAAACAACTTTAAAACCCCTAAAAACAACTTTAAAAATACCCCCAAAATAGTGATACCTCTTGATTCGAACTTAATTCGTTCTTTTTTAATAGGAAGCAATTTTTAATCCGTTTAATAGAGAGGGGTGTTCATGGCAGAAAAGTCGGCCGCCACGTGTGTTTGTGTTTGAATTGAGAGGCCACGTTCAGAGTGGAGGTGAAAATTTGTTCACCAAATGTGTTCAGATTGGGAAGTGTTTGAGTCAGAGGGTGTTTGAATCAAGAGATATACTGTACTGGTTTCTAAAGATCACTAAAGTTTTCTTCTTATCACCTCTCTATTCTTCCCATTATCCTCATTTTTCCCTTGCATTTTTCCTTTTTTTAATTCACTCATTCTAGATGTCAGGTGAAGGTGATGATGATTTAGTTGTATTTAGGACAAGATAAACATTGGAGGTGATGATTCTTGAAAAAGTAGGATGTGTAGGACCAACCTTTAGTGTTTGAGGGGCATCAGCTATTATTATGCACTAGATAGTCTGTGTAGGTGCAACTGATGTTTACTTGCCAGAGTTAGATATGTACGCTCAGCCTGGCCTTGCTTGCTTACATATTGAAACCAGGTTAGGAGTGTGTCTGGTCTCATCTAAACAGTGCCTTGTGTTTCAGGTGGGTGCCTAGCAGTGTTTGGCCAGTGGTGGGCATATTGCTGGCATCCGGGTTGCTGCTGGCCATACTGACACTTTACTTCCAAAAGGGTCTCACTATTCTTGGGACGGCCATCAGTGGGGGTGCCATCATGTCTGCAACGCTCGACTATTTCATAGAGAAGGTGCCTGGCTGTGTTGATCTGGCTGGGTTCTTCTCTGTGCCAGCCTTGAGTTTGTTGTGTTCATGTGGTCTTGTCTGTTTATTCTGCTTCAAAAGTGTTTTCTTTCATATTTACTTGGTTCAAGCTGGTCATGTTTGTGTCTTGCTTTTTTTTCATTCAGATTAAAGTGTTTCATCTATATTCACCTGTTGTTTGTGTGGTCTCATTGTGTTCATTCAGTCCAGAAATGTTCTCTTCCATATTTATTGAGCTCAGTCTGGCTGTCTTTGATTTTCATTGAGTATAAAGTGCTTCATCTTTATCCAAATCATCTTCCTTACATGTTGCTTCTTTTATTGACATCACAGCTTATCTCACTCTTCCTCCATCACAGTCCTTCTCTCAACACACACACACACACCCATATTTATTCAGCTCAATCTGGCTATGTTTTGTCTTCTTTGAGTATAAACTGTCCCATCTTTATCCTAATCATCTTCCTTACACATTACTTCTATCATCAACATCACAGCTTATCTCCTCCTCCTCCTCCTCCACCACAGTCCTCATCTCAACACACCTTCACACACCAACACTACCAGGAACACAACACTGAGATCAGCACCTCCTTCTGCAGTTCCTGATGGTGCACTGGTTTGGCGACCGACTCAAGGTAGTGGAGAGTGACCGGCCGTGTTGGTTCTCCTGGATGATTCTGGGAGTGTGGCCCTTCATGGTGGTGGTGGGGAGTCTTACCCAATGGCGCATCACAGGACGGGGCATCTACCACCAGCAGTGTGAGTTAGGAGTGTCTCTACCTCTCTCTCTCTATATATATAACATTCATATTCTGGTGATACACAACCCTGTTCATGTCGCATGTGATTATACCAGTGAGGTTTTTTTTTAATGTCACTGTAATTTTTTTTTTCATATTTTAGTCATTCATGGTATTTGCTGCTCTAATTTGTGTATTGCATGAGGTCAGTTGGATATATCAGTCATTTTCCTCCCTCACGGTGCAATAAATTCCTCTCGTCACGACCACAGTGTTCGTTGTCTGCCTTCCCCAGCCCCCCCTTGCCCCCCAAAGCCACTGTATGTACATCTGTTTTGTGTTTTTATTGTTGATTTGTTTATTCCTGTTCATTTATCTTTTTTCTTTACATTTGTTGTGATATTTGTTTGAGTAAGTGGAGGTTTTTATGGTATAGTGTTAGTATTAGTATTCATTGTTTTCTTTTCTGTGTGTGTGTGTGTGTGTGTGTGTGTGAGTGTGTGTGTGTGTGTGTGTGTGTGTGTGTGTGAATAACTTTCTTCCTCATTTTTCCTTAACTTGTTTCCATTATCTGCATACAGTAATCTTTTCCAGCACTCTTTTTAATTCTCCACATCTCAATTATCTCTCTTCCACCCTTGACCTTCCTGTGTGAGTGTGCCTGGCCACCCCCCACCCTCCCAGCACCTCCCAGTGTGACTTGTACCCATTGCTTTATCATCCCAGTGTTTCTAATTCATTCAGTCTTCCTATTCCTGTGTTCGTGTATCATCCCAGTATCTAATTCATCCAGTTTTCCTATCCCTGTGTGAGTGTGCCTACCCCCAGCCCCTCACCCCCCCCCCCAGTACCTCCCAGTGTGACTCTCTTGTACCCCTCCTTACAGTGGTGCCCTCCAAAAAGAACAGAAGTGTCAACCTGCAGCGTCTGAGAAGTCGCGAGGCCCGCGCTGAGCTGCGGCAGAAGAAATATCGGTATTTGTACCAAGTTCGTACAGCACATGGAGACATCATCAGCCAGGTGAATATGCCAGTGTCGGATCTGAGATTTACCACTGTTAGCCAGGCATAGCAGTGTCGGCCCTGGTGTCGCTGCTGCTGGTTGGTGTCGGAGGTGGTGGTGGCACTAACTGGTGTTGTTTCATCGTGAGGGCCAGGCAGCAGGTAATGACAACCCTCTCTTTTTGTCTTGACTGTTGACTGACTGCCCCCCCACTCATTCATACCAAGCTCCTCTTCATTATCCTTCCTCTATTGGTCTCCTCTATTTCCTTTTCCACTTTTCTCTTTCTCTCTGTCTCTGTCTCTCCCATCGCTGTGGCTGCCTCTCCTCCAGCTGTGTCATCTCTCCTTTGGTGAGGTACAGACGGGCCAGCTCATGCCAGCACCTGTGTGAGTCGCCACCACTCTGACAGATTCCACTCTTCTGTCCTCCTCTGCCTCTTGGACTTTGACAGGCTCTTCATCACTGAGTCAAGCTGTTTATTCTTGGCTCTTAACCTTGTGTCTGTGTCATCTGCTTCCTATCAGTTGTAACTAAAGTATTTGATGGTTTTTTAGTGGTTTCAATGTTTTCAAGTTGTGGCTGTGTGCTTTTATAATTGAAATATAAGATGGATGACACCGACACAGATGGTTAAATGTGATTGATGAATTACTCTTGATATTCTCTGGTATGCATTAGTATGACGTCACTGTCTCTCATTATGATTCTGTTCCCTTTGAATAATCTGTGTTGTTCAAATTGAATTAACCTGCTCCTTGGTTGGTCACGTAAACTTGCTTGGCCTGCCGTCATGCACCGCTCTTTTGTTCGCCTCAACACCGGCATGAATGTAATGTTGGTTGCCTTGTGCTGGCAGTTCCCCAGTCAAGGTTTGTCTGCTCTTAATTGTTATATCACACCTGGTAGTTTGATATCAAGTACTTTGTATGTATTTATTTTCCATGTTTGCCTGCTTTTTTTGCATGTGTTTTGGTTGCATTCATGTATTTTTAAGTATTTATCTTTATTTTGTTTTTTATTACTGTTAGTGTATTTGTTCCATTTTCTTTAGTTTCATGTGTCATATTTATCTGCTTTACATAAGTTAGCAGCAAGTTTCTTTGATACATTTTAGCTGTGTGTCCGTAGTCAAGTTTTGCAAGGCAACGTCTAGCATTGCTTCTCTTAGAGTCTAGGAAGTCTCCACACTGGCCAACACTACATACTCTCAGGATCATACGCTATATTGATACTTTTGTTATAATTAAGGTAAGAGCATTGCTTTATTTTTGCAAGTCACTTACTGAATGAATACCAGCGACATGGTGAGCCAATTTGGTCTGAGTGAGAGTTGGTTTCCTCTGCTTGTAGGCATTGCAGGCTTTCTTCCATCAGTGACCTGAGGCCAGGCTGGGCCAGACTTGCTCTGCTCACTCACCATTCACAGTCAGGAGTGAATGGCAAGAGTTCTTAGGTTTGGTGGTTTGCTCCTTTGGAGTTGCAAGTTCACTAGATGTGTTACAGTTGTTCCCAAGGAGAACTCATCAACATGAGTTCAATCCAGCTGTTCATCATGCAGAGGTGCTGAAATGATGCAGCTGTACCACAGAAGAGAATCTGGTTATAGTATTTCTAACCAGTCTTTATACTTTGAGTGCATTTTGAATTGGCTATTTTCTAAGGAGCAGAGAATGAGGCAATGCAGGTGAAGGTATGAAAACATCTTGTGCCAGCCACCTCCCTCCCTGGGGGTGTTTGTCTGTCTGGTACTCAGACTGACAGATTCACCTGACACTCTCATGGCATCTCATTCATGATGGATGTGGGCAGTCTTGTTGTGAGGCACTGCCCTCCATAGCCCTGTAATGAGAATGTCAGACTGGCAGCATTTGGCTATCAGACATGCACTGTTGGCCCATCCACTGCTTCTCCTGGCCTTGATCCTCCTGGTGTTCCCTTGCCGGCCTGTCAGTCAATCACTGCTGCCATGTGGACTCCTGCCACTGTTACCAATTCTGTGTGTTGCTTGTAGATCTCACTGAGTGTCATGAGGTTTTTGGCAGCTGTGTACAGTTCACTTTGTTTAGATTAATTTATAAACACATCTAAAGCTTCTTAAAGGATTACTTTGCCTAGTGTTTGCCATTTCTTCCCACAATGGGTTCAGAATCTGCCTGGCTCTTATTCTTTAGGTTGGAGTTTTTGTGGAGTCCATTTAATTGTAGCAAATGCTTTTAGGTTTTCATTCTACCTTCAACTACGTAGATCACTACTAAATAAAAATCCTGGATGGTGAACTTATATGCTTTTCAATAATTCTGTCACATTGTGCTGTAACAGAATATAGTCGATTCATTCTTAGCTTCCAACTGGAGCCCAAGATTCCTTGTAGCCTTGTTGGTGTGGTGTGGAGAGACCAGTGTCTGAGCCATACAGGAGACAGGCTGATGGCCCATGGATCAATCAGTGATGAGATTACAACACCCATTAACTTCGTTTCTAAGCTTAGGATGAATGGACTATAGTTTCTTGACTCAGCTCAATGATTCTGTAGGTATGAATGGTAAAGTACTGTGGGTGAGGCTAATGTTGATAGGCAGTGAAAGAAGCTCTCACTATTTTCAGCTTCCCATTCTTTCCCTTTGAATAGTATCACATTTTTCCGTAGTTTAGCTTAAAGACACTAACTAATCTATGATCAATAACCTTCAATCAGCACCATAAAAGTAGACCCCAGAGGTGCTGCTTCACCCCTTTGTATAGCTAACTTGTAAGGCCGGTCGGTGTTGACCTAACCACACCCTAGACGACAGGCACTAACCACAGAAACAGTTTTGTCAGCAGTCAGTGTTAGCGTACAACCCAAGCCTTATGCGTCAAGCTGAGTCTGGTGTGTGTGTTGGACAGGAGTACATCCAGAGCCTGCAGCGGAAGGCTTACCCTACTGGGGACAACGGCACCCTCCAGTCTGACTCCACACACACAACCATGCTGCCTCCGGACCACACCCAGCTGGCGCCACTCACCGAGAGCGAGGACGAGGCCGGCAGCTCCCAGCCACCGCCTTCACCCCCCGACGCTCCAAGACTCACACGCGTCACCATGCACTAGTGTGTGTATGTGCGTGTGTGTGTGAATGAGTGAGTGTGTGTGGCGCAGAAACACTTTGTGATTTGTAATGTGCCCAGAGTGAGAAAACTGAAGTAACTCAAATGACATCCAGCCATTGTGTAGATGTCACTGGACCAGAACTAGGTACTGTATTTAGCTTTGTGATCCTGAAAGCAGAACAGTGATATAACCTGTAGATATTGTGTTGTGTAAGCCGTGTGCTTTCTCAAAGAGGAAACTGACTGATCACATGTGCTATTGGAGATGAAAACAAAAAAAATTGGTGAAATCTCATTCCATTTAATTGGAGCACAAATCAGGAGTTATCTTCCTTCGTAATAACAAGACAAGCACAAACAGAGCATTTCCTGAGGTGCTTGTGTCACCCTGAGATGAGGCAATGTTCACAGGAAAAGACACAAGCAGGATGGCGAGTGACCAGCCAACCTGCAGGACTTGTGTGGTACTGAACTGTGCAGTGATTCAAGGAAAAAACATTAGATATATATAATCATGAACTATTATTGTGATATCATATAGCAAGCATGTGTGTGTATGCATGTATGTGACAGACAGAGAGAGAGAGAGAGCAAGTAAGAGTGTGTGTGTGTGTGTGTGTGTGTGTGTGTGTGTGTGTGTGTGTGTGTGTGTGTGTGTGTGTGTGTGTTGAAAAAGAGAGAGAGAGAGTGTGTATGCATGTATGGTACAGCGTGCATATACAGTACATCCCTGACTAGTTCTGTGTGTGTGTTTTTCCCTCTTGTTGCTAGACTCAAAGTGTAGCTAAAGTCTTTCAACACCTGTAAACTGTCTGTCAGTAGCCCAGAGACCTGTAAACTCTCAGTGTGTTGTCTTACTTTAGTCCTCATGCTGCCGGCCCCCCTGGTGTGTGGGAGGCGGATCAAATGTACCCTCTTGGATCACACCGCAGTGGCTTGTGATGTTATGAACGGAAGAGTTAAGAGTGATTAGTGATTTAAAGAGTACCAAGGAAGGATGAGTGTTCTGGCAATTTTCACTTCCAGTCCACTGTGTTGTGTGGGGATGGCCAGAGGTGGGTGGGGGTGAACGCTCCCTCCCGCCTGGCCCTTGTCGCCGTAACACGCTGAAATGAATGCGAAAGGTCTTAGTTTTGGATCGCCCGTTTCTACATCATTTTGCTGGAATCCTGCTGGTCCTGATTTGTGGCCATGGCCTCCAAACCTCATATCATAGGGAAATGTGTTTAGTCCTTGTATATCAATACCAGTACTGTACACCACATACACTGTCAGAAAAACAAAACTACAAAAAGAAGATGTAGTTATTTAGAATGTGATGGTTAGTTAATGATGGTTGTTCTTTCTGACATGAAATATTTGGTTCAAAGCATCCAGAGAGAAGGAAAACATGAGATATATTGGTATGAAGCATCCAGAGAAGGAAAACATTAGACACCAGAGATGGTGAGCCTTACAAGGCCCATTGTCACTGGAAGGGTCAGCCTCTGCTCAGCTCGCCACACGTGAAGCCGCTCAAACAAGGTGAAGTGCTGGCTGCTCCTCGCTCAACACTGACAGACAATGGCAGCAGCAGCAGCACCAGCAGACAACACAGATCTGCCGGAAGTCTTTCTGTAATGATTTAGCTAGGGTGTGTGTGTGTGTGGGTGAAGGAAGGAAGTTGTGTGTCACTCAGCTCTACTGGCATTGTGGATGGCTTTAACCTGCCTTAGTGGCCTGGCGTCATGGTGGATGTTCATTCAACTTCATGTTATGCTTATTTATTGACTTATTCTTGTCCACGTTAATTTGTACATGTTTGCAGTTTCCTTCCCAACGAAGTCTTGGGAGCAAGGTATTCTTTTCCTTCCTTTTTTTATCTGTACATTTTGTCCTGATTTCTTTCTGGAGTTGAATAACATTGTTGTTGATTATTTGTTAACTTTACACATTGCCTATAGTCATATAGAGTGTGGTATTGAGTCAAAACATAACTGTCCTTGTTTACTTCATGGTCTAATGATTAATTTAAGAAGCATATCACTAGGGACAGTGTGTCATAAGGAGAAGGGTGTGGGCACTGTGATGGCACCACACCTTGGTCTGCCAGCATTAGTGCCACACTGTGTGATATGGACTGAATGAGGCAGGTCAGCAGACATGACTCAGCTCAGCCTCTCTGTACTGGAAGTGATGTGAAGCCTGGTGCCCATGCTGATAGGTTCATACAAAGTTATGCTTTCCCTATGCAGTCATCTGTGGTATGATGAAATGATCTGGAGCTAATGAGCTGTGTACCTTCATTCCTTGATTTGCTAACTGTGAACACTGTGAACACTACAAGGGAATTATATATCATTGTATGAAATAACTGTATCTTTGCTGTTAGCATCCTTCTGAGAGAAGAGTGAGCACAGCATGGAGACCTTGTTCTTCCACTGTTAACATCGACTCTTTTGTGATAATTATTCTTGAGTCAGGTTCACAAGGGTTTCATAACTTATTTCATTTCCTTTGGTTTATTTTTCAAGCATCAGGTTAACTGTGTTGTTCTGAGTGAGTATGATAATGCAATAGGGTGAAACTCATTATTGTTTGTAATGCTCATTAATTCAGCATTGGATGGTCCTGTAGTGTGCAGTATGTGGTGATGACACACCCACCTATCAAAACCTGCACCAGCCGCTGGTTGGAATGTTTCCGTCTTCTTGTTACTCTTCACTGAAAAAAGCAACAACTTTCACCAAAGATATTTTTATTCCTCTGTGAAGTCTTGTTCTGTAATTCTAAGAAAGTTTTGTCTTGTCAAGACATGCTGCCCTCAGGGCCATGCTAACTGTGTATTGTATGGCTGAGTTGTTTCAGGTTAAGTTTTCCTGTTTGCTTCTATATGAAACTTATACTACTGTAATAATAAAGGATGGATGTTCATATATCACCTAAGACCTTGATATGGAAGGTACCTAGTGCTAGTCTGACTCCATTTTAATGCTGTCTAGGTCAGATCATGCTTTATTGTCTCAGTTAGGTTAGGTTAGGCAGTATTTACACAGATTCACCTTGGAATTCAGTCTTCATGGTTAACCGAATAGCAGTGAGAATATGCATGTGTTGCAAACTTAGTCTCATTTAAGTTAACCTTTGTATTACCTCACCACTGCCATGAGCTGGAAAAGCATGCACAAGTTATATATTTACTACTTAATTATCTCTCATGTATCCTGCAGTTGCTGCGTTAAGACCAAAGACCATCATTAATCATTAAATATATAATCAACCTTTTACAGTCTGCTCCAGTCATGCATTGAGTGACCCAAGAAGCTCACTCCTCTCTTGTTAGTTGCCAACAGTGAGGTGAAGCTGGAGCACTGAGCTGCAGTGTGTGGTGGCAGTGACGTGATCAGGTGCACCTTGGCTAGGCTTGTCTTGGCTCTGTTCACTCCTCCCTGCTCCTCCCTCCACTCTTTGTGCTCTTGAGGAACATTTCACTTTAATATTTAATGTCATATTGTAAAAAAATATATATTATACAATGCCTCATCCATCTAAGCTTCAAACTATCAGACTCAAAATACGGCAAGTTATTTATTTTGTACCAGATAAGTGTGAGGTTCAATAATTGAGCTGGTTACTGTCACATTAAGCTGCCTGGGTGCTGGTGGAAGCCATTTGGAGAGTGACTTTTCCTCCTGGAGTGTGACGTGTTAGGAATAGGAAAGCTTTCTGCCTTTTCCCTGGAGCTCTATAAACTTTATTCTTAGCTAAAAAAGTATGCAAAGTATTTGAGCAATGTTTGCTTTATTTTGATTACTTTTGCATTGTTTTTTTATTATGGCCCAAGAAATTTCCCTAATGGAATATACCAGATGAGTTTTGGGGCCACAGTTTGCATAAGACAAGTCTCACTGAAGGAAGACAAGCAAGAATGAAGGACTCGCTGCAAGTAGTAGTCCATATTATTCTTCCTGTTGCTTCCCTAGTGTCAGCTCGGCAGGCGACTGTGGGGTGTGGTAGAGTTGTCAGGAACAGTACCGTACCACTCCAGTTCAGTGCACAGTACTACGTAGGATTAAGGGTGCCCTGTCAGTCCCAGGGCAGTATTTCCAAGGTCACGAGGGAACGTCTCATATCAGTGTACAGTTCATCATCATACTTGTACTGATGCTAGACCTAGAAAGCTTGTTTGTGGTTTAGTGCCAACCTTTGCTTCTTGGATACCTTAAAGGGGAATGTTTGTCCTCTCCTCTAGGCTTGAGCAGCTCATGTTTCTAGCTGACCTCACAGAATGGCTGAGCTTCAATGCCACCCTCAAGCCATTGTACATATTCTGGTTACCACCCAGACTGTCTCAGACACTCCAGAAGTTGAGTGAGAAGTTTGTATAAGGAACACAGTTTTGTATAACTTGACAAATTGGTGTGTGTGTACATTATGTAATAATTTCTTACAGGATATGTCATTGCATCTCTTCAGAAGCAAGTTATTTGTACTGTATGGCATCATGTTCTCTTTAAATAATAACAATGTTTTAAATGGACATGCTTATCTCTCCCCATCATGAAAGAACACATTTTTTTGTAATCTACACAGCATTATTATTTTCTGTCAAGATCACTAGCCTAGGTAACAAAAATATTTAATTTCCACCAAAGTATTTAATTTTAAACATGTTGAGAGAGGAAGAGTGAGGAAAGGTATATGCTTGAGTAAGGAGAAGGAATAAGTAAATATACAAATAATTATTATAGTGCCAAGTTTGTCGCCCCATGAATATAATTACATGATATAAACAAAACAATTAACACATTGGAAACATTAAAAAACTCAGTATTGAGATACTTTGCCAGACTAGATAGTACAGTGCTAGACAAAACCACTAATCTGTCACCACCTCACTGACGTCATGACGAGCGCCGAAGCTTTGGTCATTTCAGATTCGGCTTAACTTCTCTTCGATTCCGTCTGCTGCCCACCCTTCACCTCCTGACCTGTGTCCTACGCCTTCCCGCAGCCTGTAGAGCCATGTAAACCAGCAAGTCACGGTCAGGGCACTCACAGTAAGCCTAACGTGAAAGATGGAGAGGTTCACTAGTGTTGGATGGTCTGTGGTCGTCCAAGTCACCAATAAATAAGAAGTCTAGGAAACACAGTGACGCTTCAGGCTGATGCTCTCCAGACCGTGACGGTAATAGTCTCGCCTGTCTATCTTACATGTGATAGTATGATAGTTCAAACTGTTAGCGAGATGTGATAGTCAGAAATTCTCTCTCTCTCTCTCTCTCTCTCTCTCTCTCTCTCTCTCTCTCTCTCTCTCTCTCTCTCTCATGGTTCAAGATTTTGCTGAGAAAGAGGTCTTCGTGTGTGTGTGTGTGTGTGTTATATTGCGGCCTTACATTGGCTGTGATGCTGGCCATATGGTGTGCCTGTAGAAGAGCGGTCCATAGGGAGATTGTGTGTGAGGGCGTCAGGACTAATGGCAAGAGAAGTAATGGGAAAATAGTCGTCTCTGAAAAAAGTGAGAAGTGATCTAAATTAGGGTTCACACGTTGGCTGAGCAGTAGTATGTTATTAGTCACGTCATTCCTATGAACTGGAGCTCCCAAATAGCCTTCCCTCAGCCGGGCGAGCGTAATACCAGCTTTATATGGCAGAGTGATCTCATTTCTCACCCAAAACAAACGTGTGGAGCGGGTAGTGTGAAGGAAGGTGGATGTTGTTAACCTGGGACTGTTAGGTCGTGTGTCTCATCTTCAGGGCACCACCACCTGAGACAGATTGCCCCGCCACCTCCTCGCCACCCACAACCGCTGCCTATTCCTTACGTCGTTCAGCATGTCGTGTTCCGTACGGACAACATCCACGCAATCTTGAATGTCTCTACGCACAGTCACCCTGCCCACTAAATCCATCCACTCCATGCCCTTCTCAGCTCGGAGTGGACTGTCCTCATTCACCACGCACTTCTTAGCAAGTCTCTCGTTGGCAGCATGTACCGCCGCGAGCTCCTTCGCCATCCTCGCACGGCCAAAGGTTTCTACTTTCTTTTCAAACACCTTCAGGAAAAACTCGTAGATTTTAGCATCTGGATAACTCAATTGCAACAACTTATCCCGAGTTTGAGGCGCAAGTTTATTGGTGACGGGTTTCTCCTTTCTGAAGTTGATACTGAGATAAGCCACGTCGTCAGCAGTCCAGCACATCAAGTCTTTCAGCAGCACTAAAGACTCATCGTATCTCTCAGCCACCATCACTAAGTCGAAGGTCGAGTTTAGCTTCATTAGGATCCTGTCCATGTCTGCGGGTGTCAGGTCCTCCGCCGAGCCGTAGCCCATGTCATAGAACATCTGGTGAATGCCGTACACCTTCGCCAAGCGCCACCGAACCACCTTTTCATAGGGAAGATTAGCGAACTCCTCTAAGGACATCTTGTAGAACTGTAAAAAGGGACGGAAGATAAAACTATAGAGCATACACACACACACACACACACACACACACACACACACACACACACACACACACACCTTTTCCATTTCAAAGTACCCCCACAAGGATTCAAACTGGGCCACTGGTTCCCTCACAATGGTAGTCCAGGCAGCATCCTTCCTCATCACCTGTAAAGAACAACCTTGCAGGAGTGAACACCTTAGATATTCTCCTAATTTACCTTCTTCATTTTGTACCTGCTTTTTTATTACTTTTCCGTTTGAATATATACAAGAAAGATGCAATTCCACTACTACTACTAATATTACTACTACTCACCTTAGCTAGAGCCTCAGCATCTAACCTGGTGTGCACTACCATCATATTGTACTTTCCGTCCGGAGTCCTGAGGGATTTGGGCAGCATCCACTCCTTGAAGGGCCGCGGTGAGCCCAAGTAGTTCCCTGCGTTAGGCAGAACTTGAGTCAGTCCGTGCTGCTTCCCGTACCTGAGAGAGAATGTATTGATGCTTGATGGTGGCTCAGACTTACGTGATTTAATAAGGATAGTGAATAGTAACTCATATTTGCAAGTGAGAGGCAGTTTAAGCTCTTTCATGGACCAAGTTTTTATATTTTGTCATTTATCTCTGCAAATGGACGGGTTTTATAGCTGTTGCTTATGAGTATAAGACCATTTATGTAAACAGATAATAATACACAAAAGAAGAGATTGAGAGGGAGAAAGCGTGTATGTGTTATGTAAATCAACTTTCCATCAAACAAAATCCGAAGACTAATTACCAACGAACAAAAGAAGAAAAAAGACGGCGAAAGAAAGAAACAACCAACTAAATAAACAAATGACGAAGAATGAAAAATTTGATGGGAAAAAAACCTGGATAAAAAAAGAAAAAGAAGACAGCAGCAACAACAAAAAACAACTCATTTTATTACTCAGTCATTCCTCCACCCGTTCCTCGCTCAATGAACTTTCCCACTCACCAGTCAGCAGCGCCACACCTGAACCACGGGAGTACTGTCAGAGCCACTCACCTGAGGAAGATGCGCTGTGTGGTGGAGGAGGCACACTTGTGAGTCTTGAGGAACACCAGATCGTGGCGAGGGTGACAGGAGATATCTTCAGTTTTCTTCAGTGACGGTGCAAGAGCGGCAGGAGGCAGGGTGGTGGTTACTTGCCAGCTACAAAAAGAGAATAAATTGTGACGAAGGAAAACGAAAAAAAAGAAAAAAGAAAAAAGCAAGTGTAATTTATAGTATTGTAGAGCGTAACGAAAGATGAGGAAGGAGGATTGTGACGGAAAGAACTGCATCGTCATCAGAGAGAGAGAGAGAGAGAGAGAGAGAGAGAGAGAGAGAGAGAGAGAGAAAAGTAATAAGACCCATAACCGGTGTAAATTTTTCTAACTGATCACCATTCTGTAAGTTAACCACCGCTGTTATATGGAAACTTTAACATATCAATAACTTCATCCACCGAGAGTAACAAGAAGCGAAAGTCTGAATGGAAGAAGGACACATTCTAACCCCCCTCCCCCCCTACTCCCCCACATTAGCTGAGTTTACCAGACAAAGAAAACGGGCGCAGACACGACATATGCACGACACATGGAAGAACTCGTGTTAAAAAAAAGGCCCATAACTCCCTTGGCTGTGATCTATAGTATACCTTGAGGGGATAACGGGTGTGACTTCCCTCCCTTCCCTCCCTCCTCTCCTATCGGCCATTCCCTCGACGTGAGTGCACGGTGGTGGTAATTGCAGCCACGAGAGAGAGAGAGAGAGAGAGAGAGAGAGAGAGAGAGAGAGAGAGAGAGAGAGAAGGGGGGGGGGAGAGAACTGAGACATCCGTATTCAGAAACACCATGCTCTCTCACAAAGACAGTTTTTCAAGACCACACAGACGACCAGCCAGGTTTTCAAGACAGTTCCCCCTTATAAAAATCTATAAATCAAGTCAATCTTTCAGTAAAACCATAAAAATACCCTTGAAAATATAAATATCCACCACTAAAGCGAAAGCAGTGAGGGTGAGACTGCCAAGCGTTTCAGAATACGGCTCAAAATACTATACGAGGGTCCCCTTTAAAAAGACACATCATGAACACGGCATAGCGAGAGGTAACTGTCACTGTCACTCGAACCGCTCACTAGATGCATCAAGTGTCGTGAAATCAAGGGTGTGGAAACTCTACTCCTCCGTTACTCTCCTGGACTGTATACTCTTGGATCCTTTAATCTGTATCATTGAATGCGAGACGACCGAAAAAATGTGTGAATATATATATTTTTCCAATCCGTATCATTGACAAAGAGAAGATAAAAAAGAATAATATGGGGATTATTTTGACTTATTTATCTATTTCAATAATTATTTTTTAGGAAACCAATGCGAACAAGGATTTCATTTTTATTCTGCACGGCTCATTACTTGTCACCGCGAACACCTGCACTGCAATATGGAACAATTCATTGCTAGAAATAAAAGAAACGAAAAAAGGAAAGCAGAAAAATATAAAACTTACCTGTCTTGGAGGGATTTCATGGAGGATGGCGACGATAATGACGAGGAAGAGTCAGAGGAGGAGGAGGAGGAGGAGGAGGAGGGGTAGGAGGAGGATGGAAGCGGAGGGAGTAACAGCACCACTAACAACAACACCGTCATCACCACCACCATAACACTTCCGCTTGCTGTGCGTCTCCTTACACACCTGAGTGGAAAAAATTAGCATTAGTTCGCGTATTTTCGGTGTTTTGTATTGGTCTTTTTTATCACCAATTTGCAAACCTAATGATGCTCTGATCTCGCCTTAACTTTATTTTCTAGTCTTACACGAATTGTTTACTTTTCTAACTCCTTTAATCGTATTTGGCACATTTTCCCTTAATCGCTAACCACTGTGAGACGTCTTTTCTTGTTCTATAGTGATCTCTTAACGCTGTAATGGGTCGCCTCACCTCTGCATGGCGTGACTGCCCTTCAATGCCTTGGCGTACAGGTTCATGGCTCTCTCTCTCTCTCTGTGTCCGGGTCCTCTATATTGTTAAGTGCCCCCTGGTAACAGAAGGATCCGGTCTTGGCATTGGGAAGCCGTTACCCTGAGTGGATGTCTTGTGTGTGTGTGTGTGTGTGTGTGTGTGTGTGTGTGTGTGTGTGTTGTGGCTTCTTTGGTTCCTCAGGTGTCTGAAATAATGTAATATTTCTCCGATTATACTACTACTACTACTACTACTACTACTACTACTACTACTACTACTACTACTACTACTACTACTGCCGTTATAACTCATTCATAGACCACAAAACAGTGACAACATACACAGCACTGAGCTACAACACATGTAAACACACTGCTAGATGACTTCCGTTATGAGGGTCTCCTTCCTTCCAGTCTCACGGCACTGTTTTCCCGCCGCGCGATCTACTGTGGACCAGACGAGACCACAGAGGACTTAAGGGTCTGGCGGAGACATTCCCCACTCTCCCCGCCTCCTTCCGCTATAACGACTGGAGGAACACTGGCTGGATGACTGACTGTCTCTGTGTCTCTAAGGTACTGTTGCCATATATGTTGCAGGTGTCCATTGTTACTTTCAGTCTCTACAGTGTGTAATGGAAAATAATCCATTTGGTGATCCACGAGTTAGCGAGCCAGTCTTTCAACTATCATGGAGTTGTTCGTATGTTTTGTGAAAGGAAAGTTGGGTCGTTTCTAAAAGCTTAGATAAGTCACACTGCACATTGCATAGTGAGATACAACCCACAAGACATCCATTACACACACACGCTTTCTGAATTACATTCTCAGTCGTGAAATCACTCGTTGTTTCATAAACTGATTAATGAATAAAGATATCACTTTGTGTTAACCGTGAACCAATCTCATATATTATAATTCTAATTGCTACATTATTTCTGTAACTCTATTGCAGTAGTGTATTGTAGACACGAGTTAACATTTTGTTGTTATTCTGGTTTGTTTACTAGGAGTTCGGTAAGTTTCCCCTGCTTACTTTCAATTTTCTGTGATCACAATTCGCACAGGTATAACTAGATTGTTCGTTCTTTATTTGGTTATAATGTATTGGCGCGGCGAGGCAAATGGGCAGGCCTCTTAATGTGTATATAGCCCCTATTCACCCAGCAGTAGCAGCAGCAAGTAGGTACGGGATGTAACTCTAGGGGTTGTGGCCTCGCTGTCTTGGTGTGCAGTGTGTGATGTGGTTTCAGCCCTACCCGAAGATCGGTCTATGAGCTCTGAGCTCGCTCCGTTGGGAAAGGCTGGCTGGGTGACCAGCAAGCGACTGTGGTGAATAACACACACACACACACACACACACACACACACACACACACACACACACACACACACACACACACACACACACACATACACACACACTAGCCAATCTTCTAACTGTTGCAGTATATACAGCCGTGTCCAACGCTATTAAGGATATTGTTGATCAGTTATCTGCAAATACAGCCAAGGTAGAAGGGAACTGTTTGGTGAATAAGTATGAAAACGAGACAAAAGTAATAGAGCTTGCTAACGACATGGCATATTGCCCAAAATGACATCTCCATTGCACATCGCTTGGGTAAGCCTCTGGGCTGTTGCTATTGACAATCGATGAAAACGTCACCTCCCTGGCATCGTGTTTGCAATCGACACCCCCATGGAAAAATTACATCTACCACCATCTCCTCCACTACCAATATCTCCTTTACAGCAACAATAACAACAACAACAACAACAACAACAACAACAACAACAACAACAATCACCACATTTTTCATAGTCCGCGCTGCATTCTTTCGCCGTCTATCTCGTTTCACTCGCACTCTCTGTCCTCCGTGCCCCCGACCCCCTCCTCCTGCAGTCTGGTCCCCACGCAACACTGCAGTGACCACACCCCTAAGTTACTTTCTAAACGTGCCCCCGTCCCTTTGTGCCCCACTCTCTCACCCACTACCGACACTGCCTCTTTCTCTCTTTTTTTCACTCTCCTTTATCTCCCCCCTCTGTATCACTCCCCTTTCTCTCCTCTCCATACTCATAAAAAACAGATTTCATTGACAATACAGATAAAACATTCGTAAAGCACTTGGATGCATGCAACTTCTCGGAGAAATGCAACATATTATCATTAGCAAAAGGTTAAAGGACAAAGCTTGTGTACTTTAATGGTGAACATGATCTGTTTTTGTCCCCCAGTTCACCCTGACCCATGCATGCCACAGGAGTGCTTGTCCACCTGCAGTATGGCCAGTCAAGGCACTCGTTGCCCTGAGCTGGGAACGCCTGAGGGAAGGGAAGAAACGCAAAGGAAAGGTCTATAAACTCATTCAGTCTGTCAACCATCAGTCAGTCTTTTTTTTCCCTCCATTTGTCATAATATTGTTTGTACTGTCATTACTTATATAACAACAACAACAACTACTACAACTGCTACTACTACTACTACTACTACTACTACTACTACTACTACTACTACTACTACTACTACTACTACTACTACTACTAAGCTCAACAGTGAAATGAAGTAGGAGATCATGCGAAGATGGATTAGAATGACATCGTGGCAAGCTAGAGATGACACTGGATGAAGAATGAACACTTATTCATAGTTTTGCTTTTGCTTGTACAGCCATGAATATTTTTATGCAAGAGGGGAAATGACGAAGGGGGGGAATGAATGTTACTGAAAGAAAGGCCCACCAAGGTGCCGGGCCTAAAATAACTTGATAGAACTGAAGTTCTTTCTTTCATTTTTTCATTTATTTTGGAATGAATGCCCATAGATCTTTGAAACATCAGTAAAGACGTACAAAGTCAATAGAAAACAATCAAACAAACAAACACAATTACTAAAGATATCACCCTGACTTAGGAAAACTTAATTAGCAAACAGGAGCAGCTAAACGTGATCTTAACCTTCGATATTTGATAATAGCAGTTAGTGAATGCTGGAGTTATAAAAAGATTACCTGAATCTTGTTCCCGCGCCACACACGACCAGCATAATCAATAAGACTACACACATGCTTCCAATGACTCTCCCTGCTCGTGTCCGCTTCTTGTGTTGATCTTGTGTTGAGTGTCCGTGTTGCAATGACGTGCTTATCGCTTTTATTGATGAAAATTATTGTTCCCGTTGATTTGTTTTACTTATTTCTTTATTTTCATTGATTTATTTTATTGCATTTTATTTTATTTTTTTATTTTTTATTATCTTTTATTTACTTATTTATTTATTTATTTATTTGTTTGTTTATCTATTTTTTTTTTGTGTGTATGAGAGCGAATCTTACTTGTTTTTTTCATGTAAGCAGACAAACAAATGATGAAATTAACTACTATATTCACCAACGAATAAAAGAAAGAAAAGAACAAGAAAAGAACAAGAGAACAACACTAAAACAGAGAGAAAAATAGTATTAAATGTATCGAAAATTATTATTAGATGATTCCATAAACAAAAAAAAGACACTAACCTTATTCTCACGCCAAGCTACACACACACACACACACACACACACACACACACACACACACACACACACACACACACACACACACACACACACACATTTCTTAAACATAATGCTCCTACCAACATTTTCTCCCACCCACTGCTCCTATTCATTATCAGCCACGCACGAAGCAAAATAAGCCACAAAAACGAAAGAGGGTAAGGCCGTTTGACTTTACATGAATCTATATTAAGGACGAAAGAAGAAAAAAAAAAAAGAGGGAGGGAGAGAGAGAGAGGTGAACGACATTAAGTGAGGAAGATTCGAGGTAACGGTTAACTATGAAATACAATGAGATAGACTTATGAAATCGGCTTTCGTTCTATTACTTAAACAAAATTTGACTATCTTCCTTTCGTTATACTGAGATACAAACACTATTACGGATTAGCAAGGGGGATATTATGGGAACATGACAGTGGATAGCATCATAGAATAAGGAATATGGAATTAAGAGAAACAGAACATAATGCCACAGTGATATATGGACAAAATATAGTGAATGAGAAGCTAGGATGGATGACAGGATATTGTAGATTGTTTGGAGACGAAAATCTTGGAGGAATATTGTAAAAGATGGCAAGGTATAGTGTAAAATATGTCAGAAAAAATATCAGATTATAAGTTATGGTGTTAAATAAAGCAGAAAAAAATAGTAGCAGAAGAAGATATTAGATTATAAGTTATAGTGTTAGATAAAGCAGAAAAAAATAGTAGTTTATAGTGTAAGAATTCTGATTTATATACAAAAGACCTAGAATAACACAACCTGACATAACCTGATCTTACAAACCAGTCATTATATAAAAACACAAGTAATGATAACATGTGCGAGGAACTCAGACTAGATATTAACAGGTCAACCATTTTTTCCACATTTAACACCTCACCTTCCTTGCTATCTTCAGTATCTTTTCACAATAAATCAGTTAGTCTCATAATTTTCAAACCTACTCTAGTTGTACAGTGACAAGACACATTTCCCCCTCCATGTGGTTGATCTCTCTACTAGATATTAACAATTTTTTTCACATTCACACCTCATCTTCCTTGTTTTCTTCAGTATCTTTTCACAATAAATCAGTTAGTCTCATCATTTTCAAACCTACTCTAGTGGTACAGTAGTAGGACACATTTTTGTCCCCCCCACGTGGTTGATCTCTCTACCTGGACAGACTGGTGGTGTCTTCTCATAGTCATGTTGTCGTGGCAGGTTCTTTTGGAGTTCCCGGTAGCTCATCTTGTCCCTCGATCGCCTCCCGGACAGACAAGTTCCTCTGTAGCTTTGTGGTTGGGTGAGGGTTTCTTTTCCCTGTGTCTTATTGCCTTGTAGTGGAAGATCTGGAGGCTTTGCACTCGTGAAGTTGTTTTTTCTATATATATTGTCGGGTGAGTTCATAAAGGGATACTAGGACGTTTTTTCTTTCTTTTTTTCTTTCTTTTTTCTTCTCCTCTTCCTCCTTGGCCGTCTATTTCTTTCTACTCTTCTTCCTCATATTCTTATTTTTCCTACTCGTCTTACCAATCATTTCTCTCTTTAACGATTAAATGGTTTTCTTTATTTTCTCGTTCCTTGTTTCTTAATATTTTTAGAAGGTATAGCTTATGTTATTTTGAATGGTAATCAGCACAGATACAGCGGCACGAGTCACGCAACACCTGCTTACCTGCCTGCGTGCATATCACCGCGTCACCTGGGAGGGAACCCGTTTGTCCGCCCACGTGTGTGTCCACCTTGCCGGGGAAATCTTGGAACAGTTTCACTCCCGCCCCAGTTCAGCTCAGCGCCTTGTCGTCACGCCCAGGTGCTGTTCATGGACGGTTTGCGAAATGTACTTTTACACAGGTAAATAACACTATTATTGATGACAATGACTGCCCATTTTTAAAACTTACTCTCCTTGCAGTCACATCAAGAGAAAATGTTGGCCATATATGATGTCAGGTGGTGTTGTTGCGACAGAGTGGATTTCATATTCAACCCAATGTAATAATGAGGAAAGTAAGTATGGAGGACATGATATTTATCCTTCTGTTCTTTAATATGAGGGACATTTCAAGATACTTCTTATATTTTGTTTAATCTTTTTTGGTGTTTTTCTCTGTAAACTGGTATTTTTAGTAGGCCTTTTTTCTAACTCATTTTTAAGCTCCCAGTCAGTGTCCTACATACATTAAAAAAACTATAAGAATAATAACATAGAATATACAAAGTTATACATTATCATATTATTGTAAAACTCATGAATATTTTATCTCGTTTGCTTTTATGAGTATCATTTAACGTCACTTATGGTAAAGAAAAGGTTATATACTCAAGAAGGTTCCCCATACTAGAGAGTAATTTCATATTTACACCTCGCCAGATATGAGCCATGATAAACAGATCACGTTTTAAGGTTAGAGTGATTATGTGCTACAAGATTATTGCCTGTGAGGTGATGCCTATAATGGTGATGTCTGTTTAAAGTCATCGTGTTTGCGGGCGTGCGCTTCAAAGGTCTTTATGTGTAAGTTATGCAGAATTATAGATGTGGCAATAGGTGGTCGTGTGTGTGTGTGTGTGTGTGTGTGTGTGTGTGTGTGTGTGTGTGTGTTTGTGTGTGTGTGTGTGTGTGTGCGTTTTAGAGAGAGAGAGAGAGAGAGAGAGAGAGAGAGAGAGAGAGAGAGAGAGAGAGAGAGAGAGAGAGAGAGAGAGAGAGAGAGAGAGAGAGAGAGAGAGAGAGAGAGAGAGAGAGAGAGAGTGGGGGGTAAATATTATGAAAGAGGAAAGGAAGAAGGAAAAATATTAATAAAAGGAAAGGAGAAGGAGGAGGAGGAGGAGGAGGAGGAGGAGGAGGAGGAGGAGGAGGAGGAGGAGGAAAAGAAAAGAAAAAACAAGAATACACAAGGAAAAAAATGAAAAAATTAAAAGAAGAAAGAAGAAGAGAGAAGAGAAAAGAAGAGAAGAGGAACAGAAGAACAAGAAGAGGAGGAGGAGGAGGAGGAGGAGGAGGAGGAGGAGGACGACAAGAAGACAGTGCTTGTATATATGTATTGGGACTGGTTTAGGTAATGCGTAGAGGAGGAGGAGGAGGAGGAGGAGGAGGAGGAGGAGGAGAAGGAGAAGGAGAAGGAGAAGGAGGAGGAGGAGGAGGTATCAAGGTTTCTTCAAGGTCAAAAATGATAATAAACTTTACTGAATTATGATAGTAGTAGTAGTAGTAGCAGTAGTAGTAGTAGTGGTAGTAGTAGTAGTAGTAGTAGTAGTAGTAGTAGTAGTAGTAGTAGTAG
>CM035205.1:21725737-21759695 GCA_020233015.1 Callinectes sapidus | reverse complement strand
ATGGTGGTGTTGGTGGTGGTGTTGGTGGTGGTGGTGGTGGTGGTGGTGGTGGTGGTGTTCTATATGGGTGTGTGGTAAGAATAGTACATATGGTGGTGATGTTACAGTAGTGCACTATTGTTGGTGGTGGTGGTGGTAGTGGTGGTGAGAAGAAACTGAGTGGAGAGAGAGAGAGAGAGAGAGAGAGAGAGAGAGAGAGAGAGAGAGAGAGAGAGAGAGAGAGAGAGAGAGAGAATATGCTGATGTATGTATAAAGCAAGAGTAATATATATTAAAAAGCCTCACAAATAAATAAATAAATAAATAAATACTAGAGACACGAGTCAAGAGAAGGCGGCTACATGTAAAGCGAATATTTCTTCCAGTGTATTATTCAACGCCTCCTTAAGTCCTGTTTCTTCTCCGCTCCGAGATTAGGTTAAGAATGATTTACTGAATGGCATTCTCTCACTCCATAAGCTCAATGGAGAGAGAGAGAGAGAGAGAGAGAGAGAGAGAGAGAGAGAGAGAGAGGGGTATTCCATCAGTTATCCTGTTGTCATTGCTATTACTACCATCACTGCTACTACTACTGCTGCTGCTGAGAGAGAGATATTCCATCAGCTGTCCTGTTGTCATTACTATTACTACCATCACTACTACTACTACTACTACTACTACTACTGTTACTGCTGATGCTGATGCTGCTACCACTACTAACACTATGAAAACTTAACACCTCCAGGTTTTCCTTATTTTTAACATAATAAGTTTGTCTGTTTGTTTTCAAGAAAGGAGTGGCACCAGCTACTACTCCCTCCTGTCCACATGTCTGAGTCGCCTTTAATAACAAACAGTAACACGGAAACACGCGTTGTACGTCCCGCACCTGAGGATTGAAGAGGAAGAGAAGGGGGAGAAGGAAGAAGAGATGAAAGATTACAAAGTGAAGGGCCTAAAAATACCTTCAAGGTTAAAGATCAACTTTAAACTGAATAGTCATGAACCCTCAGCGGGGATGAATAATGGAGGAAGGCGAATGCGGAAAGGTGGTATGGGGAAGAAGAGACTGCTAAGAATTCAAGGTGAACAGGTAAAGGAGGAAAGAAAAAGGAAGGGGTGGAGTAGGAAGAGGAAGAGAAGAACAGAAAGAAAAGGAGGATATGGAGGAGGAAATCAAGACATAAGCAAGTAAGGATAATGAGAGCGAGGAATGACTAAGTAAATACGAACGTGAGAAGGACATGCGGAGAAGGAGGATGTGGAGGAAGAAGAAAATAAAGAGTGGGAGGAAAGCAGAAGAGAAAGGGATAGCCATTGTTCACAGTTAACAGTCACGACGCGCGATGAAGGACACTCGTTTAATTAATACAAACATGAGAAAGAAATAAGACAAAAAATATATAAACGTGCGTGTGTGTGTGTGTGTGTTGGTTAGTCAGTCCACCATTTGTTACTAAAGATAATTCACCTACATTTTTACGTAAACTCACACAAAGTCAAGAATGGGAGTGTCAAAGTCAGTACACATATTTAGTTTTTCTTCTTCTTCTTCTTCTTCTTCTTCAGGCCAGATTTCAACTACAGGTTTTTGTTGTCCAGAAAGCAACACGAAAAAGAGAAAGTCAACACTTATGAAGAGCAAGCAGGTATGTGAGTTAAAGAAAAAAGAAGAAAAAAAAAAAAAAACACCTGTGAAATCAGGGTGCGCGTAAAGGTAGCGGAAAGGCAACTCCTGCAACACAACACGTCCACCCACCCACCCACTGACACACACACACACACACACACACACCCAGCGCTCCAACAGTTTACAAAGCTACGTGGAACAATAAACAAGATTAAGACAAATACGAATTGAAGCACTGATAACAGACTAAAACAAGCAAACACACACCATCACCACTTACATCTAAGTTACATCTGGTTACAAAAAAAAAAATGACATAGAAATATAAAAGACTACACTACCCCTATTCCCACCATCAGGTAAACACGACCACCTGCTCCTGCTCTTTTTTTTTTTTCCTCCCATCCCCACGTGCATCACTCGCCTCTCTGCCTCTTTCCCTCCCACTCACTGTCGCACCTCCCAAAATATCCCATAAGAGTTAAGAATAGGCGAACCTTTACTTGTTTTTGTTTTTTTGTTTTTTTTCTAGGCGAACCCTTCAAGGTAAAGACGATAGGAGGCGCGGAGGAACTGACTGCCCTGCGTAGTTTGTTTGTGTTGGTGGTGGGGGAGGAATGCGTGCGCGAGATGGTACTTGTTGTGCAGTTCACGTCTAACTTACCAAAGGAAACGAAAGTGTGATGGTAATAGCAGAGAGAGAGAGAGAGAGAGAGAGAGAGAGAGAGAGAGAGAGAGAGAGAGAGAGAGAGAGGTGGGGGGGGGGAGGGAGGGACGTAGTTGTGATAGTGCATTGAAAACCCACCACTGATCGTGCTACGCCATAATGGTGGCGATGGTGGTGGTGGTGGTGGTGGTAAGGGGAGAACGTCAAGGTTAGTTAACAGTAAGTACTCCCTTTAAAAATTCTTGGCGCTCTCTCTCTCTCTCTCTCCCTCACACACACACACACACACACACACACACACACACACACACAACAACAACAACAACAACAACAACAACAACAACAACAACAACTAGGTAAATACATACAATGACGTAACTTAGAGATATAGTCTTACGATTTCCTGAGGTGTGTGTGTGTGTGTGTGTGTGTGTGTACGATCACTCCACTGTACTTGCGTTACTACCCACCACAAGCTTCCCTAACTACGCGCCTGTTACGGCCCTCGCACCACTCTCGCCTCCTTAATAAGTGAGTAGGGAAATCAATGGTCCGGGGGAGGAGGGGTGCCTCGTGGATGTCGGTCACGGGGTCAGGCTTGCGAGCCGAACGCAGTACCGCCAAAGCCTCCCAAACGTTGCCGCCCCGCGAAGACTAAAAGCAAGACTCCTCGCTCAATACCTCTACAGCACATGCCAAGCATCTCCCAGCCTCTCCTCTCATCCTAGCTTCTCCTTCATCAATCCAACAATGGTCTGAGGAGGAGCCAATATATGACATTCCTCCTTTCCTCCATAAACACGAATAATATTGTATGGCCACTAACCTCTTCTCCATTTTCCACGTCATTGTTTGCCATCCTGATCACCTCCGCTCTCAACACTAGCAGACACCAAACTGACACGACTGCCCCCAGCCGCAGCGTATAAATGGACAGCAGAGAGCTGGCATCAACAATCGATATCTGGCAACTCTAGAGCCATTCCTAGTCGTCTCCGAACACCGCCGCCTTCACGGACATGCGCAGACCCTCCTACTGGGGACTCCGTGGCTGCTGAGTCCCGGGAATATTCAAGACGCAAGTTGCATGAATACAACCTGCCATGAACGAGACGCTAATGGGAGAGATCAAATTTTACGCTTATCATTGCTAATATTCACATGATCAACAGAAATAGTTGAATTCGATAACATAAAACCTTGCATAATATTATCGTCTTGTCATTCAAGACCTGCACGTGCATTGGAAGCAGTCATCTGGAGTCCCTTGAGCTCAGCCGCAAATCCCTTACAACATGCAGGTCAACTGATGAAATACCACGAACACGACACGCGATGGTGTTAATAACGTCCGAGGCTGTACATGAGCCCCTCTCGGTGTGCATGGTGTCATGAATCGCTATCGCCACCTGAACCAATGCATCCTGTGGTCTACCTACGTCGCTACGCCTTAAAGGAGAGCTTCTCGTCACGACAGCGTCTTCCTTCTCTCCAGTTGTCTTCTTCTGTTTTCTCCACCGTCTTGTACCGGGTTCTGACGTCACATTCTGCCGCTTGTGACGTCACTCTGCACCTAAGTTGGACCCGCCGCCTCCCATATGAGAGGTCACGAGGTAATATTGTTAGAGCCTCACCTACACGTGGGAAGTCTCCAGGGGCGACAAGACCTGGTGGCCAATACTGTAAAGTGAAAAGCTAGAGAGGACATCAGATCAAATAAAAAAAGGGCAAGCGTCTAAATAAAGTCTTCCGTTGCGGAGAGAGAGAGAGAGAGAGAGAGAGAGAGAGAGAGAGAGAGAGAGAGAGAGAGAGAGAGAGAGAGAGAGAGAGAGAGAGACAGAGAGAGAAGAAAAATATGTAAAATAATGAAATAAAAAAAATGTAAGAGATACAGTATATATATCTACAGCTTTACGTCAGTTCAAGGCCGCCTCTCACCGTGACATGCCCGACAGAATTACGAGCATTTAGTGAAAACCCGAGTGTCCATCAGGATCACACTAACACGATCAAGGGAGGCTCACGTCACAAGGCTGCATTGGGCGTAGGGTGATGTACGTGTTCAGTGGGGCAGCTCAGACCCACGAACTAAGTAACCTCTTAGAGCTTATCTAATTAGTCTCTTGTAAGTCAGAATAATTATATAAGATTAGAGATTTCCCAACCGAGGACCTTGTCAGAACCATTACTTAGCTCTTTCATTTTCAGGCAGCATTCATCACGCTTAACCCCTTCAGTACTGGCACACATTTTTACCGCGAGTTTTTACATTAGGAACGGTCTATGGAGCTCTGAAGATTAATGGCCATGGTCTGTACTATTCTAATCACCACATGTGTTTCTACAGCTGTATAAAATCGAGAAATGATAAACAGAATAAATATAAAAATGAACCCCGGTACTGAAGGGGTTAGCATCTTTTCATCTAAGCTCAAGTGTCCCATAAACCTCTTGGAGATTGAAAACCGATGCACTTACTAAACACAGTACATACATAGCTTTTTGATTTCCAGAGACCAGTCACATACTTTTAAGCAACCACAGCAGCGGAATTTAACAAACGGTCACAATGACACTAATATATGGCCAAGTGCAAGGCGTACTACATAGGGCTTTGCACCGTTACATAAGTAATGCCACACTGGGTTCATATCACGAGCTTATTAACAGATTTATGTAGCTAAGAGGGGCAGTAGATCGTCACGGTTGGGTAAGAGGGAACTGGTGTGGAGGCTGTGGTCAACAGTATCACGAATGAGGTGTGCCAGATTCTCGTTCTTGGGGAAATAACATGAAACACTTGTTTCATGTTATTCTCCATTCAATTCATTATTTCAGTGCTCGTAAAGATTTTGATGGTGATTTAAGGGTATTTAAGACTGGCATCTCAGAGGATCCTTTTTATAACTCATTTTTGTTGCCTTTGGCCAATGTTTCTGTAACAAAGAAGAAATAGTATTGCATATCGCAGTAAAAAAAATTGAGTTCCATGATTCTCTGCAAAAATTAGCTGTCGCCTTATGGCCTTCATTTCACCATGTTCTGCAGCTCAGCCAGAGTTCTTCAGTCTTCCACTCCAGCAGGTCAGTTGGGAGTTACCTGGAGATTAGAGCGGAATAGCTATCCAGAGAGCCAGCCATGGGGTTCATCATGTTGGGGACAAGTATAATCGGCTCAGCTGGGATAACTCTGCCAAGTTTTCAAGAGGTAAGTAAGACTGGCTGCCTAAAAACAGACTTGTAAAAAGTATAAAAAAATCTAAAATAAGTGCATCTCTTATAAAAAGTTGTTACCGCCTCCATTGGTGAGAGAAAAGTGTACAGCGAGTCCAGCAACACACACCTCCGGACCTCTTGGATTAGCTCCCCAAGATTAACTTTTTTATAGCAATGCACTGAACTGATTTTTTTTTTTTTTTTTTGTAACTTTGTGAATAACTCGGCCAGAATCCTTGATGAAATCTGTAGGTTTACCTAAAAAGGAAACACACAAGTGGCTGATGACGCATCAATGTTGGTCACGATGAGAGTCTAGGATTCGGCACGCCAGGAAAGGGGAAAGCGTGAAAGGATCAGCAGGGGATCAGCAGGTATACAAAAAAAAAAAAAAGAGCAACGGCAGACAGGGGAGATACTTTTGCCTGACGAGTCAATGTCGTCTTACGCAAGTATACACATATACACTATATATGCACAGTGCTTCAATGCGTACAGAAATATAGGTATGTGTGTATCAGAATAATACTGATTTACATTATCCAAGAAAAATGTAGTTATATGAATCGACTTTTCCGGGCACAATGAACCTGGAAAACCTTGAAAAGCGTCCCTGCGCCACAATTCTAACAAATTATGCCTAGAAGAGCTGAATTTTCAAGAGGAAAATTTCTCTGGACATAAATTACTGTTTTCATTAATTTTCACTAATGATGCTGGGCGGGGAAAATAAAAAATTTACTATTATGGTGGTGATGGAGGTAGTGGTGATGGTGGTGGTGGTTGAGAAATACAGTACTTATGCTCTTCTCAACGCTCCGGTAAGTGCAATGAGACGTGCTTGCCCATTCCACTGACGCTTTATTCCACAGTCGGTCCGAAGGTAAACCAACCAGTCACTGAAGGCCCATTACGAAGCAGGATCAAGTGTTTTTTCTTTCTTCTTCTTTTCTGGTGTGTACAAATCAGGTCCGGTTTCGCTAAATGACCAACTGTATCCGGTTGCTACTTAACTTATACTGCTGCTGCGCTGTCACTTACGAATCTGCATTTGATTTATTTTTTTCTTTTTCCCTTTTTTTTTTATAGAGTTTAAAAATTCGTCCTCTCACATCTCTCTCCTCATACTGATTTCACGCCAATTTACACCTTGCAAATATTTATGCTTCTTAACATTCGAATAGTCATGATGTGTTTTTTTTGTTGTTGTTTTTTCAGTTACTCTTAAATCTTACGTACACGTAATCCGTGACTCTTCAAAACATGAAAGACGTGCAATCTTCTTCCAAACTCCCCCACCTCCCCCTCCATATAAAAAAAAGGGGTGGGGGAAAGTAAAATGATAGGAATTATTATTTTTGCCGTCTCATTCATGAGCACCATACAAGGTTATTTGCCAGACGGTGGGCGAGACATCACTGCCTTAATCTTCTCCTTGCCTGACCAACAACGAGTCGAAATATTACTCAGACAGTGTGCTTGCTCCTGACTTTTTGCTGTGACACTTGGAGTGGTCTTCGAGCATCATAATGTGGACACTGAAGGCAAAGGCAAAACAGGCAAAGCTACAATGTCATGATCGAACCAGCTTAGATCATGAGCGAACTCTGTCTCTTCTACCGAGAAATTGCCCTCCACCAGGATCAAACTTGGATCAAATTCACAACTAGCTTTAGGGCGAGGAGAGAGAGAGAGAGAGAGAGAGAGAGAGAGAGAGAGAGAGAGAGAGAGAGAGAGAGAGAGAGAGAGAGAGAGAGAGAGAGAGAGAGAGCTGCTCCATCCTTAACTAACGCTCCAAAAGCCTGAAGGGAGTGGACTGCAGCCAATACCATCATCCACTCACCTCTCACTCACATCACGCCTTAAGAGGGGAGGGACGGTCCCGGAAAATACCATTGATCTGTTAGTCAAGTAAAAATCACCCTTTTAATATGATTCCCCTTTGCTTATTTTCAGTAAAGCAATCTTCATAGGAGCCACAAAGGAAAGGCTGGTAGTCATCCCGCTCACACGAGGACACTTCCATCTCGGCACAACAATGGGTCGCGGCAGCCGTCTCGTCACACGCACTGGCCACAGAATCATCTCCTGGAGTCAGCTGGGCCACCGCCAGGCTAAGATGGTCCCCTGCCAATTGTATGGTCCCCAAGACATATTTGACGTCCCTCCTCTGGTCACGTACCCCACGCCTATACACATCCGCCTCCCTGAAAAGCATCTCAATCAGGATAGGAACCGTCTGATCCCAGGAATATTAAACTAAGATGAAAAGACTTCGTGGATCAATAGCAGTGCATCAAACAGTGATACACGATATTTTTCGTGTCTCATCTCGAGGGCAGATCAGAGGACACGTGTTTTTGATAGTAACGTAAGGCGCGGAAAACTAAAAAAAAACATGGAGGAACATTAAAAATCAGCAATTAAGAAAAAATGGAGGTCGGTAGCAGAGAGAGAGTAGTAGTAGTAGTAGTAGTAGTAGTAGTAGTAGTAGTAGTAGTAGTAGTAGTAGTAGTAGTAGTAGTAGTAGCAGCAGCAGTAGTAGTAGTATCCCAACCACGCTGAAATTGTAAGAAGTTTCACGCCATAAAGAAAATTCAACATCATTCATGACTTGATGAACCCAAATAGCACGTACCCTTGACGAAAAAAAAGAACTAAATAACTAACTAAATACCTAAATAATCAATCCCTCTGCTGGACTTTGGTTTAGAGAGTAAGTTGGTTGGAACATACCTCAAACATTTTCTATCCTTCTCTCTGAACGTTTCTCAAGTTTCCTCACCGATCGTTCTATTACTGCTGTGGTACTAGTGTTCCTCGGGGTTCTGTCCTATCACCCACTCTCTTTTTACTTTTCATTAGTAACCTCCTAAACCATACTTCTTGCCCTATCCATTCCTACGCTGATAATACAGCCCTACACTTTTACACGTCTTTCCAGAGACAGCCAACCCTTCAGGAAGTTAACAGTTTACGGAGGAGCGCCACAGAACGCTTGACTTCTGATCTCCCTAAGATTTCTAATTGGGGCAGAAATAAAACGTAGTAATGTTCAATGTCTCAAAAACTCAATTTCTACATCTATCAACTCAACACAACCTTCCAGACAACTATCCCCTCTTCTTTAATGCCACCCAGATTTTCCCCTCTTCTACAATGAATATCCTCGGTCTCTCCTTTATTCATAATCTAAACTCAAAACCATATTTCGTCTCTTGCTAAAACCTATATCAAGAATAGAGGCGTTAGAAAGAGAGCATTAAAGAAATATCATAGTCTGACATTCAAATACCTCGTTTTTTCCTATTCTGATATGCAAAACACTCTATAAAACTAGAGTCAACTTAATCTTTACTGTTTCGCCAAGTAACCATAGCTGGACACGATAACGAAAAGGAAGATGTCACAATAATCAACAAATCGATATGTCAAGTTTGTAGAAGTATAGCATCTCATTAACTTAGATTTAATAACAGATATCACGACAATTTACAGACCTGCCATCACAGACACATCTAAGGTTGGCAGTAGTGGTTGTGGTGGCGGTGGTGGGGCTGTGGTGCCAAGTCACACTACTTAGCTAAGTATCTCTTATAATCTTGCCGTTCTTTATAATGCCACTCCGAGCGGCAAAAATACCATATTATTAGCTACGCACTTAGAAGAAGGGAGGGTAGAGGTGTAGAGACAAGGAGTGTGGTTGTGTAATCGAACACACAGTGACGTTGAGAAAAGTATGGCTTAATTCACACATCACGACTTCTGGCCAATTATATTCATTTTTTAAAATCTCTTGACTGACATATCGCTTTAGCTAGAAAAAAATAAAGATGGAAAGGCGGCTTCATTCAATAGGGAACTGACTGTGCGTATTGTTTGGGAAGATTGTTATAAAATGATGTAAATCGTAGGTAATATGTAACCAGGAGTTGCCCTCGTGTAGGTGAATTTACTTAACTGCAGCCATCATAGTTTCTTACGATCTTACTAAACCAGTAAACACAATGGAGAAATACGATCTATAATTGGAAATATGGACACAATATAATAAACTCTCTCTTGTAAAATGTTATAAGAGGTTTTGGGTGTGGCAGTGGAGTCTTAACAGTAAGAACACCGATCTTACAAAATTAAGATGACTGACTGACTAACTGGATTTTGATATCATAGCTACATCATTATACCAACATGCTAAAGGTGATTATATACTGTAGAATGAACATACAAACACATACACACACACACACAAAAAAAAAAATAAATAAATAAATAAATTAGAAAAATAAAACATAAAAACAAAAATAACAAAAATAAATAAAATAGATGACTGAATGAATAAATAATTAAACAAATAAATAAACAAAACGTGGTAATGAATAACGTAAAATAAATAACGAAGTAGTAGCTGGACGAAACATAACGACCTACTTTCATCTGTAGTAATCAATTTACCCTACAACAGATATTGCACCCAATGGCCCGTATTAAGAGAGGTTCTTAAGTCTGTAACTTAGACAAATTTCCAGTTTTAGAATCCATCATAATTAACCTCCTGAAATTGGGGGGTGTTGTACTTAACCCATTTTAAGTGTCATCACCTTCAAATGTACCGGTGATGAGATGATGGATAAAATATAAATAACACCAATTTCGGGAGGTTAAGATGGAGTTTAAGACTAGAAATTCGTCTAAGAAAAAGCAGCCGCCTTAAGAATGTCTGTTAATAGGGGCCCAGAGTCGCAGTTGGCGCTAACGAAGGTGCTTGAGGGTGTAATGAGACGCGTTGGCTAACCTGCAAGCGTGGGAAGGAACCAGGTGTGCTTTCAGATTAACGCCTCGCTTCCCCATGCAGACACACGTGGACGCCCTTCAATACAAGGACGCAACACTCTCCGCTACCTCCCGCAAATCCTTCCATGTCTCTCTCTTTTTTTTTTTATTCATTTTATTTCTCCGATTCGATCATTATCTCTCCTAACCTTCTCCTGTTATTTTTTTTCAGTCTCTCTCTCTCTCTCTCTCTCTCTCTCTCTCTCTCTCTCTCTCTCTCTCTCTCTCTCTCTCTGACAAGACCAAGAGCCTACTCAATGCATAGACAAACAAATAAAACATGAAGAGATGCACTATTTACGTACAATCCGTCAGCGTATCTCAATTTCGTGAGAGAGAGAGAGAGAGAGAGAGAGAGAGAGAGAGAGAGAGAGAGAGAGAGAGAGAGAGAGAGAGAGAGAGAGAGAGCAGTAACAAGGGATTTGAGCTAACAGAAGAAAGCTAACTCTTTTAACGAAGCGGAAGAGAAAAAAAAACGAAAAAAAAAAAAACGAAGGGAGAAAGAGGATAGAAAGCAAACAACACTGCTTGAGGAAGACCGAAGGCGTGGGAGAGACCATTGTGTGTGTGTATCTGTGATTCGAGGAATGGGAGGTAGTCTACGGGGGGAGGAATGGACAGACGTGGGAAGAATGCGAAAGGAAGGGGAGGAGTGAGGGAGAGATGCAGAATGTAAGATTGTGTTCATGGTAGTATTTGATAAGCTAATTACAGGAATACAATGAACTGAGAGAGAGAGAGAGAGAGAGAGAGAGAGAGAGAGAGAGAGAGAGAGAGAGAGAGAGAGACGTGACTACATGTAAATTAAACCCCCAATCCAACACACACACACACACACTGGATATATTATACTCACGTAAAGAACAAAAAAACATTAATGGGAGAGAGATGGATTAAGTCTATATCTAGGAGGAGGAGGAGGAGGAGGAGACGAAGGTGAAGGAGGGGAGGGAGGAAGGAGGAGGAGGAATTGAGGAAACAAAAAGATAAGATCGTTGTGTCAATTCTGAATTCACCAAAGAAGAGAAGGAGAATGGATGGGAGACAAAGGGGGGGAGGGGGGAGAGGAGGCAGTAGACAAATGATAACACACCTCGGTATATCTTAGCTGGATCTGCATTGTTCATCCACATTCAGCCTGCCACGATGCTGCGATTACTGCTCCTCACACTCCATGGCCATCTTCACTGCTGGTAAGAGGAAAACGTCCTTCATTAACTCTTTCACGTACATTGAATTCTTGAGTTTAACATGATTTTGTGCTGCAAGTTTAAGGAATAGTTTTAAAAGGCAAAGTTGATGATGAAATAGTTTAATTTTTTTTCTAAAAGTCAGCTCTGTAATGTCAAAAAGTTTCTGAAGTGAAGTAACAAAGGTATAGCAGTCATAGGATCAACATACTCACAATAAACTGAAGACTGATCTTAATACTCATAATACAACACAATTCTAATATGGTAATCAATGTGGTCGTGCATCATTCTAAGTGGTGCAAAAGAGGGCTACAGCATGTAGGCCTCAGGTACTGGTGATGAAATTGTAACCTGAATGATGAAAATGTAAAACTTTGTGTGTGTGTGTGTGTGTGTGTGTGTGTGGTCATGACTTTTTTTTTTTACTATTTATTCACTTTTTACTTTTCTTGTAATGGAGGAGTTTCCAGTGCTGTCAAGAGGAAAAGATTACCAGTTATTGCTGAGTATTTATGCGTATCTTATGCAAGTTTACTATCATTATTTTTTATTTTTTTCTAGCATGATCTTACCTATAAATGTTGGCTACCAAGGACTGACATACCCTATTCCCTGACATTTGCAGTAGCGATTTAGCAGTGAAGCAAACTCCACCAGCCACTCTCACTACTACTATTCTATCCATATACTTTTCTTTCTCTTACACATGGAGAAAGGAAATCACCAACTTTTCACACACACACACACACACACCAAGAAGTGAAGGACATTTTGAATCTAAATGCAGCACAACCAAAGAACGTCCTGTCCTCCTTGTAAACCCAGTGTTGTATGTGATTCTAAATTGACATACACCAATTGAACATGACTTGTATAGCACTAATTCTTCATATCTGCAGCTGTTGTATCCACTTAGCTTATAATATTACTCCCTTCAAACATGAACCACTTGCCTCCTTTGATATTAGTACCTATATACTCCCTTCATTCCCCACCATAAGGTCTGAATTCCTCTCACCCATTCAATGATCTTGGAATCCTCATCGACCCTTGGGTGTCCGGCACCATGTCACAAATGCGGTACCTCTGCAGAGCCTACGGTGGAGACCTCATCTGGTTTGACGGTGACACAGACTGTTATTTCTACCAATTTCTTCTGGAATTCATCCATGAGCACGGTTAGTATCCAGTCTTCTGTCAATCTCTTTTTCGATGCAAGGACATTTTTCTTCATTTAAGAGAGGGAAGCTGGCTAAGGGCACCAAAAAATAGTTAAGTAAAAAAATCCTATTAATTTGCTAGCCTCCTTAAAGATTCAAGAGGGTTAGCCAAAGGGTAGGGATAAATGCCTTCAAACCTTCCTCTTAAACAAAGTCAAGTCATAGGAAGTTGGAAATACAGAAGCAGGGTCACCAACACAGCAATGCTTACTTAACTGAAGACAGAAATATCACTGGAATCATTAAAACTTAAATCAAATTGAAAAAAGACCTAGATCATCAAATCTGTTATTGAACTTTTCTCATGGTGCACTCACATCCCTGACCAGGACTCTAAGTTTACTTCTTTTCTTACAGGCCTCGATGAGAAGGACTACTGGATGGGAGTCACAGATCAGGACCACAATGAAGTTTGGAAGTGAGTACTACTCATGTATCTTCTTGCATTTGTCCAACAGTATTCCAAATAAAGTAGCCTGCTCAACACATTCTGCCTCTACAGTTTTTATTAAATAATAACCTAATTTGAATATTATCATTAATTTCCCTGATTAACTTTAAATCATTCATTAAGAAGCACTGAAATACATAATGGGCACTATTGGGTGTTTTGGTAAAGTGAAGTGTGCAAATGTGATACACTGTGAAGGGACAACAGAAAGGTGAAAAGACTGAAAAAGCAGTCTTTGACATCTATAACACCCTATACTTGATTACACTTAGCTCTTCTCATTTACAGATACTTGAAGAACAATCAGACAGTGCGCGCTGGTCCCCCATACTGGGACACAGGCTTCCCAACCTCCTCAACAACAGAGAACTGTGCCATCTTTGCAAAGACAAGCGGCTACTACTGGCAAGAGGTTGCGTGTAACGCCACATATTCCCCCATGTGTCGTAAAGACTTGTAATGCTTGCCTCTACAAGGCACCACAAAGCTGCCTTTCATTCACAGTCCTTACATGTAGCAAAAATAAAGAAGTAAAATAGTACATATATAAATTATATAACACATGGTGTGAACTTTGTGTGGGTGTGTGTGTGTGTGTGTGTGTGTGTGTGTGAGATTCATCTAAGGTCATCTGCTAATCACCCAGCCAGACATTTCCCCCATGGAAAGAGGTTAGGCTAGTACTGACCAATCTTCATGGGGCCACAACTCCTCAGGTGACATACCATACCTACTTGCTGCTAAATGAATGCGGGCTACACAAAGGAGGCTCACCCATTGGCTTCACTGTTCCAAGTTCAAATGTGTATATTTACCTAGGTGTATTATACAGGGTTCAAGCAAAGAAAACCAGCCAATTATCTAACCTGTGATTTGACACCAATCCAGCCACAATAATTACCAAAGCTTATGTGAAGTTTGGTCAACTTGATTTCATATCTACTCATCAGATTAATAAAAAGTCACAATACAGTCGGGTGATGTCACTCAGTGCTGGTTGAAAAGTATATCAAAAGTTGCAAACAACTTTATGTACAACATATCTGCTACATTATAAGGAAAACAAAAATTCAAAGACTACAATAAAAAAATTTCATAAATGTAAAGTCATACAAATCTATTAATATACATATGTGTACAATATGTAGTCATACATGCATCGAAACTCATCAGAACTACATATGGTAAACTACAAAGATACATGACCAAGAATAATATTGAAAATAGAACAATTTTGACAATACAACAAGGATTCTTAGATTTATGAAATCATCATTTAACTTGCCATAGTTTCTTGTGCAATCATAAAAGTCACAACAGCAAGGATGAGAAACGATGAAAAGGAAACACACTTATAAAATTAATCTGACACACAGATTTATAACTTAATCAATGAAGATTTTTCATTGAAGTAGCACACTGCATAGGATACAAATTTCTTTCTTTATGTAATTTTAGTGCCTTTATAATCTAATTTCAATATGTGCATTATACTACACATTCAGAGGGAACCAAGATTCTTCTTTATCTAGTTATGTAGAATGTGATATCAAAGTATAGAAGATGCCCATGCATTAAAGAGGCCTATTGAATATGTGCACAGTTACCAGACAAGCAAGGGCATTGGTGTCTGAGTACAAGCAAAAATATTTCAGATGACCATAATGACATGCAGGAATATGATGATAGTGTTCTTCTAACCTGGTCAGGGTGGATCATCAGGCATAAAGATAGCTACATTGTATTCAAAATGACCAAAGTAAACTGCATTAAGTTTTTAAAGGCTCTTTTGAATAAAATATACATGCATGATGATAATATGACTTCAACAAGTTGCCTCAATCACACTACTAAAGAATACTGCAACTATTGCAATTGCATATTCAATTGCTTTAGAAAGAATCCAGCACCTGAGAAGCCAGATACAAAACTGATCTTTCATGAAATCATTATAAGTATGTGTACAGATACTACAAGTAAACATGGCAGTGAATAAGGTTTGAGTTGTGTACTTGTCATCATTTGAATGATAAAGATGTCTGAAGCAAATATAATGCTGATTTTCTTTAATGTTTGGCAATGTCTTAATCTTGACATAAAATGTGATTTATATACATACTGTAATTATGTCTTGGTTTGCCAGTATTTAAGTCCTAGTTTTGATATGTCCCATTTTCGTTCCTTTTAAAGTAACTTTGAGTGGAAATACTTTTGCCCTCAAAACAGCATTTATAATATAAAAAAATAAATGTTTTTTTCTCTGTATTGATGAATGGTACCATGATCAATGGCAATCCTATCATCCACAAGATGAGCCCTCCTTCCTTAACCTAAGATACTGTTCTTGGCTTGTAGGTATAACAAGTACACTTCCCTAAATCTAAAGTATGTGTTGTATATCCACTATTACAGCAATGTTTCATCTGACTTGATGTTACAGCAACACTTCTGTTTTCTGCAATACTTGGAGATATGCTTCTGGGTTTGGTTAAAGAGAGGCTGGCTATACAACACACTGACACTTCTCAGAAATTGTGAAGTCCATCCATCATGTAGTAGTAAAAATATCCACTACATTTCTACATAACTAGTACATATATCCAAATTGTACAATTTCTACTAAATTACAGTACTACAACATAAAGCCACTAAGTTTTAGCAATACAAAACATAATTCATCAACAGAAGTGAGGACCTTACCATTGATTTCATATTTAAGTACCTTCCTTAATCTCTTCATGCTGAACGAAGGTTCTGCAAAAAAGAAAGACAGCTGTTGTAAAACCTTGAATTATTATGAGTTTAATGAGTTAACATAAAAAGATGGGGAAAAACACCAGCTTAGACTGCAGCTATTATTACATCAGATTTAATAGCATAGTCTATTACATTCTAACAAAAAGTCTGCTACTGTAGTCATCAGTTTATAAAAGGAAGGAAATATGAGTATAAATTTCTAAAAATTATAGTGTTGGAAAAGTTTTGGAAAAATTATGATGGTGCTAATCATAATGAAATTGGATAAATAAAGAGGAAAGATTAAGAAAAGGAACAATATGTTTAGATCAAATATTGTCACTGAGATAACACTTAAAATAAAAGAGAAAGACAAGAAGATTTATACTGCATTCATGGATCTTGGGAAAATATAACAGTGCTCTATAACACAACTGACAAGCTATAAATACCTGTGTGCAGTGAATTTCTTTGGTGTTAGAGGTTAACACAACATAAATCCAATTAAAAACAAATCTAAATATGCCCTATTAATAGAACATTTTTAATTCAATCCTTTGCAACAAAATCATTTCAATTTCCTTCTCTGGCAATTCATCAAGAGTAAGCTTTGTGTATGATGGCATCCATACCTTCAAGAGATCAATGCCAGTGAGGTTCTTCACCATGGCAGGAACACTGCTGGTTATGTCCATCACTTCATTGGTCAGTTTCTTGGCTCCAATACCAGAGTCGCCAGAAGACACCATCTTGACACTCTTGGCATTGGACAGGGCACTCGTAATGCCGTTAACCATCTGTTGAATATAAACTTGTTAGTATTTGATGTACATGAATAAGTGATCTGCAATGTATGGCAATGTATATTCTTTTTTCCTGTCTCTACATATTTTTGGTCACATTTGAGAGCCTGAGAGGTAAACAAAGCTACCCGGTACACACCTTGGGCAAAGTATCCAGGTACATGCTAAGCAATGCTGCATCTTCAAACTCCTTCCATGCTTCAGCTTTGTGGTGCATCTGTATAGCTTCAGCCTTTGCCTTTGCCTTTATTATGGACAAAATAAGATTTGTTTACTAACATTACATTAACATTTCATATTTTTAGAAGGTATTTTATAATACCACATCAGATTTAGCCCATAAAATGATCAAGATGAGTTAATTACAAGAAACATAACTGGTTTAAATAATTTCAATTACATCATCTTGAATTCATTTAAAGTTATGATAAGAAAGAATAGTTTGTAAATTCAGTTTCACAAACCAATATAGCTGATGCCTCCGCTTCTCCCTTCAACCGCTTTGCTTCAGCCGCTGCCTCGGCCTCCAGCAGCAGTTGTTGCTTCTTGGCAGTGGCAATGGTTTCCATCCTAACATAGCAAACAAGTGTTTTAATATTGCTCTAGCATAACCAAGCAAAACATTTGTACAAATTTTCACAAAGAAATTTGATTAAAAAAAAGGTAAAAAGACATTTCCATTAATCATACCTGTATTTTTCTGCTTCAGCAGGCTGCTTGATTGATGACTCCAGCTTTTTCTCAGCTCTCTGTATTTCTTGTTCCTCCACCAAGATTTTTGCCTTCCTTTCCACTACCTGAAAAAATTGTCCAAGTTACACTTTCCTTCTCACACAAACCATCTCTTTGATTAAATCAATATTCCTCATCAGTTTCTGAGTCACACATTTTTTACCATTCCATTGCAGTCTCTGCTAGCAAAACAGTGTTGACTGCAAATAAACTTGCTACTATAGTCTATCTCTCTCCATTCAATTTTAATTTTGCACCAACATTTCCTACTGGATCTTTCACCTCCCTTACTAAGCCATTCATAGAAATATACACCACCACAGAGAGACATCCCACAACTGTCTCATTCCTACTGTTACTGTGGAAGATTCTCCAAGTTTATTCATATAAGTACAATCATAAAAAAACCTTTTGAGTTTATATTTGCAATTTTCTGCATTTCATGCTCGGTGATGAATCTTTAAACTTAAAACAATAATTATTGTTAAATGTTAGTCAATACAATAAAAATAATTGCAATTAAAGTTGCAACATTCAAACTTTTGTTGCTTTGGATATCACGTGTAAGATGCTGAGCTTCAAAAGAAAACCCAGTTCTGTTTCTATGCTCCCTTTTTTCTTTTACCACTCCTATACAAATGGTGACAGAAAGCATATTTAGCACATATGGCACTACATTTAAAGTTCTACATTGTACATATATCAATAACCCAATATAATTTATGATGAGCAGGTATATCAATATTTTTCCAATAATGTTGTAAATAGTTACAGGTGAATTTGATCTTGCAGCCTTTCATCACTGTGTAGGAATAAAAATCAAAAGGTTTTGCAATGAGGTCAAGGCAGTATTCAGTTTTCATGAGTATGAGCATAAGTCAGACCTAAATACACATATTACTGAGTCTCCACTAGTTATCTAAGACAAAACATACAAAAGTCAGTGTCACACATACCTGAGTCTCCATTGTTTCTTCCTTGATTTTCTGTTTGACTTTGCAAGACTGCAGTTCATAGGCCAAGTCAGTTTCTGCTTTCTGAAAATTTACACCAGTATTTGCAATGTCTGGTTGAGATCAACAATATCAAAGAATTCCTTCAGTAGGAAAACATTAATGATTCTCCATAACTTATGTTCTCTTCATAAATTTTTGCATTACAAATCTTCATTAGTTTATCACTGATAAACTGAGATACAACAAATCATGTATGTATATATCTTACTGTAATTTTAGGTTCTTTAGCATCTGTCAAGAGAACTGTGTTAAGTAGCAACTCCAGTACTCACAAAGAGACGGGATTGAATCATCCTTAAAATGTGCATTTCAACTGCCACAGTAGCAAACAACCAGCACAATGAATAAGGTTGTGGACTCAATTACTATAGATGCTCACCAATATATCATCAGTTAATTATAAACTAAAGAAACTTATAAAAATTTAGGAAATGTGATCCACACAGTAGAGTAAGGGTTTCCCATCCATGAATAACACTACCAATTAAACCACAGCCAAGTGTTGACATGGTACATACATTATCCGCGCCTTTTACTCTTTCTAAACAGAGACGTCTTTTAAGTAATAACACATCACCAATAAATAATTATGAGTCGGTACCTTTGCTTGAACTTCTTGATCATAGGTTGCCTTTTTTAGCTGGAAATCTCTTTCAGCTTGTGCAACCAGTGTGTCATTTGCAAACTTTGCTTTAAGTAACTCCTCTGATGCTATACATTTCTGAATTGTTGCATCTCTCTTGGCCTCAGTCTCACCAATTCTTGCATCACGCTGAACCTCAGCTGTTCTTCCCTTTCCCAAGGCCTCCAGGTAACCCTGAAAATTGATAAAAATTAAGAGTAATATAGGACAAATGAAAAAAAAAACACATATCAGTCAATTCCATTACAGTACTCTAACAATTGGTCATGAAAGAGTTTCAAAGACAGCAGATAGCCAGCCACCATATGAGTACATAACTAGAAAACTAATTGCAGTGAATAGCAACTCCAAAAACAGAGATGCTTTATGAATTTTTGCACAGATACACCTGAACCTTAATGTCCCACAGCCACAACCAGCAATGTTCATACTAGTTGCCGTCTCACACCTAACTGCTTCTATCTATGCCCACTATGAATGGGGCATTGAGGCTTTCTCTATCATCCACAACATACATCAGAGTTGGACAGATGACCTGACGAATTACAATAAGTGAAAGCATTACATGATATCTCTGAAAACCAAGTGAAAGTCAATTATTGTAGTGTGACCACACCACAGAAGCATTTTTGGGAGAGCACCAAATACCGGTACGTATCTGAAAATATCCTATAGTCTCAGGATTATAATCAGTGAGGGATAGAAAACAATCTCATTATGAAAGGACAAAGATAAACCAGAATATGCTGTTGGACTTTGCTATGGATGTATGTGTCCAGCTGCTGCACTATTCATAAGCTCCTTAAATGCAGGTGGTCCCTTTCCACCAGCGGCCATTTCATTAAAGATTCTTACATCTTGTACATGTAACCCTCTTTTTAAGCCAGTTTATTTTATCCATTTTTTTTTTATTTATGTGAGGTCCAAAATCCAAACAAATTTCTAAATTACGTTTTTTCACTTGTATGCAAAATTTCACTGAGTAGCCAACAGATGTCTCACGTGAGTTCCTTTGTGCCACCCAAATGACAACATTTACACAAACACTGCCCCAGCTGCTGATGAAGCAAAGAATATAAAGATGTACTGTACATAAGAGTGTATGTAAAGTTTTGTCTGGGCCATCCCATGTGGAATTGCATTTCTGGTACATACATAAGAATATATAAGCCAATTAAAGGTAAATTTTTTCACATCAGTATGGTTGTCTCCATTAACTTCATCCTGGGGCATAATACATATTGGTTCACAGCAAATACCTACGCATATCTCATTTGAAATTATAATCCTCTTCTATTAACTGTTTGGATAATTTCTCTGGAAAAAAAAAAAAAATGAGCTTGAAATTTATATAAAACCCTTACCATTTTGTCACTCAGATCTCTGATTGTGTATGATATGACATGAAGACCAAGCTGGTAGAGGTCCTTGGAGGCCACCTCAAACACTCTCTGATTAAAAAGCTTCCTGTTTCTGTAGATATCCTGTAAATGCAAAAATACAAATAAGTAAATAAATAAGAATAAATCAGATAAATAAGTAAAAGGGCTTTCAGTGAAATAATGAAAGAAGTACAATGTGAAATGAAGTAATGAAATAAGAGTGATATGACACTCAGCATAAAAGAAGAGAATGGAAAGACAGGAATAAATGGAGATTGATATATAAATAAACATATATCATTATATACCTCAACTGTCATGGTTCCCATAATTCCTCGCTGGTGCCCCTCCAAGGTTGCTGTGACGAGGGTCTCAATCTGATGCTCATTCTTGTCAAGGAAGTGTTCACAAGCCGCTGCTAACACTTCTGGGTGCTGAGTGCTTATCTTCACCTGTGGACATTATAAGACATGACTATTATTTTGGAATAATAAAAATGATAAACAAATAAACAAAGATACAAATACAAATATACATAATATAGGTACATGTCAAAACTTTTAAAAGCCATTATTTTGAGGAAAGTGCTTTGTATTGCAACACCAAAGGAATGGTGTCAAATTTGAAAATAATTCAGAGATAGTACAGTAGTAATAAAAAATAAAAAATAAAGGATACATATTCAGTAAAAGTTTTAAACACCATTCCAATAAGAACCCAGGATGACTTACCTGAGCAACTCCTGAAACTTTGAGAGCCACACCCTGACTTGTATATACATCAGGGGAGTCTATCTGAATGGTCATCACATTCAGGGACAGTCTGCAACAGTGCAATTTATGACATGATTGCATACACACACACACACACACACACACACACACACACACACACACACACACCAAACCAAAACCTGGTGATAATAGAAGAAGAAACCAAGCGGAGGAGAGGACACTCAAAGATAAAAAAAAGTCAGTGCTTAAAGTACAGTTTTCCACATAGAATTGTAGACACCCGGAATGGATTAAGAGAGAAGGTTGTTACAGCAACCAATATACATAAATTCAAGGAAATGTTAGACATATGGAGATATGGAGACAGGACACTATGAGCCTCGCTAGAACCTCTAGGTAAACACACACACACACACACACACACATGAAGAAAAGATCCTTAAAATAAAATCTGCAGACTTACATAGTTTTGTAGTAATATGATTTATCCAATATGTATAGTAGTTTCTCTTCATTTACTCATTTTATTACGTTAAGTGTATCATCATATTCTTATTGTAATCCTCTTACCTGTTCCATCTCATGAGGCAGGGAACCACCAGCACCCGCCCTCCAGTGATCATGGCTGGCGGATTGTAACCAATGCCTGCAGTCAAGAGAAGGTTGGTTATTAGGGTTGTTTCATTACAGCAACTGAGAAACGTTAATTATTCACGAATGAATGCTACAGAAGCCTTGATATGCATGTAGTGTTTCTGGCAGTTTTAATGGAATGTCTGGCAAAGTCTGCAATACCTGGGGTTGAGTAGAAGCACATATGTTTTTTGCAGACCGCCATTTGTTATTATTTGGTAATTCATACATATATATCACTGGCGTTATCACGACGCACGCTTGCGTGAACGGGGGACGGGGGGGGGGGGGCACAAAATCGGAAAATTGTTTTCACCTCGCCACCTCTGTAACCGGGTAGAAAGCCGGGTACACACGCCCGTCCATATCAGAATTATTTTGATGCGCTCCTATAGACAATCAATAATTTCAGAATGAAGTCTTGCTCAAAGAATGCTATAAACTACATCTCCCATAACAAACATGGTGCAAACTCTATGAAATGCAAGCTTACACACACGGCGCACGCTGACAATACAGCTATGTAGCGATGCAACTCAGCAGTCCCTTCCTATTCAGACCACTCCATCCATCCATCCATTTCCGTTCCGTCCCTACCGTGCCACACCATACAGTATCGCCCTTCTTCCTAGTGTTATGTAATGTGTTGGTGGCAGATCATTTTTAGGCCAAGTTTTTATTTTTATCTCAGTAGCAAGTCGACAATTCCCGCGAAGAGGGGTCGACGCCAGACATGGGGTCACAAGCACGTACTCTACTTGAAATAACCCTCAGCTTTATGCATTCCACATATTATGTATCTCCTTACAGCACACACACACACACACACAGAGAGTGAGTACCATGTATACATATCCCCATCGGAATTTTTCTCACTAAGCTCTTGTCTTGTCGTTGCATAACTGTTTCGTTTGCATCCGAAATGCTTAAAAAGTGCTATGAAGAGAGCAGCCTCAAGTTTTCTGTTCAATTAAGTTAGTTACTCAACTTTTATAAACCATAGTGAACATACAACCTATGGCAGCACTAAGAAACCGATCTAGCAGTCCCTGACGAATTAAGGTCACTAGGACGCAAGCCACGCAAATAGCTCGCGTACTACATGCTATTTCAGTCACTTATTTCTAGTCTAGATGGCTCCACCCAGAAAGAGGTGAAATAGTAATGAACCATGGCGACAGTAACGAAGTTTATTACTAATAATGGAAGTAGGTATACATATCAGCCGACAGCAAAATAAAACAAATAAATGCCCCTTTAAAGAAATCCATCCGATGACTAATAACGCAAAAAGAATAAGAAAAAAAAAGTCAAACAGGAGGAAAAGCATCTACAGGTTATCGTACTCCGTGACTTTTGCTTACTGCTGAGTTGTGGTGCGGGAAAAGCGAGGCGAGAACCATCCCACCCTCAAGGCCACGCTGCATACTGCCAAATACCGCTACACTTCTTATAGTTAGTACCAACTGACGTCATCGTCGTGCTTACTGACGATAACTAAGTGTCATGAATATATTACAAATTGAACAGACGAGCGAAAGATAACAGATAAAACACCTTGATTGTGAAGGATTCATGTAAGAATATACCACATGGAATGTACGCAAGCGGTCAGCCACGCAAGATTACCACAGCGATCCACCCATGTCCACAAACAATCTGTAGCTGTTACTGTTGAACACGAAACATGTGAAAATTTACAATAATGACAATGAATACGTTAGTACGTCAAAGACAAGATATATTAATTTTATTAACATTAAGAACAGCAGGCGGTAACAACAGGAATACCAATGACACGGTAAACCAGACTGGTTGTGGAAATTTTTACCTACAATCACAGGTGACAGTTTCTGGGAAGTGTGCGTCACATGACGCTGAACCATGAGCGGCAAGACCATCTCAAACTAGGAAATATCTGGGAGAGAGAGAGAGAGAGAGAGAGAGAGAGAGAGAGAGAGAGAGAGAGAGAGAGAGAGAGAGAGAGAGAGAGAGAGAGAGAGAGAGAGACTTTCACCATGGAAAGGCAGATTTACAAACTTTCACTAACACAGGTAACTAGCATAAACTTGCTACAAGATTGCATAATATACAGTTCTGCACCCGTGGAATGAAGTACCAGAGCACATGAAGAGAACTTCCAATATGGTGTTGTGTATTTATCCTCATAAAGTATGCCAATAAGTACAGTACATAGAACATTATGTATATGAATAGGCTGCCTGTTCGTGCGGTTACGTAAAACATGCGATTTGAAAACATACTTAACATATTCTCTCTCTCTCTCTCTCTCTCTCTCTCTCTCTCTCTCTCTCTCTCTCTCTCTCTCTCTCTCTCTCTCTCTCAATACCGAAAGATACTGCAACACACGTGAATGTACATCTCTCTCTCTCTCTCTCTCTCTCTCTCTCTCTCTCTCTCTCTCTCTGCAGCAAGAGAATACTCAGCAGGAATGGTCTGTGGAAAAAGAAAACTTAAAAACAAAAAATACATGAACAGATTTTCAAAACTAATTTTATCATTAAAAGAAACATCATGACTATGTATCCTCCAAAATATACAATGCAGTGGGTACAACTACACACACACACACACACACACACACACACACACACACTTGGCAATACGAGACTCCTAAACGTAACTATCAAAAGTGTACTTCCTTGCCTGTCCCTTGTGTTACTTAACTAAATAATCGGATGTGCTATTCATAAACTGTGTCAAGCCAGCGGTAACATCGTGCTCATCTCAAGAAATCGCACAGAGCGTTATAACAGTACTCACCAGACACCACCAAGACCTCACTGGGTCCACAAGTGAGAAATATAGGTATCATATCGTCGATTCACCGGTGTTAAGGAAAAACAAAGTTTGTGGTGTCCTCTACGGGCGTTGCGTAGTCACTCTCACAGCTTCTGCGTCATACTGAATCAAAACATCCTCTGCTCCACCAGCGCCGCCGCGCCCCACAGCGACTCCGCCCAGCAGGACTCGTCTTATATTTTCTTTGCCGTACGTTTTCTCTGGTGGTCATGATCATCTTTTGAAAGGGGTAACTCATCCCTATATCCTGTACTTACAGTAGATTGGTCTTGTAAAATGTCAAGAGAATACTCTGGTGGGTAGGTGGTATATTCGACTCAACAATTACCTTCTCTTCGTAGTAGCATCGTGTTGGCTCTGTCATCTCATAAATGTTTCATTTGATACACATATGTGAATTTGACGATGAAATATTTATGAGTGTAGCATAGAATTTCGTCGACATAAACTTAGCAGAAGTACGATTGTAGAAACAAGTTCAATGATACTTCACATCACTTTGTTATCAGTAGGCGAAGGTTTAAAGTACGTTCAATCAGTCATGAAAAAAAAGACATTAAAACATTGGCCAAGGTAATATTATCTCTTGACCTCAACGTCAGCCAATTCTCATACCAGTTACTTCACTCTTAGAAACTTTACCCTTGTCCCCCCCCCCCCCTCTCTCTCTCTCTCTCTCTCTCTCTCTCTCTCTCTCTCTCTCTCTCTCTCTCTCTCTCTCTCTCAATGAAAATCAACGTCAGACAGAGAAAGCGTGGTGCATCTTACCAAGCCATCCCACCCATCGCAGCTCAGTGAAGGTCAACTTGACTCAGTGTGTTAGCTGACTGACAGCACCAAAGAGCCGGACAGTACTCTATACACTCCTCGAACTTGCTGCCGTTTACCTCTGTAGCACTCTCTATAGATTGGATGAGAGTTTTTTTTTTATCAGAGTTGCTGTTGTTATTGTTGTTGGTTCTGATGATAAAGCTTTTGTTATTCTTGGTTTTGTTGCTTGACGCATAGGAAGGAGAGTGATAAAATCCTAACGAGAGAGAGAGAGAGAGAGAGAGAGAGAGAGAGAGAGAGAGAGAGAGAGAGAGATGCCCGTATCTGTATTGATTATTCTCAGGAGAGGTAACTCATGAATACACTCCAATGTTTTTTTTTTTTTTCTTTCCGTGATGGACTTTTATTTGTCACAAGAATCACAAAGCCAAAAACAAACAACAGAAAGCTGTAAGGAACATATTTTTCATAATTCACAGGACATAACTGAAGGAAGCGTTCACCCAGCAGCTCCATCACACGGAACACACAACTTTGGAAACATGATACAAAGCACATTTAGATAACGATATCCTGAGGCCCCAAGACATTCCTCAACTGAGTGAAAGGAAAGCAAGTGGCTCTCGTAACTCAACTTAATCAATGACCCGTGTTCTGAAACCCTTTGCTCTCAGGCTCACATCATATTATACAAAGGCCACATACATAATTAGTCGGGATTCTCAAGAGTGTTTCTCCTGCTTATCCTATGTAGAAATTTTGTTAATCTGTCTGTAAAATAATTAAAAGCCTTAAATTCCCGCACAACTTCAAGTAAAGGATTTTTAAAGTAATTGAGGAGTGAGTAAAGGTGTTTCAGAACATAGTGTAACATGCAACACGATTTTTAAAGTAATTGAGGAGTGAGTAAAAGTGTTTCAGAACATAGTGTAATATGCAACACGAACCATATTTCAGAATATTAAACGATGCAATAAAGTCTGAGCAGCATAAAAGAACATTACTTCTGGTGATATTCTCCAACACTAATTCGACATGTAAAAGATTGTACAAGGAAACGATGTGATAAGGAAAGGAAGAAGGTCAAGCAACATCCCATAACATGACATGCATTGCTTCTTCCCATCATTCTTTGTTGCACTGAATGGAACAGTAGCAATTCTCCATGTCTGCACTGAATGTTACTTGCCTTCGAAAACTATCAATTGTAATGGATTATGAATACTGTCAAAAAGTCTGTCATCAATAATAGTAGTCAGTTATAAGTCTGATAATACTGAGATCTGTTATAAAAGAAGCAGTGGCAGCACTACATACAGCCTATATATTCATCACCACGGAGCATTCGTTACACAACGCTTCGCCCCCAGACGGTCAAATACATCGGGTACACCTCATCACCTCGACCAATCTCAACCAAGCTATGGCAACCAAAACATTACTTCGCTAACCATATAATGCTTAAAGTATTGCACATGTATATCGATCACCTGATCATAAAGTCCCATTAGATGAGAGCAGGCAGCGCTTAACTTATGCGTTGCAGTCTCCACCTCCTTCCATCATCCTGGAGGAGTCCGCACATCAGGAACAAACACATCTCGCCTGGAACACTAAGAGTAGTACTGTGGCGCGCTGGTTACAGTGGCCTTACTCGTAAACATACAATACACAGCAATACAAGAACAAAAGCTTTATGGGGAGATCAATGTTGAGCATGGTGGCGAGGCACTCAAGACGAAAGTATGGAGTAATGAATCAGCAAGAGTAAATGGGCAAGGTAATGTAAGAGTAAGTTAAGGGAGGACTTAGTGAAAATGCAAATAGTAGTCAAGGGAATGGTATGAAATGGTACAGGAGATGCCGAGCGCAAAACTTGACGTCATGATTGATGAAAGGGAAAGAAAATGTCAAGGAAAATTAAGTGAAGTGAGTCATAGGGGGGGCCACTCATCTGTGGATGCTCGTCAAGACCTCGGCACTAGTTAATTAAATATTTCTAAACATTTACCATCAAAACACAGAGTTTCTCCAACATAGAGGAGGAACATCTTTTGCATATATCTAGTATGTGCCATCACCACCCAGGACCTGTTTCCCGTTCCTTATTTTACAATACTTGATAAATGTAAGCATGGAAATCGACTAATCGTTTATTCTTATCATCAAAAGACTAGGAAAGGACTCATCGACTAAGGACGCCTTGGTTATTTAGTCCTCAGAGAAAAACATCTTGAGGAACACTTGAGCAGAAGTTGCGAGGGGCGTGGCCACGAGAAGGTCGTGCGCCACTCAATACAATTCAGATTTAGAAGCATTCCTAAAGTAGGAGATGTAGGGTTCATAGAGAAGGCTGTGAGGCAACTGTGCCATTTCACGGAACAACGGGTTGCTGTAAATATTCTCCAAGGTCGCTGTTGGCGATGACGTGACAGGAGAAGTGGAGGGGGGAGCCAGGGTGGAGGACGGGAGGATGCTAGTCTGCAAGGAGATACAAAAATAACATTAGAAAACATCTTACGTAAGTACAAACAACCAGCAACCACAGATACCAGTTGTAAGAGAATCATCCGCATTAAACCACTTAACAGAATTAAGATTATTCAATGAGATGTTTTATGTACACACACACACAAACACATACATACATACACACACACACACACACACACACACACACACACACACACACACACACACACACACACACACACACACACACACACACACACACTTTAAGGTAGGCCTGGAGAAACTAATACTGTAACAACTAAGCTCTCCCTTTTAGACGCTTAATTCATTCCTCAGGAGTATCATCCATGGCCACACATATAAATAGACGAATTTTCATGGGTATTTTCCCTTTGGATGATGTGGAATATTGGTTGAACAATCTTTAAAGTCATGAAAAATAAAACGAAAAACAAGAGGAGTGAAGTGATCAAGCTGAAATGTTTCGAGAATTCAACTTATAGTTAGAAGCATACATCGTAACACTTTCTAAGCTATTTGCTCCATCATTCCTTTATAACTGACCACTCTGCGACATCTTTATTTGTTCCACAGTTTTCTAAAATCTTTAAAATGGGTGGAAATTGCAAGATATAGTTTTTCATGCATTCCTTTCCTGCAGATGCTGATAAAGATCTCATGCATTGCTGTTGATGTTATTAATTGTCTCGTATCGCAGTGGAAGAGTTAACTAAGACGATGAGTGAAGAGTGGTATTGAACAATACCAACCAGTTCTTTCTCACCTGCTCACTGGAGACTTCGCCCTCAGAGCTGGCTTTCATCATGTCGTAATATTGCATCCTCTGTTCAATCTCTGGATCCTTTGTATTGAACCTGTAGATGAGCTTTGTCCCGTCAATGTGGAAGAGGATGCCGCGCTTGTAGTACGTCCTGGGGGAAGATTGAATAAGGAATTACCGCGTTAATAGAGAGAGAAAAAAAAAAAAGTATCACAACCAACCAACCTGCAGGAATTGTCTCGATATTCACACGGAACAGGGGAAATTAAATGCGAAATGGTAGACAGAGGGAGTGTTCTGAAGGTGAATAAGTAATACATATGACAAAACGGCAAAAATTGAGAAATATACGAATAAGGAAGTGAGGTATATGACCGGTAAGGTTTAGCATGACTTTCTGGGACATACATATATGTTAATATGTATGCATATATCGGAGGTCTGCAGGTGCAAGTAAGTTTATCCCGCATCTACCTTGCACCTGCAGTACTATGTTCGCATCCACACTCGCGCCACACCTGCACACTTTTATTATGTTCATTAATATATATCAACAATACAAATTCCACACCCGCTTCGTGCCAATAAAATCTGACCACGTCTTACAAGCACAATATTGTTTTGATTCATTATTTACTGGCATGAAATCTCATTATTAATAACTTGGAGAAAGAGAGAGAGAGAGAGAGAGAGAGAGAGAGAGAGAGAGAGAGAGAGAGAGAGAGAGAGAGAGAGAGAGAGTGTGTGTGTGTGTGTGTGTGTATTATGAGGGTTTGATGACTGAGCTCCACCATCACCTCCGCCATATCTGCTCCACTCACCTCATTCCCCGCGACATCTTTTCATAGTTCATCTTCTGGTTCTTACGTGCCATCCCCCACAGCTGGGCCACCATGTCCGACTCCATGATCCTGCGGGGACACCAAGGCTCACACTCATTGCTAGTTGTGAAACGCTTACTCACATAATTGTAATTGATATAGTGTACTCGGTAACTGATACTGCAATACTAGTTAGCTTGATGGGTGCTGAGCAGGACACACACACACACACACACACACACACACACACACACACACACATCATCATCATCATCATCATCATCATCATCATCACCGCCACCACAGCCGTCGCCTCTATCACTACACAGAAAGGTGAGGCTAATTATTCAGTATATAATTTTTTTCCTGGTTTGACGTTATTACCACCACCACCACCACCGCCAACACCACCGCCACCACTGTCACCACCAAATGTCACTACTATGAGCAGCGTCACGTCCACTACCCCAATCACTACAGTACATGTGAGGTATTTATTTATTAGTTTGTTTATATTTATTTGCATATTGAGCAGGACACTAATTGACGTATCATTTCACTTCATATAAAATCTTGCTATCTCTTACTACAGTTCTCCATTTTTTCTCGCACCATATATACATTTTTTGTCTTGTTTACATGATCTACACTCTAATAATTTCCACAATTCATCACCAGCTGAGATTCATCTTTTCCTTTCTTTTATGTTCTCCTTCGCTTCTGTTCTTGGATTGATTTGTACATGAATTTATTTGTCTTCTTATCATGTTTCCTTGTTGGTGTCGCCTCTTTTCTAATACATGAGTGTCCCTGAATGTTATTGCATGAAGAAGGAAAATAAAGCTATGGGGCGATGATGCAAGCTGTACACTCCTTTCACTCACTCACCCTCTTCCCATGTTTTCTCATTACTATCATCCTCTTCCTTCCCCTCGTTTCCTGTTCCTTTGTCTTGTGACTTTCTTTGTACTTGTTACATTCTTGTGACTTCCTTCACTTCAATAAATAATCTTTTCATAGCCTGCTTCCACAAACACACACACGCACACACACACACACACACACACACACACACACACACACACACTCTCTCTCTCTCTCTCTCTCTCTCTCTCTCTCTCTCTCTCTCTCTCTCTCTCTCTCTCTATCTATCTATCTATCTATCTATCTATCTATCTATCTATCTATCTATCCATCTATCTCTTTCTGTATTTCTATCTATCAATCTATCTATTCATCTATCTATTTCTATAAATGCCCTTTGTCAACTCTCTCAATCTCCTCTATAATTGATCATAACATCCTCTCCTTTTTCTGTGGCTGGGCGTGATGAGCAGTATCACATTCATTAATGGTCCGCCCGTCACTGCTGGGTTGGGCTGTCTACAAGGGCCAAGCATTTCCCATTTCGATACCATATGACTGCGATGCTGTGGCGCCTTCTTTTTTTTCCCCCCTATTAATCAATCGCCCTTTAATAGCATCGCTTTTCGTAAACATTTCCTGCCTCTCTTATTCTCTCCTACTTTTGCTTCTATGCTACCTGATGATCTTTTAGGATCTCCAACTTTGCTTTCTTACTTCTTTCATTGTAATCATATTTCGTATTCTTCTTATTGTCTTCCTCCTTCTTATAATCATCATTGCCATCGTCTTCAGTCTTCATTACTCATCTCTTTCGGCTAACGGTCTATTTCATTTCCAGACATCCTTCTTACGTTTTTATCTATTTCCCTGTCTGATCTCCCTTCCTTTCCCATCCCCATTAGTCTTTTTATCCTTCTGTTATCTTTTCACCTGAATAATCATGCTCTTATCCACTTTTTTGCACTGTTCTTCCTTTAACTATGGCCAAATTATTTCTAACTTAAGCATCTTCTTTTTCATCGTGCTCCTTATGACTCTCCCATTCTTTGCCCTCCGCCTAGATTCTTACCTGAAGACGCCATCAGCCCTGTTAAGCCAGCGGATGTACATGGGCATGTATCGAGGGTTGTGCAGCAGATCCAGCAGGAATCTCCACAGCAGCACACGAGAACCAGAGCTCCCACCGAGGACTCCAATGCTCCCTGATTCTGTAGTCAATGAAATGCGTATAATGTTGAGTTACGTTAAAGGAATTTAGGTTAGGGTTAGGGTTAGATGCTTTGATATTTTTTATAATCTCTTCAGTACTATGACGCATTTTCATAGTTTTCTATTTACTATTTGATGATTTTGTACACCTCCTCCTTCTTTTTCCTCTTCTTCCTACGCCTCCTTCTCCTCCTCCTCCTCCTCCTCCTCCTCCACTCCTACTACTACTACTACTACTACTACTACTACTACTACTACTACTACTACCATCACTACAACAAGTTACTACTGCCTCTCTCTTTGCCTCTCTCACCTTTAGCAGGAGGTGTGGAGGGCGTGGTGGGGGTGGTGGGCGTGGAAGGCTCTCTCCCACTACGGTTCATAGGAGCCGGAATCTGAGAGGCGATGACGGCGGGAGACTGGCTGCGGGAGACTGTGTCCTGCAGGGGCGAGGGAGGGCGAGAAGAAGAGCGTGACGACGGCTGGAGCAGGCGGGAAGGTGGCACAATACTTAGCCCTGGTGAGCCCTGGAAAATGGTTGGTGATAAAGGTAAGGCAAAAGAATGGAGGAAAGGAAAATTAGTCACTTGTCATTGAAAACACACGCATGCAAAAACGATACAGTTTATAGGAAGACCAGGACAGCGTGATACTGAAAGACAAATCTCAGGATAAGTAAACAAATTCTGGGGGATATGAGAAGCTGAAATAAGAAAATAATGGTAAAGACATTTTTATAAGGAAAGCCGTTACCGTACCACTCACAACTGAACCGAACTGAAGGAGAGAAAACTGTGACTGTCCCAAGAGTAATCAAGAACAACTGAACGTTATGAGAGAAAGCAAAGAAGAGGGGGACAAAAAACAGAGAAACATAGAGAAAGATGATCCAAGAGACACCATATGCAACATGAAAAAGAACGAGAAAAAAGAGAAACAGAGAAAAATAAACAAGAAAAACAGTTATCTGCATGATGAGAAGCAGCATATACAGTAAGTACAGAGAAACAGAGAGAAGGGGGGAGGGGGAGGGGTGTGTGTGGCTCAACATATAGTGAGTAAGGACTAACACTTCACCTCACCTGGTCTTTGTTGTCGTCTGTAGCAGTGTGTGAGCTTTGCAGAGGAAAGGACTCCCCGAAGCTCTGTGGTGGAGCAGAGTTAGGAGGACTTCCAGGAGCACCCTTGAAGAAGAGAGCGGATGACAGGATGGGCGGTGCAGAGGCTGGGGGTATGTAGTAAGGCGATGGGTTGGAGTGAGGCCTCCTGTCACCATCCATGGCTATCGGCTCCACCTTCATCCTTTTGCCCTGAAAGTTTGTTGTCAGGTTAACCAAAGTAAAAGAAATTGAGATTGGATTATATTACTACTACTACTACTACTACTACTACTACTACTACTACTAATAATAATAATAATAATAATAATAATAATAATAATAATAATAATAATAATACAACTCTATGACTACCACTATCTATTTTCTACATTTCACTACGACCCTGACAGGAATCCCTCATTGGAACGTTCCTCTCGTAATTCTTCTTAAACGTTCAACACACACACACACACACACACACACACACACACACACACACACACACACACACACACACACCTGTCCCTCGTTGTAGTCTGAGGGCGACATGTTTCTCTTCAACTTGGCGTGGACATCAGAGTATCCAAGAGGCGTGGGGGTGGCGGAAGAGGGGCGGTGCAGGTGCTGAGTGAAGGGGAATCTGGTGTTGGGCGAGCTTGGAGGGAACAGCCTCGGGTGAAGAGCAGCGAGGGTGGCAAGGGAAGGCGAGCTGCGTCCTTCAGCGAGAGTGATCTTCAACCCTCGAATTTCCAAGTCCTCTGCCAACTGTAAAGGTGTCGATTAGTGCTTTAGCTGACCTTAGGAGGTGTATAGTGGGGGACACGGGAGGGGTGGAGGGAGTCGAGTAATGCATTCTTAAATTTTCCACACTCTCTCTCTCTCTCTCTCTCTCTCTCTCTCTCTCTCTCTCTCTCTCTCTCTCTCTCTCTCTCTCTCTCTCTCTCTCTCTTACCCAGCCTACAATAGCAGCTGCGTGAATCAGAAGAGGGCGCTACAGCTCCTGCCAAGAATCTACTACTCACTGACCCAACCCTAATTATGCGCACTAGAGGAAACTCATTATATGATTCTTATGTACATAATTTGTTGGTTGGTGATATGTATTTGTATTTCCATGTCATAAAGTGCGCATGTATTCCTTGTTGTTCTGTTTCGCTGCTTGGATGAGCGGAATTGGAGTTAGTACTTCTTATCTGATTTCCTGTGAGTAATCTTTCTGTATACGTCCGTCTCCCCCCCCCCTCTCT
>CM035205.1:21714200-21725637 GCA_020233015.1 Callinectes sapidus | reverse complement strand
TTCTAACTGATCACCATTCTGTAAGTTAACCACCGCTGTCATATAGAAACTTTAACATATCAATAACTTTATCCACCGAGAGTAACAAGAGGCGAGTCTGAGTAGAAGGACACATTCTAACCCCCCTCCCCCCTCCTCCCCCTACTGTAGCTGAGTTTACCAGACAAAGAAAACGGGCGCAAACACGACATATGCACGACACATGGAAGAACTCGTGTTAAAAATAAGGCCCATAACTCCCTTGGCTGTGATCTATAGTATACCTTGAGGGGATAACGGGTGTCACTTCCCTCCCTCTTCCCTCCCTCCTCTCCCATCGGCCATTCCCTCGACGTGAGTGCACGGTGGTGGTAATTGCAGCCACGAGAGAGAGAGAGAGAGAGAGAGAGAGAGAGAGAGAGAGAGAGAGAGAGAGAGAAGGGGGGGGGGAGAGAACTGAGACATCCGTATTCAGAAACACCATGCTCTCTCACAAAGACAGTTTTTCAAGACCACACAGACGACCAGCCAGGTTTTCAAGACAGTTCCCCCTTATAAAAATCTATAAATCAAGTCAATCTTTCAGTAAAACCCTATAAATACCCTTGAAAATACAAATATCCTCCACTAAAGCGAAAACAGTGAGGGTGAGACAGCTACGCGTTTCAGAATACGGCTCAGAATACCATACGAGGGTCCCCTTTAAAAAGACACATCATGAACACGGCATAGCGAGAGGTAACTGTCACTGTCACTCGAACCGCTCACTAGATGCATCAAGTGTCGTGAAATCAAGGGTGTGGAAACTCTACTCCTCCGTTACTCTCTTGGACTGTATACTCTTGGATCCTTTAATCTGTATCATTGACCGAACCGAAAAAATGTGTGAATATATATATTTTTCCAATCCGTATCATTGACAAAGAGAAGATAAAAAAGAATAATGTGGGGATTATTTTGACTTATTTATCTATTCCAATGATTATTTTTTAGGAAACCAATGTGAACAAGGATTCCATTTTTATTCTGCACGGCTCATTACTTGTCATCTTCACTGCGATACGGAACAATTCACTGCTAGAAATAAAAGAAACGAAAAAGGAAAGCAAAAAAATATGTAGCTTACCTGTCTTGGAGGGATTTCATGGAGGATGGCGACGGTAATGACGAGGAAGAGTCAGAGGAGGAGGAGGAGGAGGAGGAGGAGGAGGAGGAGGAGGAGGATGGAAGCGGAGGGAGTAACAGCACCACTAACAACAACACCGTCATCACCACCACCATAACACTTCCGCTTGCTGTGCGTCTCCTTACACACCTGAGTGGAAATTTAGTATTACTTCGTGTATGTTCTTCGTTTAGTGTGTATTGGTCCTTTTTTTATCACCATTTTGCAAACCTTATGATGTTCTGATCTCGCCTTAACTTATAACTTTACTTTTCTAGTCTTACACGAATTGCTTACTGTTCTAACTCCTTTAATCATATTTGGCACATTTTCCCTTAATCGCTAACCACTCTGAGACGCCTTTTCTTGTTCTACAGTGATCTCTTAACGCTGTAATTGGTCGCCTCACCTCTGCATGGCGTGACTGCCCTTCAGTGCCTTGGCGTACAGGTTCATGGCTCTCTCTCTCTCTCTGTGTCCGGGTCCTCTATATTGTTAAGTGCCCCCTGGTGACAGAAGGATCCGGTCTTGGCATTGGGAAGCCGTTATCCCGAGTGGATGTCTTGTGGTGTGTGTGTGTGTGTGTGTGTGTGTGTGTGTGTGTGTGTGTTGTGGCTTCTTTGGTTCTTCAGGTGTCTGAAATAATGTAATATTTCTCCGATTATACTACTACTACTACTACTACTACTACTACTACTACTACTACTACTACTACTACTACTACTACTACTACTACTACTACTACTACTACTACTACTGCCGTTATAACTTGCAATATCATTCATAGATCACAAAACAGTGACAACATACACAGCACTGAGCTACAACACATGTAAACACGCTGCTAGATGGCTTCCGTTATGAGGGTCTCCTTCCTTCCAGTATCACGGCACTGTTTTCCCGCCGCGCTATCTACTGTGGACCAGACGAGACCACAGAGGACTTAAGGGTCTGGCGGAGACATTCCCCACTCTCCCCGCCTCCTTCCGCTATAACGACTGGAGGAACACTGGCTGGAGGACTGACTGTCTCTGTGTCTCTAAGGTACTGTTGCCATATACGTTGCAGGTGTCCTTTGTTACTTTCAGTCTCTACAGTGTGTAATGGAAAATAATCCATTTGGTGGTCCACGAGTTACCGAGTCAGTCTTTCAACTATCATGACGTTCGTATGTTTTGTCAAAGGAAAGTTAGGTCGTTTCTAAAAGCTTAGATAAGTCACACTGCACATTGCATAGTAAGATTCAACCCACGAGAAATCCATTACACACACACGCTTTCTGAATTACATTCTCAGTCGTGAAATCACTCCTGTTTCATAAACTAATTAATGAATAAAGATATCACTTTGTGTTAACCGTGAACCAATCTCATATATTATGATTCTAATTGCTACATTATTTCTGTAACTCTATTGCAGTAGTGTATTGTAGACACGAGTTAACATTTTGTTGTTATTCTGGTTTGTCTACAAGGAGTTCGTAAAGTTTCCCCGAGTTACTTTCAATTTTCTATGATCATAATTCGCACAGGTGTAACTAGATTGTTCGTTCTTTATTTGGTTATAATGTATTGGCGCGGCGAGGCAAATGTGCAGGCCTCTTAATGTGTATCTAGCTTCTGTTCACCCAGCAGCAGCAAGTAGGTACGGGGTGTAACTCGAGGGGTTGTGGCCTCGCTGTCCCGGTGTGTAGTGGGTGATATGGTTACAGCCCTACCCGAAGATCGGTCTAAGAGCTCTGAGCCCGCTCCGTAGGGAAAGGCTGGCTGGGTGATCAGCAGGCGACCGTGATGAATAACACACACACACACACGCACACACACACACACACACACACACACACACACACACACACACACACTAGCCAATCTTATAACTGTTGCAGTATCTACAGCCGTGTCCAACACTGTTAAGGATATTGTTGATCAAATATCTGCAAATACAGCCAAGGTAGAAGGGAACTGTTTGGTGAATAAGTACGAAAACGAGGCAAAAGTAATAGAGCTTGCTAACGACATGGGAGTAAATATTGCCCCAAATGACATCTCTATTGCACATCGCTTGGGTAAGCCTTTGGGGTGTTGCTATTGACAATCGATGAAAACGTCACCTCCCTGGCATCGTGTTTGCAATCGACACCCCCATGGAAAAATTACATCTACTACCATCTCCTCCACTACCAGTAATCTCCTCTACAGCAACAATAACAACAACAACAACAACAACAATCACCACATTTTTCATGGTCCGCGCTGCATTCTTTCGCTGTCTATCTCGTTTCACTCACACTCTGTCCTCCGTGCCCCCGACCCCCTCCTCCTGCAGTCTGGTCCCCACGCAACACTGCAGTGACCACACCCCTAAGTTACTTTCTAAACGTGCCCCCGTCCCCTTGTGCCCCACTCTCTCACCCACTACCGACACTGCCTCTTTCTCTCTTTTTTTTCACTCTCCTTTATCTCCCCCCTCTGTATCACTCCCCTTTCTCTCCTCTCCATACTCATAAAAAACAGATTTCATTGACAATACAGATAAAACATTCGTAAAGCACTTGGATGCATGCAACTTCTCGGAGAAATGCAACATATTATCATTAGCAAAAGGTTAAAGGACAAAGCTTGTGTACTTTAATGGTGAACATGATCTGTTTTTGTCCCCCAGTTCACCCTGACCCATGCATGCCACAGGAGTGCTTGTCCACCTGCAGTATGGCCAGTCAAGGCACTCGTTGCCCTGAGCTGGGAACGCCTGAGGGAAGGGAAGAAACGCAAAGGAAAGGTCTATAAACTCATTCAGTCTGTCAACCATCAGTCAGTCTTTTTTTTCCCTCCATTTGTCATAATATTGTTTGTACTGTCATTACTTATATAACAACAACAACAACTACTACAACTGCTACTACTACTACTACTACTACTACTACTACTACTACTACTACTACTACTACTACTACTACTACTACTAAGCTCAGCAGTGAAATGAAGTAGGAGATCATGCGAAAATGGATTAGAATGACATGGTGGCAAGCTAGAGATGACACTGGATGAAGAACAAACACTTATTCATAGTTTTGCTTTTGCTTGTATAGCCATGAATTTTTTTTATGCAAGAGGGGAAATGACGAAGGGGGGTAATGAATGTTACTGAAAGAAAGGGTCACCAACCGGCCCTAAAATAATCTAATATGTAGAACTGAAGTTTTTTTAAAATCATTTTTCATTTATTTTTGAAATGAATGTCCATAGATCTTTGAAACATCAGTAAAGACGTACAAATGCAATAGAAAACAAACAAACAAACAAACACAATTACTAAAGATATTACCCTGACTTAGGAAAACTTAATTAGCAAACAGGAGCAGCTAAACGTGATCTTAACCTTCGATATTTGATAATAGCAGTTAGTGAATGCTGGAGTTATAAAAAGATTACCTGAATGTTGTTCCCGCGCCACACACGACCAGCATAATCAATAAGACTACACACATACTTCCAATGACTCTCCCTGCTCGTGTCCGCATCTTGTGATCTTATTGTGTTGAGTGTCCGTGTTGCAATGATGTGCTTATCGTTCTTATTGATGAAAATTATTGTTCCCGTTGATTTGTTTTACTTATTTCTTTATTTTTATTGATTTATTTTATTGTATTTTATTTTATTATTTTATTTTTTTATTATTTTTTATTTACTTATTTATTTATTTATTTATTCATTTATTTATTTGTTTATCTATTTTTTTGTGTGTGTATGAGAGGGAATTTTACTTGTTTTTTTCATGCAAGCAGACAAACAAATGATGAAATTAACTACTGAATGCACTAACAATTAAAAGAAAGAAAAGAACGAGAAAAAACAACACTAAAACACAGAGAGAAAAATAGTATTAAATGTATCAAAAATTATTATTAGATGATTCCATAAACAAAAAAAAAGACACTAACCTTATTCTCACGCCAGGCTACACACACACACACACACACACACACACACACACACACACACACACACACACACACACACACAGACACACACACACACACATATTTCTTAAACATAATGCTCCTACCAACATTTTCTCCCACCCACTGCTCCTATTCATTATCAGCCAAGCACGGAGCAAAATAAGCCACAAAAACGAAAGAGGGTAAGGCCGTTTGACTTTACATGAATCTATATTAAGGACGAAAGAAAAAAAAAAAAAAGAGGGAGGGAGAGAGAGAGAGGTGAACGACATTAAGTGAGGAAGATTCGAGGTAACGGTTAACTATGAAATACAATGAGATAGACTTATGAAATCGGCTTTCGTTCTATTACTTAAACAAAATTTGACTATCTTCCTTTCGTTATACTGAGATACAAACACTATTACAGGTTGGCAAGTGGGATATTATGAGAACATGACAGTAGATAGTATCATAGAATAAGGAATATGGAATTAAGAGAAACAGAACATATGCCACAGTAATATATGGACAAAATATAATGGGTAGATGACAGGATATTGTAGCTTGTTTGGAGACGAAAATCTTAGAGGAATATTGTAAAAGATGGTAAAACATAGGGTCAAATATAGCAGAAAAAATATCAGATTATAAATTATAGTGTTAAATAAAGCAGAAAAAATAGTAGCAGAAGAAGATATTAGATTGTAAGTTATAGTGTTAAGTAAAGCAGAAAAATAGTAGTTTATAGTGTAAGAATTCTGATTTATATACAAAAGACCTAGAATAACACAACCTGACATAACCTGATCTTACAAACCAGTCGTTATATAAAAACACAACTCGTAATGATAACACGTGCGAGGAATTCAGACTAGATATTAACAGGTCAACCATTTTTTTCACATTTTACACTTCACCTTCCTTGTTATCTTCAGTATCTTTTCACAATAAATTAGTTAGTCTCATCATTTTCCAACCTACTCTAGTTGTACAGTGACACAACACATTTTTCCCCCCATGTTGTTGATCTCTCCACTAGATATTAACATTTTTTTTCGCATTCACACGTCACTTTCCTTATTATCTTCAGTATCTTTTCACAATAAATCAGTTAGTCTCATCATTTTCAAACCTACTCTAGTGGTACAGTAGTAAGACACATTTTTGTCCCCCCCACGTGGTTGATCTCTACCTGGACAGACTGGTGGTGTCTTCTCATAGTCATGTTGTCGTGGCAGGTTCTTTTGGAGTTCCCGGTAGCTCATCTTGTCCCTCGCCTCCCGGGCAGACAAGTTCCTCTGTAGCTTTGTGGTTAGGTGAGGGTTTATTTTCCCTGTGTCTTATGGCCTTGTAGTGGGAGATCTGGAGGCTTTGCAGTCGTGAAGTTGTTTTTTCTATATATATTGTCGGGTGAGTTCATAAAGGGATACTAGGACGTTTTTTCTTTCTTTTTTTCTTTATTTTTTCCTCTCCTCTTCCTCCTTGGCCGTCTATTTCTTTCTACTCTTCTTCCTCATATTCTTATTTTTCCTACTCATCTTACCAATTATTTCTCTCTTTAACGATTAAATGGTTTTCTTTATTTTCTCGTTCCTTGTTTCTTAATATTTTTAGAAGGTATAGCTTATGTTATTTTGAATGGTAATCAGCACAGATACAACGGCACGAGTCACGCAACACCTGCTTACCTGCCTGCGTGCATATCACCGCGTCACCTGGGAGGGAACCCGTTTGTCCGCCCACGTGTGTGTCCACCTTGCCGGGGAAATCTTGGAACAGTTTCACTCCCGCCCCAGTTCAGCTCAGCGCCTTGTCGTCACGCCCAGGTGCTGTTCATGGACGGTTTGCGAAATGTACTTTTACACAGGTAAATAACACTATTATTGATGACAATGACTGCCCATTTTTAAAACTTACTCTCCTTGCAGTCACATCAAGAGAAAATGTTGGCCATATATGATGTCAGGTGGTGTTGTTGCGACAGAGTGGATTTCATATTCAACCCAATGTAATAATGAGGAAAGTAAGTATGGAGGACATGATATTTACCGTTCTGTTCTTTAATATGAGGGACATTTCAAGACACTTCTTATATTTTGTTGAATCTTTTTGGGTGTTTTTCTCTGTGAACTGGTATTTTTAGTAGGCCTTTTTCCTAACTCATTTTTAAGCTCCCTGTCAGTGTCCTACATACATTAAAAAAACAACTATAAGAATAATAACATAGAATATACAGAGTTATACATTATCATATTATTGTAAAACTCATGAATATTTTATCTCGTTTGCTTTTATGAGTATCATTTAACGTCACTTATGGTAAAGAAAAGGTTATATACTCAAGAAGGTTCCCCATACTAGAGAGTAATTTCATATTTACACCTCGCCAGATATGAGCCATGATAAACAGATCACGTTTTAAGGTTAGAGTGATTATGTGCTACAAGATTATTGCCTGTGAGGTGATGCCTATAATGGTGATGTCTGTTTAAAGTCATCGTGTTTGCGGGCGTGCGCTTCAAAGGTCTTTATGTGTAAGTTATGCAGAATTATAGATGTGGCAATAGGTGGCCGTGTGTGTGTGTGTGTGTGTGTGTGTGTGTGTGTGTGTGCATTTTAGAGAGAGAGAGAGAGAGAGAGAGAGAGAGAGAGGAGAGAGAGAGAGAGAGAGAGAGAGAGAGAGAGAGAGAGAGAGAGAGAGAGAGAGATAGTTGGAAGCTACATCATATCTTTTAGCGTTATTTTGTGTAGACTGGGCATTAGCATGTTGTGCGATAAATAACTGATAAGTCTCACGGGGGGTACACTTAAGGATTACTTATTGGAGGAGATAAAAGGCTAACAACAGATGACTACACGGGCACAGAGATGCATATGCCATTAATTAGATCGGTGAATATTTATCTGGAGATTAACATTGTAGGCATAATTTTAGATAGTGATCCCAACCTATTGAATATTTGATGGCGTCCGTATTAAGGAATTGTTTTGGCCTGTAGGACTTGTAGAACTCACAATGCATGCCTCTCACGTCAGAATTTTGTCGATGATAAGAACGGAGTGAAATATTATGTTCTGATCACATACTTTGTCTATTTGCCTATTTTTCGCAAATGTGGTTGATTGGAACATAGAACAGTATCAAACATGCAAACACACACACACACACACACACACACACACACACACACACAGAGAGAGAGAGAGAGAGAGAGAGAGAGAGAGAGAGAGAGAGAGAGAGAGAGAGAGAGAGAGACTTGTGGACCCTGTGAACTTGAAACTATTTTTTTGTTTTTATTCTTGTTGTTGTTGTTGTTGTTGTTGTTGTTGTTGTTATTGTTGTTGTTTCGTGTTGTTGTTTCGTGTTGAGGCGAGTTTATTTTTGACACATTGAAGCGGAAATGTGTGTGTGTGTGTGTGTGTGTGTGTGTGTGTGTGTGTGTGTGTGTGTTGGAAACTGTGTAACTTGATATTTCTTTTCTCTCCTTTTTTTTTGTATGTATCTTGTTTCCGTGTTTTTTTTCTTACCTATTTGTCATAAAGTTGCGTTTCGTTCTGTTTTGTATGTTGAGTCAGTGTTGCTGAAAGAAAAGGTAATCATTCTTATTCTTTAACGTTCCGTCACTAATCACTTACGTGTAAAGATAATCAATACTTTGTTCGCCTTTTTTCCCATTTTGCTGGTCATCAGGAGAAATTCCCCCGTATTTATTTATTTTTTTTTTTCATATTTTCTGTTTAATGTCATTGAAAAGGAAATTAGCTTTTTTTTTCTTCCTTTTGCTTTGTGTTCGGTTGGTAATTAGTCATTATTATTTAAAAGACAAGTTCCGTTTCCTTTTGTATTTTACCCAATCATTGTTATGAGGAAAACAACAACAACAACAACTACTAGTATTGACTTATACTCTGTCGCTTACTAGTCATTGTTATTTAAAGGCAGGCAACATTTTTCCTTCCTTTCTTTCTTTTTTGTGAGGGGGGCCACTTTTTATTGGTTATTTTTATTGGTTTTATTTACCACTATTCAGTTCTTCATTCACTCATACACTGTCGCTTATCAGTTATTGTTATTTAAAGGTAGGCAACATTTTTTATTTCTTGTTTATTTGAGGGACATTTTATAGGTTATCTTTCACCACTATTCACTTCTTCGTTCATTCACTCACTTTAAAAATCTCGATAAGGAAGGAGTAGTAATAAAAATACTCAAAAAATGAAGAAAAGAAAAAGAAACTCCACTCTATATAAACTTCCTTGTTATTACCACCTTAGATGTATTACGATAAAAAGAAAGAAACATAAATCTCGTTAAGAAAAGAACCATAAAAATACGTAAGAAGTGAAGAAAAAAGCGAAAGAAAAAAACGTCCTATATCAACTTCTTTCTTATCACCACCTTAAATAAATTACCGAAGAAAAACTTGCACAAAACATCAAGAAAACAGACACAAAGACACACAAGAACATTATACTGCAACACACGAGAAGAAAGAGAGAGAGAGAGGAGGAGGATGATAAAACTAGATTAGACCAAAGAAAACTGGAGAGACGATAAGTAAGAGTAGAGCAGCAGGAACGAGAAGATAAAGACAAGAACTGCAAGATAAGCCAAATGAAGTGACAGACTCAAGGCATGGCTGGTGAAGATGGTGAGAGATTAAAGAAAAGGAGGACGAGAGAAAATGGAGAATAAACGAGATGCAGAGAAGATAATGGATAGGTTACAGAGATACAATGTAAAAGATGAGGTTCTAATGTAAGAGGAGGAGGAAGAAGAAGAAGACAAATTAAGGAGGAAGAGGAAGAGCAAGAAGAGAAGAAATATTAAAAGAACATTGATAAAGAAGAAAGAAAGAAGTAATACAGATGGAGGAAAAAAAAGGAGGAGGAAGAAAAGGAAAAGAAAAAAAAAGGAAGACAAGGAAGAGCAGGAAGAAAACAAAACAGTGAGAGAAAAGAAAAGGAAGAAAGAAAGAGAAAGAAGTAAGAAAACAGAAGGAGGAAAAAGAAGGAAGAACAAAGGGGAGGACAAGGAAATATTTACTCTTTGTGTATAAATTGGTCTCATAATTATTTTTCATCCGTATTTCGTAACGTTGTGTGTGTGTGTGTGTGTGTGTGTGTGTGTGTGTGTGTGTGTGTGTGTGTGTTCCCTTTATGTCCTGTGCCTCTGACATGACTCGTTAAGAGAAATTTTATGGCATCCTCCTCCTCCTCCTCCTCCTCCTCCTCCTCCTCCTCCTCCTCCTCCTCCTCCTCCTCCTCCTCCTCCTCCTCCATAGCATGCAATTAAGGAAGAGAAGGAGGAACCAGAACAAGAAGAAAAAGAAACTGAGGAAGAAAACGAAGAAATACAAGAATAAATAGGAAGAAACAAAAAAAAAAAAAGAGGAAGAAAACTTGTAGAAAAAAAAAGAAAGAGTAGAAACAAGAAGCAAATGACAAAAATAAAGTAACATGGAAAATAAACGAAAAAAAAGTGAGTGAAAAGGAGGTGGAGGAGGAGATGAGAAAGGGAGACGGAGGTGGAACAAAAGGTGAGGAGGTGGAGGTGGAGGAGATGAGAGATGGAGATGGAGGAGGTGGAACATATTGCAAATCCACCTTTTTCACATGTACTGCCTCGCGCCTCGATTCAATGGAAGGTGGCACAAGGTTTCTGATTACCTGTGAATACAATACAGGAAGGACGATTGGAATTACCTGCCCAAGGAGGAAGAAGAGGAGGAGGAGGAGGAGGAGGAGGAGGAGGAGGAGGAAGGAGGAAGGGGGGGGGGAGAAAGTAGATAAGAAAATGACAAAAAAAAAGAAAAAAAGAAATAAAGGTGAGCGTTAGGAGAAGGAGGAGGAGGAGGTGAAAAAGAAGAAAGTAGATAGAAAAATGACAAAAAAAGGAAGAAAAACATGAATTTGAGTGGTAAAAGAAAGAGGAGGAGGAAGAAAATAGATAGGAGAATAACAAGAGAGAAAAAAAAATGTATGTTAAAAGGAAGAGGAGGAGAAAGAGTAAGAATGTAGATAGGAAAATAACATAAAAGAAGAAAAACATGAATTTGAGTGTTAAAAGGAAGAGGAGAGAGAAGAGGAAAGTAGATAGGAAAATGACGAAAAAAAGAAAGAAATGTATTCGTGTTAAAAGAAAAAAAGGAGGAAAAGAAAAGAAGATAACGTGAATATTATAAAGGAAAATATGAAAATGACACGACAAGAAGAAATTGAAGAGAATAAGGTGCAGAGTATGAAAGAAATAAAAAGAAATGGAAATGAAAAATAATATCAATAAGGTTTTACGAAGATGAGAGGGAAAAGGAAATAAAAAAAAAATACAAGAGGAGCAGGAGGAGGAG
>CM035205.1:21672689-21673771 GCA_020233015.1 Callinectes sapidus | reverse complement strand
CCTTTCACTTCTATTTTGCTCCATCTTTTCTTAATAACTAATCACTCTACGACATCTTTACGCGTTTCATTGCTATCTAAAATCATTAAACTGGGTAAAAATCGCAAAATATCCACTTTTTCATGCCTCCCTTTCTCACACGTGCTAATAAAGATCTCATGCATTGCTACTGATGCTGTTAATTGTCTCGTATCGCAATGAAAGAATAAAATCAGGTATATTGAATATGGGGAAAGGAGGAGTGGAGAAGGCATGGGGGAAGAGGGATAGTGAAGGCTGTGAAGTGAACTAGTGTGGTGAAGTGTAGGTCTGTCTCCCAGCAACGTGTCATGACCTGTTTAACTGTTTGAGGTGTGCGCAGGTCAGTAACACGTTGCTCTTCTAGTTAAATGTAACGTCACTGGTATTTTTCCAGTTAAGAAGTTAAAAATCTATATTGAATGCACCTACAAATTGATGAGGTAAGCTAAAGTTAGGTTAGGTCAGGTTACATTAGGTAAGAGTAAGGTAAACTAAGATAAAGTAGGGTAAGGTAGGGAAAAGTAAGGTTAGGTTAGGTTAGGTTAGGTTAGGCAAGGCAAGGCAAGGCAAGGCAAGGCAAGGCAAGGCAAGACAAGGCAAGGGAAGGTAATGTAAGAGAAGGCAAGGCAAGGTAAGGTAAAATACACTAAAGTCCAGTTAGGTTACTTGATGTTAAGGTAAGGCAATGTTAAGGTAAGATAAAGTTAGATAAATTAGGATAGGTTTAGTTACGTGAGGTACGTTGAGGCAGGGTAAAGCCAAGAAAAAATAAGGCAACATAAAGGATGATAAAAAGAAGGAAAAAAAGAACAAAAGCCACAGATTGACTGACAATTACAAAAAAATAAATAAATAAAACAGTAGTAAAGACAAATAAAATAAAAACATAACATCAAATTAATACGCAAGAGCACTGAGATAAAAGAAAACCACTATTTAAGGTACGAAAAAAAAACTATCTTATCTAATTTCTCTTTCTATTCTCACTGCTCTCCATCTTTCAATCATTCACTCACTCACTCACTCACTCACTCACTCACTCACTCAATCACTCACTCACT
>CM035205.1:21652689-21670189 GCA_020233015.1 Callinectes sapidus | reverse complement strand
TCTCAGGTAACCATAATATTTGTCGATACTTGTACATTAAGGGCCTCGTTTTAAAGCATTCCTGATAATAGTGATGAATCATTCGCCTCTCAAGTGTTGGAAGTTAGTGCCATGTAAGAGTCTCCTCTAATTATTTGTTTACATTGTTTCTTACTTTCATCTCATTTTTTTGCACTTCCACTTCAGGTTCCTCTCGCAAATCATGCATTTTGTCTATCTGAATTCAAGAACATATGAACATACGTAAATGAGGGAAGCTGCAGGAGGCCGTTAGATCTATTCGTGGCAGTCTCTGTGTGAGCTCCTCTGCTTAATTCCACCTGTCATCCTCATCCATAAACTTGTATAATCTTCTTTTAAAACTCCTTATTGGCTCAGCACTATATGTCTGTTCCACTCATCAACTACCCTATTGGAGAGCCAGTTCCTTTATATTTCTCTCCTAAATCTAAATTTCTCCTGCTTGAACCTGTTATTTCTTATTATATCCTGATTATTGATCATAAGAACCTTGCTGATGTTCCCTTTATTATAACCTCTATATCAATTAGATACTTCCATCAGGTTTCCTCTTAACCTACGTCTCTTTGAGGACTGCAAATTCAGTGCCTTTAATCTCGCTTTGCACGGAATATGAGGGCTGCTTGAACACATCGGTTGAGACCCATCTTTGGACATGAGCTTAGTTGAAGGAATTAGCGTTCAAGAAGTGTGTGTCTGGCTGGTGATGCAGATAACTTACCATTTCCTTTGATAGCAAGGGGAAAACCATTTGAAGTCGCCTCCCGCTAAGCTTGAACCCAAACCCCACAACACAACCTCATCCTGTTGGACCTTAAGCCACCACAGCCCCCTCCCCCCATTACCCCTCCGACGGTTAGCAGGCCAGTCTCCCGGTGATTGTGATAAGAAGGCACGACTTGCCACTATCAAATACTCGTATCCCTCACATCCGTTAATTACTTACCATGTTCCTTCAATCCTCAAATTCAGAGATGAACGCTCCGTCCTTGCAGGGATTGTGAAGATAAGGATGATGGAAAAATGACGGTGCTTTTGTGGTGGAAGACTTTGGTGCATAGATGTGTGTAGGAGGGTTCTGGGTGTGGGCCGTGGGAAGGAGAGGGCAACATGACGCAAGGGGATGGTGGTGGGTCCTCTCCGGGAAGTCGGTAACTCTTGCACTCTATCAGACATCGGGGAGCTACTATGTACGTACAAGCGACAAAGGGGACAGATCTCCTCTTGCATCATGGTTAAGAAAAAAAGGATGCTTCATAACTTTCCATCCACAGTTAGAATTTTTCTCTATAAAGATGCAGGGTAGATAAGATCACGTATGGTTAACACTTATTTCAGTTTGTATCTAGAAACGTTTCGTGCGCTCAAAGATTATTTACAAGGGACACAGATTATCAGTCATGTTCTAAATTTCCTTTTCCCATTAATGCTGTCATGAAAACCCCCTTGAATATATCCTATAAATTCTTCTGAAGTTCATAAAGGATACTCGGGATAATGAGGCGAAATGCTTTAACCCTTTCGGTACTGGGACACATTTTTACCGCGAGTTTATAATTACACGATTTTGTTGACATTAGGTAGGGTCTATGGAGGTCAGAAGATTAATGGCCAGAGTCTGTATTGTTTTAATCCTCGCATGAATTTCTGAAGCTGTATAAAATCGTTAGATAATGAACACAACAAATATGAAAGTGCTTCCCAGTACTGAAGGGGTTAAGAATACAATCCATATCTTTATGGTTCTCAGTCCTTGTTATTCTAGCCAAAGGAGCCAATTGTTAGCATCATGACAGAGAGAGAGAGAGAGAGAGAGAGAGAGAGAGAGAGAGAGAGAGAGAGAGAGTGTGTGTGTGTGTGTGTGTGTTACCAGCAGATATGTGCCTCTGACAGTAAGTGTGGTTAATTTCTCCTTTTTTTTTGTTTTGTTTTGTTTAGTGTCAATGATGAACTATCTTGCAATGTTTTTTTTTCCATAAAGTACCAGCACGAAGTTCCCTTCGTAGAAGTTTAACAAATTAGACAGTTTCCCCAGTGTCCCTCAATACTGCCTTGGTACTTGATTACACTTCTCTTTCTGGCACCTTACTTTACTGGAGCACCGGCTGGACCAATAGAATACTTTCTTAGAGGGCGGGAAAATTTTTGTACAGCTTTCTGATTGGATAAGACTTAGAGGCTCGCCTTAAGTATCAGGCCATTTGTTGAACATTTATCATTTGTTGCCATAGCTCGTTTCCCGGGATTGACAGTAAGTTAGGAGACACATCATACAGATAACAGCTAAAAAACGAAAGAGGAAAATATGTACTATAAATCTACAGCCAACGTTACTTTCACTACAAATTTCACAATGAATTCCACGACATTGTTCATTGCATTGTGCATTGCGTTATAACTTACTTGTGAAAAATGTGTCTCTGCTGCACATCCTTGTCACTAAATGTCCGCACTCATTGCTACTTGCTGCAGGTGACTTCCCGGTGATCAGACATTGGTCAACCAGAAGCGAAAGTGCAGACAGAAGACAGGAGAGTAAAATGTAACTGTCATCAATGTTCGCAAATTTTCAGCAGTTTTAACATGGGTGTCCGTGCCCTTACTTAAACTCATGAATCCGTGAGCCCCGTGTCCTCATCGCAACAGTGGAAGGGATGGAATCTTCCTTCAAATGAACAAAGTATAGTAAAGAATTAGTAATAACTCTTGCCAGAACTGTCCACGTTTTAAACCCTTCAGCACTGGGACGCATTTCCATATTTATTCTGCTTATCATTTGTCGATTCTATACAACTTCAAAAACTCATGTAGGGACTGAAATAGAACAGACTCTGGCCATCAATCTTCTGACCTCCATAGATCCTTCCTAATATCCATGAAATCGTCTAGTCACTCCCAAAACTCGTGGTAAACATCTGCCTCAGTACTGAAGGGGTTAAGGGCTAGAGGAGGGCCGAAGGGTCCTTGAAGAGGGATGGGTGGCACTGGAGGAGAGAAATTACGATAAGCAATTGCAGACATGAGCAATTCTTTCACTTGTAAACCGCTTCATGCACAAAACACAAACCAAATCAGTATGAATGAAATGTTACGCCCTACGCGAGATAGAACCGTGTGCCTAAAGGAGCACAGAGCATAACAAAATAGAAAAAAAAGAACTTGAGGGAGAAAACAAAGGGAAAGAAACTTGCAGGAACATTAAAGAGCAAAAACAAACCAGTCACCAAAACACAACACAAAAATAAACACAAATATACACAGAAATATGCAAAGAACAAGCCAGCCTAAATCCTGAGAAATATAACGAACTGAGGGAAGGGTACACTTGTACTTGCTACACGGTGATGATGGTTAACTGGAGGAAGGGGATGAAGCACCAAAGCCTTGCGGGGTCGAGTGAACAGCCCTCGGTAGTGAAGTGGTGGTACTCGTAGGGTGTGGGGGCAGCTACGGTGTGTAGAGAAGTGGCCGTAACAGGGAGTGTGTACTGGCACGGGGATCACTGAGGTATCATTAATTAAGGAAGCAGGAAATGGTCGTCTCTAATAGTATGTTCACTTACTAGGGTACACGTGCCGCGGAGCCTGACGGGTAGCTCATTATCGCCGGCGACAGGAAGATAGTGTAAAACGAAAGTATGAAAAACAGGAAGCCGTGCGACAGGGTGTAGCACGTTAGAGAGAGAGAGAGAGAGAGAGAGAGAGAGAGAGAGAGAGAGAGAGAGAGAGAGAGAGAGAGAGAGAGAGAGAGAGAGAGAGAGAGATTTCATTCTAGTTTTATTTTATCTATTGCCATAATGTTTCATACATTAGGAATATGGTATTCATAAAATTACAATGCTAAGTCTGCTGAAAAATTCTAACATAAATATGGCAGTTGTTAATTACGTTTAGGCACAACATATAAATTATGTCACCAACCTAAAATAGATAGAAGGAAAGGTCAATAGACACCTACCAAAATGATAACTACTCCCAGTGAGGTCTGACAGCATTGGTTCAGGCGGTGCTGTGAACTTATCATTAAAGCTCGCTGTGACGTCACTGAACGTTTCCCTTTGTGTCTCACAATACAAGGAAGCAGTCACAGCCTGTCCTCTAAAGACGATTCTCTTCTTTCACACAAAACTATATGCACCTAACTATACATACATTCTTCACCAAAAAATAAATAAATAGATAAATAAATAAAAATAAAAAATAAATAAAAATAATTTTTTTTAAAAACCTTAAGGAAGAAAAAAAGCTTCAACATGCTAACTTTTTAGGGGCCAGCATTCAATGTTTTTTTTGTTACCATCTTTTATCTTGCCCTTGGCTGGACTACCTTTCTTACATAAGAATAATATTACGAAACAACAAATTAATGATAAGTTTTTTTTGTACAAGGAAGCAAACAGACGATTCAATAGTTTAATACATTTATAAAATAATCATGAAATCCTGGCTTTTCATGGATAAAAAGTGCATTTCTCTATCAAGTAATAAAAACAAATTCTCGACCAGTAACTACAGACCAGTAACATGTAACGAATAATAGTAATATACACATACACATCAAGAACTCTCAGTCATCACAGTCACGTAATACAGACATCTACAATCTTCTTAATGGTGATGGTTATTGTGACGGTGATGGTTATAGTAGTTGTGGCGGCGGTTGAGGTAGTAGTGGTGGTGGTGGTAATAATAATGAAACTAGTGTCTTTGTGTTATGCTTTCAAAGGGTAGTGATGAAAGTCCACACTATCTCCGACACTATCAGTTTTCCTCCTGTGAGCAACATGGCATACAAAGCTGGCAAAGAAAGGGACCGCATAAACCAATGGCTCCAAAATTATCTTACATGACAGTCCTGTTTTCTTTTTTTTTTTTTTTCATTGATTCCTCCCTTTACAATATTTGCTTTCTTAAAGTCAAATATTTTTACAATGCACATTTTACCACTGCTTAAGGGAGGAACATGATCTTTGAGACATAGGATGAAGAATTTGTGTTATCGCAGCGTTTTTAATGTGATAGACTAAAATTCAAGACCTAAAAGAAGGTTTCCACACAGATGGCCGTTGAATAAAAAGAAAAAAAAGAGATGTTCTAAAGAGGTTTGTGGTGAAGGAATGGTGTATGGTAATCAGGGAAATGAAGGAAATGGAATGTGTTTAGTATATTTTGAAAGAAGTTTCCAGAGTGATTTGTGGAAAAAGTTGTGATAGCGTTGATAGTATCTGCGGTGTGTTTTGAAAGTAATTAACAGAATGGCTTGTAAAAGAGAGTAATGTAGGGGTTATCAATGCCTATGACGTGTTTTTAAAGTGAGACAGACAGGTTGGCCAAGATTCAAGAACTCATAGAGACATTATCGTGGTTGTTACTAGGTAAGGTAGAATATAGAATTGCGAGTTTCATATGATACAAGGATACATTTATAATAAATATCCTTGGTTCAACCATGACCAAAGGTAATGCAGACTTTCCTGTTCATTCATGAATCCACTGGCAATATGTAAGAAAAGTATGAAATATTCATCATGTTGAGGAAACTGTCTCTGGGTAAAAATAAGAAACACTTGCTAACAGAGCATCTCGTCATTTATAGGATGAAGTATAGCAACAGGAGGGAAATTGGAGAGTTAACTGTTAGAAGGAAAGAGATGTTCTTTATAGCTGTGTTTCTATACAGTGCATTACCATAGAAATCCCCAGGTAAAGTCATCCTATGTAGAATTGCCGGCCTGGTATATGGAATGATAGAAAGTCGAGCTTTGAATCTACCGCCTCTGTGAGTGTGACCACGTGCGTCATCTGTCAATGTAAACAACAACAATGGATGTCCTGCGGCCGCCGACAGTGTGGGTGGGGGGCCGCTGCTACCGTGTTCTTAACCCTCAAACAGCAACCACCAACACTAATTATGCAGAGGCGGACGCATACGGCTTTGGTGAGTGTGGCAAGTAAGTTGTGTGGTAATTGAGAGATGGTGGGAACGGTGGGGAGATACTACAGTGGCAGTGGCGGCGCTAGGAAATTTTCATTGGTGGGGCTGACGGAGACTGGAATGAAATATGCAGGACCTTCACACAATGTCATGAGAGTTAAGCATTGATGGTAAATTCGCTATGTATACTAAGATACAATATTGTGGGACTGAGGGGGGACTTGACTCATTATTGGCCAGGGAGGGGAAGGGGCTGAAGCTCAGTCTAGCCTCTCCCCTTAGCTCTGTCACTAAGGTAAATGCAGGTTTTGAAGAGAGTAACACTGAGATCGTCACTTTAATTCTCCAAACTATCTACGTATTTTGTTTTACTTTTACATCAGTTTCAAGTTAGCTTTTCTTACCCTTCCTATCTCTTAGAGCTTTTCATATTAAGTATTTCGAACCCCATATATAACCCTCGCAAATCATTTATAATAGCGCTAGCGATTTTTGAAGATTTACCGAATTTGCTGGACGCTGGCGGGACGCGACTAGCCACCCGGTAACACCGCCACGTGTGCTGTCTCGAGGGTAAATAAGTGTTAGTCTGCGTGTGTCACTATTGTGCGCAGGCACCGAAATTAGTCACGGTGATTGATTCTTTGGTTTGTCACAGGCCTATAAAAAAAATACATAATTAATTCTGCCAATCATAGCCTCTTGAAGGGTTTGTTTGAAATATTCAGATAAGTCTTGGAAGATTTCTAGCTACAGGAGGTGTGTCCTGCATTACACGCCAATTTCCAATAAGGTAACGACTTTTGGCTAATATGTAGAGTCCTCAGGGTTCAATTAGAGGATGCAAAGCTCAATTAGAGCCCACATAGTTCAGTTAGAGTCCCCAAGATTCAGTTAGAGCCCACAAAGCTCAGTTAGAGCACCTCAGATCTAGATTTGATCCCGGCCAGGTTTTAGCTAAGAGCGCTGCTGGCCACAGACTGTAGTTTCATTGTAAAGGTGAGGTTATTTACTTAATTTTGAATGGTTGGATGGCATGACAAACTACTTTAGTTTCCAGATTATGGAATTTTATCATTTTAGGGATTTTGGGGATATGGACGAGGCCAAAACTTGCTTCATTGGCGAGCGTCATTACTGTTTGTTGGCGAGGACGAAACTATCTCTCCCTGATAGATTTCAATCTGTTTTAAACTCATCTGTCTGTTGTTTTTGTCACAAATTGTTAGTTTCGGGTTTGGGGGTTGGGGAGCCCCCCCCCCATAAAAGCCTATTGATTTACCAGGAAAACAATAAACAGATTCGTTCAAAACACATCAAATTCTACCAGGAAAAAATAGTTTCGGCCAAATTTGAGAGACTGATGTATAAGTAAAAATTTACCAATATCTATCTATCTACCTTGTGGGTGGATGATTGACATCTCTGATTAATTTTTGTATCAACCTCAGGTGACCCATTAGGCTGAACTCCCTCCCTGCTTCCTGTGACTTACCTTTATTTGAGAAGGAAGTTTCAATACATTTGTCTCTGACTTTAGGCCAACTTTTGACCTGTAATGAGACTGGCAAATTAGTGGGCTTTTTTATTTTCATAGTTTTCATTGTCCTTGGCCATCTTTCCCCTCATTTATATAAAAGAAAGCTGTTCACCTTGATTTCTTACCGTAGTGTGGGTGTTGCATCCCTCACCAGTGTCTGCTGCATCTGCCAACCAAATGATCTTGTATAGTTTCAGGAAAACAGTGGAGTGGCTGGTTAATGACAGATGCAGCACAGAACAATTGGGAAAATCATTGACAACAAAACTGATTCTATGTTAAGTTTGTTTGTGTTTGTCTTTCAGAGGACAATGCATACCAGGATGAGGTGGACTGCACTAATGATGCAGACTTCACGGTGGAAGAAATAGGCAATGGGAGGTTTCAGACTTCATTTCCAGTTGCAAAGTATGTTACTTTTTTCCTTGATTTGTACCTAGTTATAAGTATATTTTCTTCCTAATCTAATAGGTGTGCCTTATTATCAATACAATTATTTGTTTATTAATTTAGGAGTAATGCTTCCATATTCTAGATGGGACAGTTATAACTCACTGGCCTTGCACTTTGAGTTTAGCAGTTTATTTATTCACTGATGTATTTATTAATTTGTTTATGAATTCATTCCTTAGTTTTGAAGTAAAGGTTGCATATTGTTATGGCTGTGGTGTGTGGATAGCACAGTGGTAGCACACCTTGCACTCTGAGGTGGGCAGATTGAGTCCCACTTTAGTCCATATGATTAATCAGTTTAGTGTTGTGGTTTGTCTGGCTGACTTTCTTGATAATTTCAATGATGGATGTTGGAAGTGAAACCGATATACTTAAATTTAAATATGAGACTTTGAAAATTATTTAATTTGATCAGTATAATCATATCATAAAATCCAGTTTTTTTTAGTTTTGGACATCCATAAAGCAAGTATGAAATGCTAAGTTTTGTAGCTTAATTATCCCACCCAGGCATGGTGGCTTCTGTTGCAGTATTGTGTGGTCAAACAGACTATGCTTAAACAAATGATGGTCTTGCCATGACTGGTGGCATTGATATTGCTGTTGTATTGCTGATTTTGATGCATATTCTCTGTAATTATGGAGCCTGGCCGTTTTTTAGAATTGTTTTAATGTTATTAAGAAATTATATTATTAAAATTCATGTTAGGAGTGTTTATAATATTCAGATTGTGTTTTTGCAATGTGAAGAACCATCAAAATTCTTGTTTTATATCTTTACATTAATCTACAATGTTTCTTGCATTAGATGTTGCATTAGTGTTTTTAGATTTTAAATGTGCTGAAAAGCTTTTATGTGAAGATCAGTGTGTGGTGCTCTACTTAAAAGATAACAAATATTTGTGACTAAGAATTTGTACATTTTTTGCAGTCCATACATTCCGTACTTGATTGGAAGCAAAGGCTCTACCAAAAGTAGGATAGAAAAAGAAACTTATACAACCCTCAAGTTTCCTGGGAAGGGACAAAATGGAAATGTTGGTAAGATTGTAGGTTGAATCTTTCCCAAAACTATTTGTAAGTATTAATTTTAGTTCTTGTCCGTATTTTGTATTTTCTTGTGGCGATACATAGTACTGCTGTATTGCTTCAGTGTGCTTCTATTACATAAGATTTCCTTCCCCAAGTTGTGACTGGTAAGGACGTGAGGACAGTGCGTCAGGCTCGGCTCAAGGTGGAGATGTTGGTGGAGCAGGCACGGAAGAAACAGCCTTCTACCCACTTCCTCTCTCTGCCAGTCAATGTCCCTAACATACAGGAGAGGTTCCTAGAGTTCAAGGTGAAGCACACTTGTATATGTACCTTTTTGAGTGTATAGAGACATGCATTGTATATTGACCCTTATATGATGAAAATTCGTGGGTGGTACACACTAAGTTTTATACAGTACTTAAAAAACAGATAATTAATTTGAACATGTACATATTTCCTTGTTTAATTTAGCATTAAGTTGTTATTGTAACAAGGACTGGGAAAATTAGTTACATATCATTTGAAAGGTTAGAGGCTGATTGTTGCTATGGTATAATTATAACTGAGCAAATCAAACTTAGGTATATATACATGAAACAAATAAAAATGAAGGGAAAATTTTAAGGAATAAGTTAACTTTATGGGTAAGTATTCTTTTAATTTTCATTCAAAATTTTTCAACCCAGCTTTCTGAAAATGGTCCAGAAGAGGCTAGATTTTATATATGTAACTGAAAAACATGATCTGTTTTGCAATGAACTGTGGAGTTGACTGGCTGTGGTTAGAATAGTCCCACCATAACATTGGAGTTGGTTGTCTAATTACTGTACCCCCATATTCATTATTATTAATGAAATAATTTCTCCTGATTCCATTTTACTTTCTTTGATCCACAAATGTACCACAGACTTTGGTTTTTTATCTTGTTCTCAACATTGCACAGGTTTATGGACCTTTTACTTCCTTGTGTGTATGTTATACGTCATAATTTATTTCCATATTTGTGTGTAAGTTACATTTATGTAGTGTATTTTTTAAGCTAAATTTGAAGGCAAATTAGACTAGTAGATAGTCAGTTATCAGACAATTTTTGAAATGCATTGAAAGGTATTCACCATGTCTCCTGATGAAAATGGCAGTACAGTTTTCTTGTTTTTACACCAAAATATTCTAGTCTAACATGTACCTAGTATTTTATGGTCAATGTTCCCTTTATATCCTTTCTTGCTTATATCATCAGAAATGAGCTATAAATTTTAATCTCCACTAACATCAACAGAAAGAGGTGTTGGAGAAGTGCGGAGACAGCCGGGGAGTAGAGGAGTCTTTGTTCCAGGAGGCGGCCAAGCTTCACCTGACTCTGTGTGTGATGGTGCTGGCTGACGACCGTGAGCGCCAGCAGGCTGTGGAGACCCTCAAGCAGTGCCAGGAGACTGTCTTAAAGTGAGTGGTGATTTATGGAGGAAATAATTGCTGTGCCTGGGATGATTTAAGTGTGTGTGTGTGTGTGTGTGTGTGTGTGTGTGTGTGTGTGTGTGTGTTTACCAGAGACTGTCTTAATGTGAGTGGCAATTTATGGAGGAAATAATTGTTCTGCCTGGGATGACTTGAAGTGTGTGTATGTGTGTGTATTTACCTAGTTTGGGTTTATAGGAGGAGAGTAATCACACAGTATCCTGTCTCAATATCCATTATCCAGTTTGTCCTTAAAAGCACTGACAGTTTTGGCATTCATAGTTTCCTTACTAAGCTTGTTACCTTTGCTTACAATTTTATGGGAAAAACTATATTTCTTAATATCTCTTCTACAATTTTCTTTCTGTGTGTTTGTGTGTGTGTGTGTGTGTGTGTGTGTGTGTGTGTGTGTAGGTAAGTAGTACCTGGAGTTATTAGTGGTTTACTTGTGTGTGTGTGTGTGTGTGTGTGTGTGTTGGTTTCAAGTAAGTTGTTGATAATGGTACTTTGTATTGAATTAGAATATTGATTAAGTATACGTACATATAACATGGTAAAAAGTTTCATAGATGTAGGTCAATCAATTCTATTGAGAAAAGTATCAGCCTATCACTAATACTGTGTCCTGTATTTTGTATTCTGGGAGCAGAAATAAGAAGTAAGTACTAATATTGTATTTTACTAAAACATCAATATCCGCAGAAAATGAAGCTTATTTAATTTTTTTTCCATAAATGTATGTTAAGTAAAGGATCAGTTTTCATTTTCCATATGATTGATGTTTTAGTGCAATGCAATAATATTTGTTTTCAGCTTATACTGTATTGTGGCTTTTGGTGTAATTTGAACTGCAAAAACTACATAAATTGTGGTGGCTGGCTTTGTTTTATTGCCAATGATGAGGATTGACAGGTGATAAGTTACATGGCAATTTTATGATTAGAATAGACTTACTGTATTCTATAACTTGAATTTGACTTCTACTCTCATAGGTCATACCAGTATTGTACATATAACAGATTGCATAGGTTACAGAGGTGAAGAGTTGCATTCTTATTAGTATTTTGATCAGTGATTATAAAAAATTCTTGCTAAACCATCACTATAATCATGTAAACCTCCTTGAGAATTATCTTCAGTTTTAGGAGAGCTTTTTAGAATAGTCAAAAGGAGACAAGAAAATGTTTAATCCTAAGACTGTAAGATTAAGACAATGAGACCATTTCCAAGTGGATAACACTGTCTTGTTTCCCACCTCAGGAAGCAACTTGGAGGTGAAAAGCTGCGTCTGGAAATGAAAGGTGTTGAGATCATGAACGACGACCCTGGGGAGGTACACGTTCTCTATGGACGAGTGAATGCTCTCAGTTGGTCCCATTCCATCCAGGCCATTGCTGATTCTGTGGTGGGTGAATTTGTCAAGGGAGGTGAGTTGCTTCTCATCTGTTTCAGTTTGCAAATGATGGTAATTTTTTTCTGAGACTTCTATAGTGAAATTGAAGGTCTTTAGTTTGGATGAATGCTTTGATTTTCATTTATTTCATATTGCATTTTGTGTATAGATAGGTAGATTAATAAATTAACGTTTTGTACTGGTAGATGCAATGCACAAAGTCCTTAGAGATAGGTACCTTTAATGCACTGATGTATTGGTCCTTGTCTATGTTTTGCATATCTAATTGGAAACTTTTTAACATATACATCATCTTTGTGGCACTTTAAGGCCATTGTGTTGTAGTGTATTCTCCCATATTCCAGGACTGGTGACACGACAACAAGAGAGAGTCAAGCTGCATGTCACTCTGATGAACACCAGCTTCCGCAAGCAGAGCAATGAGGACAGTAATAGTGTGACAAACCAGACACGGGAAACATTCTGTGCTAAAAAGATCTTGAAGGTTAGTGATGCATTGTCTGAGGTTTGATAGTGAAGTGTTCACTCAGCAGGCTCTTTGTATGTTGTTTAGATGTATCAAATGAAGGAAGATATTGAAGACATTCAATTTATTATAATGAGGGAAGTCACACAGATTATTATGACAAAAAGTTTTACCACTTATATAGGTCTATAGCATTTACAAGGAATATAGTTGTGTATTGAAGCATCTTTTTCTTTATTGAATAATTGATTTATTTCATCTTCCATACTGCTGAATTGTAAGAATCACCAGCAACATCATCATAGCTCATCATGAATCTTTGTAGTTGTTATTGTCTTATGACTCCTCCCTAATTGAATAGTGAATTGTTGCTTTGAAGGCAAATTAGTTCTTCCTTGTAGTATATGATAGTAAGCTCAGTGTTTACTATTTAGTGGCATATTTGACTATCAATGCTGTGATTTTTTAGTTGACCAGCTTTCTAATCTTTGTGTATCTGAGTTCATCTGATTGACATGTACAAGTTGAATTCACTGAGACAATACAAACTGACTTCAGGATACACACTGCCTGTAAAAAGAGATTGAATCTTATGATGATGATGATGATGACAAAATAAGTTTTTAACCAATGCTCTGGGAAGATGTGGCTTGTGTGTGTGTGTGTGTGTGTATATATATATATATATATATATATATATATATATATATATATATATATATATATATATATATATATATATATATATATATATGTATACATTTATATTTTTTCAGGATTTTGATGATTTTGAGTTTGGAGTGTTTGAAGTGGAAGAGATCCACCTGTCCATCCGCCACACGGGGAGCAGCACCAAGTACTACTCTGCCTCAGCAAAGATTCCACTCCTTCCTGATGAAACATCTTAGATCACCAAACCCCACACAGGCTAATAAATGAACAGAAATTTTGTATTTGCACTGTTTGCAAATAGTTGTACATTGTTTTGGTGAGTTTGCTGTTCATTTGCTCCCAAGTAATATTGGTTTGAGCAACAGGATTTCTTGTATTTTTTAGTGCATTTCTTTTGACATTTAGTGAAGTTTTGGTGTGACCTCTTTGGGCTCCACACTTGTCTATGGTACACTGTCTACACTGGAGTCTACAGCAAACTTGTGATGTGACATTATTATTTAATGAATATATATATATATATATATATATATATATATATATATAGATATATATATATATTATATATATTATATTATATATATATATATATATATATATTATATGCCACATGAGAATATTATGAAGCATTGATAACCAGATCATTTTATTATTTTGTAATCCTTTATGTGACAATTTCTTATTTGTCATAGAAATGAGATTGATTTTAAAGATAAACACTGGAAAAACCATTTCTGAGATTTTCTTTTGATATTCTTTATTAGCTGTCTTAATGAATTTTTATATGATATTTTCCTCTCTATTCTGGCACTTCTGTGATGGCTTAAAAAAAGGGAGAAAAAATTGTGTGTCTGGGTGGGGATCCCAGAAGTGTGTTGGAGAGGAGAGAAACAGGTACCTTTTTATGAGATGTTAGCTTGTTAGATAGATATGTAGATAGCTACTTCAAGTGCGTTGTATTTTTGTTATTTACGATTTAATTTGAAAAGAAATTCCTTGTAAGAGATTCTTCTATATATTGTTATTTCTTTCAGCCACTTTACATAGGTACACGCATTTATAACTTGCAGCTATGTGGCCCTTTTAAATTTTTTTATATTAATTTTTTACTCTTGTCCTTGAGCAAATTTTCCCTTCTTACAAGATAAAATATATATTCTATGCATAATATAGAAATCAATATATTTTTTATGGAGATCCATTTTAATTGGCATCATAATTGTTGTAGATTTCTGCACTTCTATATCCCACAGTAAATATAAAGAGGACACTCACAGTCAGCATGGATTCACAACATTTAAATCAGCAATGCTCACGTACAACAAGGAAAACAAAACAATAGAACGAGGAAACAACAACAAAGGGAGGAAGAGGAAGAGAAAGAGGAAGTGGAGGAGAGGTGAAACAAGAACAAGGAGTAGGAAGAGGCAGGTGAGGAAGGGAGAGAAATAAAGGGGAAGCAGTAATAGGACAAATTGATATCCTCTTCCTGCTCAGCTTCTTGAAATAACTTTTTTGTCTTTAAAGCTGAGTTTTTACCTTTCTTTTCCATTTCACTATCAACATTTTTCAGTTTCAGTAATGGGCTGTTTTATGTTGAATGGTTTTGGTCTCAGCTTGTCTCTTTTACCTTTGATAAATGTAATTAGAAGCTTGAGTTATTTTTCTTTTTTCTTTCAATATCTCATTATTCAGTTTCAGCAATGGGCTGGGTTAGGTTGAATGGTTTTAGTCTCATCTTGTCTGTTTTACCTTTGATATCCATAAATAGAAGCTGAGTTTTTTTTCTTTTCACTATCAAAATTATTCAGTTCCAGTAATGGGCTGCTTTATATTGAATGGTTTTAGCTTCATCTTGTCTGTTTTATCTTTAATATCTATGATTAGAATATTCCATGAAGGGAGGGAACAATTTGCAGGCATAGTATTCATCTCCATGGTAACTACTCATCGTCTGCTTCTAGTTAATTAGTTCTCCCAATCATTCTTTCCTTTTTTTTTTTTTTTTTTTTCATTTAAACACCAACTTTCTCTGGTAATCTCTGCAACTCCCTGCCTGCTTCTGTACTTCCAATTTCCTGTGACATTAAGAAGTGGTTTGAAGACATTTATCCCTGTCTTTTGGCTAACTTTCACACCTACAAGGGGACTGGCAAATTAATGTTTTTTCCTTCATTGTTTTATGTTGCTTGGATAGTCTTTCCCCTCTTAAATAAAAACAACAGGGATTGCACCAACACATGTTTCTGGTTTGGTAACTAATATATGTACGTATATATTTTGTATGTTCCTAGTCCTTATGTATACATTTATTTATTTATTTATTAATTTATTTTAATTTTTTTATACAATGTGTTATTTATGGGAATTTATTTTCTAAGGGAGACCACCAATCTCATTTGAGAACCGTTACCCCGAGTGGATGCCCGTGACTAGGATTCGAACCCATGCGCTTGTGACATTTGTAACAACACTGGGTCATTATAACAGTTATAATGATTTTTTTCCAATGTGAAGAGGAGGAGGATTCATGAGTGTGTTGCATTCGCTTTCTTTTCCTGCCTTCTGTCTCTATACTTCCTTGACATCTTTGCTTTTTAAAAAAAATTTTCTCTCTCTCTCTCTCTCTCTCTCTCTCTCTCTCTCTCTCTCTCTCTCTCTCTCTCTCTCTCTCTCTCTCTCTCTCTTCCCCCTTTCGCTGGGGTAGGAGTGAAAAAATAAAAGGGAAAAGAAAACATACGCTACGAAAAGAGAGAAGAAGGAAAAATCAAGCGAGAAAGAAAGAAGGGGGAGGGCAGGGGGCAGGGGGGGGGAAGGGACACATATTGCGTAAGAAAAGCACCCCCAGCGAGGCCGCCGAGTGGAGACGCTTCGTAAGTCTTCGCGACATGGAAAAAAGTAATCACGTTTTAAATTGAGTCTGTGTGGCGCCTCTGAGGGAAGACTGAGAAGTGTTAAATCCAGGAGCATCGCTGAGTAGAGAAGGCTCGCTGGCTGGCTACTTGACTGCTCTCTCTCTCTCTCTCTCTCTCTCTCTCTCTCTCTCTCTCTCTCTCTCTCTCTCTCTGGGATTAGTATTATTGGAGATATTCAATTGGTATTCTTTATTGTTACATTGTTTGCTCTATTCTACACAAGTTTGCGATGCGATGCACAATAGTTTTTGCAAGCTCTGTAGGAGAGAGAGAGAGAGAGAGAGAGAGAGAGAGAGAGAGAGAGAGAGGAAACATCAGAAACTACTACGGCTTCTGGAGAGTCTTTATGATTAAGTACGCACATAGAATCCAGTACAGATTCTTTTCCTACAGTGAGCAACACACACACACACACACACACACACACACACACACACACACACACCCTAACCCAACCTTTTCTCTCTTCATTGCACAAAAAAACAACAACAACAACAATAAGGTTCCAATTTCATGCATCTCTTCCTCAATTCTTGCTTTGGGTTGAGGAAGAAGCTCACTTCCTCCCTCCCTCCCTCCCTCCCTCCGTCCCTCCCTCATTCACTCCCTCACTCCCTCACTCATTCCCTCCCTTCCTCACTCATCACTCACTCACTCCCTCACTCAGCGTTGAGATTAATAAACGACGATGTTTGCTCCCTCGCTCTCATCCTTAGCTGGGAGAGACTGGTAGGGGTGAGGGACAGGGAGGTGGGCGCGAGAGGCAGACTGTTGGCAGGAGGGAAGGAGAGCGACGTAGGAGGAAGAGTGGTGGGGGAAAGAGAGACTGAAGTGGGCGGTATCAAAGTGGTCGGGGTGAAGGTTAGCGTGGTGGATGAGAGAGGAAGCGTGGTGGGTGTGAGGGAGAAGGAGGCGGGTGTTAGATTGAGACCGGCGGGGGGAATGGGGAGTGAAGGGGAAGGGAAGGGGAGGCTGGTAGGCGTGAAGGGGTGGGTGAGTAATGGTGGTTTCTCGTCATCCGGCACCTCAAGATCTGGGGGCCGCACCGCTAGGTAGTAAGGGCTGGCCAACACGGGCGTGGGCAGCGGAGAGGATGTTGGTGTGGGCGTGGTGGGTGGTGGGGGAGTGGAGAGGGTCGAGGGGAAGGGCGGCGTCCACTCCATGCCCAAGTAGACTCCGGGAGACGAGGACCCTGAGAGAGAGAGAGAGAGAGAGAGAGAGAGAGAGAGAGAGAGAGAGAGAGAGAGAGAGAGAGAGAGAGAATTATGAATTTTGTAATGACACATTAGTGTGTTTTGCAGTTAAAATTATAGAAAAAAATCTTACTGTATTATAATGTGAATCTTGGGAAAAATTCAAATATTAATAGATATGCTCCCCCTTCTAAATTATGATAATAATAGTAATGGTGATATTGATAGTAATAGTAATAATTAAAAAAGACAATAATAATAATAATAATAATAATAATAATAATAATAATAATAATAATAATGATAATAATAATAATAATAATAATAATAATAATAATAATAATAATAATAACAATAATAATAATAATATTATTATTATTTGTATGAAAATGTAACAAGAGTAAA
>CM035205.1:21624493-21636581 GCA_020233015.1 Callinectes sapidus | reverse complement strand
GAGAGAGAGAGAGAGAGAGAGAGAGAGAGAGAGAGAGAGAGAGAGAGAGAGAGAGAGCAATAAGAAGAGTATTTGAGGGTCATATAAAGAGCTTCAAAAGACAAGGCACACTCCATACTGAACCAGCAAGAAGCCATACCAGTAAATCCCCAGTGGAGAGTCAGGTTGGGGAGCGCACACTGCCACGTTACTGCCACATAATATGAGCACGGCCTGACCTGACAACTGCCTTACCGTCCACTGTCCACTGTCCGTTGTTGTAAAATTCATGGAGAAATATATAAGTTTTACTATCACTTGAGATAGGAGTCGCAAATTCAGCCATAATCAAATGCTGAGTAACTTGAACTTTATTTTTCCCTGAGATCTGTTTTTTTTTTTTTTTTTCTCCCACAGACTAACTCAACTGGTCTAAGAATACAGACTATTTCTAAATACATCGTTGTCTTATCTCTTGCGTGGGACAGGATGTAATGTAAATTATTTGGGATTTTCAGAGATATTTCCATGATTGTAGTGTTAAGTTAACAACAATTCTAAATCAACAAATTGGAAACACTCATGATAACGCGACTTACGAGTATCATATGTATGACCTTTGAAAATGAACGTGATGAGATTGTACGTATATTATTATTATGTATATTTATCTTCGAACTACAGAGATGATAGCCCACATTCAAGAACATTGGCCATCATCAGTTGTCAGATTTTATGGGAAACTTGTCAGCTGAATAGAAAAGGAGGATTTAATATTCAGGAAAAGAGAAATCAAGAACTGTGTGGTGTGTTACTCTGATATCATTGACCATGACCAAGCTGACGAGTCTGCATGAGATGTATGAAAGAAAATTTGTGTGTATGAGAGACACGCAAAAATGAATGTAAAAGAGGAGAAAGAACATGTATCCGTGTGCTTATCTCAGCGCACTGGGTTGAGTTGGAGGGAGCGACTATGCGTGGGAACTGTGGGTCTTCAGGTATCAATACACCTTCTTCGTGGCAGCGGTGGCGGTGGTGGTAGTGGTGGTGGTGATGCTGGTGGAAGGAACGCATGCCATCCCATCAACTCCGCAGGACGAACCGACAACTTGTTGCTGTTTGAGACACTTTTTTTTTCTTTAGGGTCGCTTCACCACTTCGCCATCAAACGACCACCACGGCTTCGTTTTGTGCGAAGTCCGTGAGTCAAATTGAGTCAAGACGGAGACAATTTACGAAAGAATGAAGTTGGAGGGATGGATGAGGGGAGTCGAGAAGAGAAGAAAGAGAAAGGTGACAGCAAGGAAAAAGGAATCATAGGGAGAGGTTGTAATAGAGAGGAAGAAATGGAACTGGGAAGAGGGAAGACTAAGATATAGGAGGGAAAGATGGAGCAGATTGAAGGAATGACACTAACCAAAAAAAGAGGAAAAAATAATATAATTTACCAAATAAGAACAGTGTACACATCGAGAAAGGAATGGTAATGCTGCCCATGAGACAAATTAGAAAATATAGACGGACAAAGACACATGATGCAACGTAAAGGAATACAAAGGAAGTCCAAACAGCAGAGGAGTTCATGAAATAGCTGTGTGAGGGAGGTAAATGAAGCCACTTCCTTCTCTGGCTTCTGAACAACAAATCAGCAACGCGATCCCATGAAACCAATATAATGTGACCCAATTTTTCAACAAGTTGCTCTTTTTCTCATTTGTTAGAAAGCGAAATCTTTTCCTGTTCTCTCTCTCTCTCTCTCTCTCTCTCTCTCTCTCTCTCTCTCTCTCTCTCTCTCTCTCTCTCTCTCTCTGTTAAACAAAATCAAATACGACTCAAGATACTCAGCTTCAACACGAATGAATAACTTGATAACTATTGAAATGGATAATGGTATGTTGAAGATAAGTTTGGATAAATAAAGTCTGACGCTGTTGATGTTGAGATATTAATTGCCTTGGCGTTGGGTACATAAACACATTACTATTTCAAGGAAGTATCAATTGAATTTTGACTTTAAAGGAAATACAATTTGCACTTTCTTTTCTGTGGTTAAGATTCATGTGTGTGTGTGTGTGTGTGTGTGTGTGTTTGAATACTCTACTTCGGCAATCAAAACTATGAATGAAACCTCACTATTCTACACTCCTCTCTCAACTTTATCATCAATAAACACTTCAGAAGGTTATCATTGTTAGGGAAAAAAAATAACAATAAACACTAGACAAAAAACAAACTAAAACTAAACACAAAAAACAAATTAATATAACAGAGGGCAAAGTTTCAACGCATCGAAATAACCACGAAACACTGTAGAGTCGAACCACTGAACCTGAGGGCGAACACCAGCGGGGCCAGCGGTACACGAGTCATTAGTGGCTTGCTACCCTGCTGTGTATACTCGACGGGTCCTGGTAGTCGTCTGTCACTCCCTGAATACCTCACCTCGCCACTCTTTTACCTCCATATTTGTGTTTGTCCTTCCGTGGAGAAGAGCGGTGATGGCGGCAGTGGTGTTGTGCTTGCTAGCGGTAGGTGGGGCGGTGTTGAGGGGACAGGCTGGTGGGGGCGTGAAAGATAAGGCGTATTTGCTTACTTTTCTTGCTGTCGTCCGAGTGTTGTGTGTCTTTGTCTTTTAACCCCTTCAGTACTAGGACGTATTTTCATATTTATTCTGCTTATTATTTCTTCAGTTTTATTCAGCTTCAGAAATTCATATTGGGGATTAAAATAGCAGAATGTGGCTGTTTATCTTCCGACCTCTATACATCCTACCTAATGTCAATAAAAGTGTTTAATTACACCTAAAACTAGCAGTAATAATGTGTCTCAGTACTGAAGAGGTTAGAGCGGAGGAATAGGAGCAGGATATGGATATGGATATCTGTGTTAGGGATAGGGTATATCTGCATTCTTCTTGCCCACACATGCCTTTGAGTGCTTTGTGGTGATTATTTCCCTGAGGTGATGGATAAGAGACGGTTCAAATTTGCTCACTAGCCCTTGCATACTTTTTTGTGTTCTGTCTATTTTCCTCTTGGTGAATAAGGGCACGGTACACAGGTGAGGGATTGATTGGGTAAGCCTGCGTGCCTTCCCATTCGTGGCATTATTTGCTAGTAACTTAGCGATGCGATATGTTCGGTAAATTTGGAGTTTCATCCCCTCTTAAGAACATAAGAACATAAGGGAAGCTGCAAGTGGCTGTTAGACCTATTCGTGGCAGTCCCTTTGTGAACACCTCTGCCTATTTCCATCTATCATCCTCATCCATAAAGTTGTCCAGTCTTCTTTTAGGTAAACTAACCTAATTTAACCTTTCTTAACCTAACCGGGGAGGTGTTCGGACGTGGTTAGCCTGCCCTGGACAGCCCCATAAGGTAAACTTGATATTAATTTCTAATAGGATGAAGTGGGGCTAGAATTGCTCCAAATTGTAAGAAATAGACCCTAATGAGGTGTATAATTACGTACGGTGTATTGGTTGAAGTGACAATAAATGTGTTCATACAGGAACTAAACAGACAACCGACTCAGTGTTTATGGTGCTAATTTTGTCGTCAGGATAGTGAATTTTTTTTTCTTTTTGGCTATACTATGGTTAAAATTCATGGACAACTGAACGGCTGTGAACACTAAATATTATGTGTTTAATTTATTTAAATTGAAATAAAGGATATCGTGTGAGATTAAGTTATAATGACTTACAGCGTTTATGTTTACACGACTGTTTCTTTAAAACAACAAGTACTAGTATGAAAAATTGTAGCCCAAAAGTGTTGGTGATGAAAAGAGTTATTTTCGTGTGAGGTGAGCTTCACCTTAACTTAGGAAAGAATTGCATGGGAAAATCTTTGATGTGGTAGAAAGATTATTGTGAAATGTCTGGGAAGGTGTTAGGGGGAAAAGAGAAAGGCAGTGAAATGAACATGTCAGGAAAAATCTTCTGAAAGTTGTTTACAAATCCCTACAGGTGTTTGCAAGGGGAACATGCGCTGTCTTCGATGTGGGAGAAGGAAAGGCCTTCTTGAGGGCGGTGGATGCTGGTGGAGCGCCGTATAACCGGCCATTTCCTTTGGTATACGAGGGCATCGATGGAAAGAATTCAGGTGACATGCCATTAACCGATATGATAACTATTTGACAGTATAAGTAAGACGACGCAGCTATCTCACAGCTTATTCCATCCTTGTCCATATGTTCAATTAATATGGTTCGATCCAACAGCAGAGAAGTTGTAGATTTTTGAGTCCTCATACTGATCTTTGTAATATATACAGTAGATAGAATAGGATATTTATTCAACTGGAGGTGTACTATTGGCAAACGTCGTGTTGGGATCAGAAACACAAGAGGCCAGAATATCCTCAAACATTCCCCTATCATTGCCATGTTACGTTACTCAGTCAGTCTTGGATTTCCATAGCAGTGCACTCCAAAACTCAACGTAACAACTGGAGAAAATACGGAAGATCTCCGTCTTCTTGAGTAATATTGATAGCTGGCAAAGAAAGTGATAAAATGGGACAAAATCCGTAACAAGATAATGATTTTTCTTATGTCCGTGGTTATCACACGTTAATTTTCACAATTGACTGTGCATGCGAGTTATCAAAACCACTAGACAGTATTGCGAGTCACTCATGCAGGCACTCCCGCAGGCTCCACACTGCCGCCGTGCCATCAACCGAGAGAGCCTGGCATCTGTCGGGCTAACATTCCGCGCTGGTACTACAACATCACGGGCGATAGCTGTCATCGCTTCAGCTACGGCGGTTGTCGGGGCAATGGTAACAACTTTCACACCGAGGAGGACTGTCGCGCCGCCTGCCTCGGTGAGTTCACGATTCTTTAGTGTCTGCTTGGATCTATAAGGTAAGGCTGAAATACATTCCTATTGGTGAACCTTGCAGACAAAGTGGTGTGTCCAACTGACCCCTCCAAGACATGCCTGGTGTCGGAGTCTGCTTGCGCTAACGCCACTTGCCCGCTCCACCCCGACGCCGTGTGCTCTGTGATGCCCTGCTCCTGCCTAGAAGTTTTCATGGACAATAATGGTCTGCCTGTGGAGTGCACCATCGTTCCCACCACCACATTGCCGCCAGATGCCACTACTCCCGAGTCTGATGGCGGTGATGAAGACGACACAGAGCATGGGCGAGGTGAGAGGCTATCGCACGCGCGCGCGCTCTTGTGTGTGTGTGTGTGTGTGCTGACAGTAATCTTTTCCTCCCAGCGCTCTGGCAGTTGGCAGTGATGGCCATGATAATGATAGTGGTCGGATTGCTGCTGCTGGTGTCGAGTGCAATAGCCCGCAAGCTTCGTGGGCCGCGCGGCAGGTCTTGGAGCACCGCTACACTCATCAGACGCGATTGCAGTGGGCTCAGAAGAGTTACACCAATAGACAACGTGGAAAACACATGAGCTTCATCCATAGAGTGGTGAGTTGCCGAAAGGGTAAAGCAGGTTTTAGCATTTTAAACAGTAGGCACATCTTCATTACCGCAATCAGTGCTGATGATTGGAGACTGTTCGTACAATTCTTAATATATGATTTGTTTTAACTCGTCAATATTTTGTTATAGCAGTTTTGTGTATCCAATAGTGCTTTGCAAGACTAGTACTCTTGTGCATTCTGATGTAAATGATTGTTGTGCAATGTGCATTAAGTGTGCAATAGATGTGTGTTGAGTTTTAGAGACCGGAAAAATAATTGTAGAACAATTTGAACAAAATCAGTGTTTATGATCACTAGAAGGTAACAAAGAACCTTAGAAAGATAACAAGTAGGGCAGCAATCTTGTGAGGAGACAGCGAAAGACAATATCTTGAAAACGCCTTCAGAGACCATAGTATTTCAGTAAGCCGTAACTGAAAGCGAGATAAACTATAATACTGGGATCGGGTTTTCTTCTGATCATAGAAAAACTGACCCATAATGTAAAGAAATGAAAGTAAGTAAGCTAGAATAGGTAAGAAGGGAAGACTTTGGAATCCTTGTATATTTATGCAACTTGTCTTGTACACGCTCTATTTAATAAGGATGTGTATGTAGAGCAAAGTGTCTTGTGCATGTGTTGGCATGTTATTGTTCAATAGAATGGAGTGAATGTGGTAATTACGATTATTACCGATGCGAGATAGAGATAAGGAAATAAGAGTTTATTGTAGATGCCTATGAAGCTATGTTTAATCTTCATGATAATGCTCCCCCTTACCTTGTACGTATGTTTATTATAGATAGATATATATTTTTACCTTATGTGAGTGCTCAACAAATATATTTACTCATCGATTTTATCAACAGTAGTTTGAATGAACGTGTGTGCGTACGTGCGTGTGCGCGTGTGAACGCATGCATGCATGCGTGCATGCGTGCGTGCGTGTGTGAGTGAGTGCGTGCGTGCGTGCGTGCACGCAAATTCATTGAAGGTCAGAGGGAGTAAATGGAGACATATCCATGAAGTCATTCATATTCTGATAACACCTCAATGTCTTCCTCGAGTTGTATTGCTTTTGGTAACTATTCCCAGAGTTTTCGTATAGAATGAGAAGTTTTTTCCTCGTCGTGCTGCTGAGTGGGATCCGCGTGGCGTGGACCTTGACGGAGGGAACACCCAACTGTCCCGTGGTCGGGAACTGGAGTGACTCCGAGGGCACGAAGGTGCTGGGGGTGTGGAGCTCCGACCTGAACAACGCATCAGCTATTGGCGGCATAGATCTCAGTGCAAACAGCTACAAGATCATACACAGGGACACTAACTCCACTAATACGAATATTTACAGCAGTCCTGCTTTTGTTGTTCTAATAGCGAACGCCACGGGCCCTGACAACCAATCCAGCACCGAAAAGACGATTGTGCAGCTCCTGTGTGCCAACAACATTCTCTACGTTGATGTGATGCCAGTCTCTGATTCAGCAACTGAGGAGATGGCGTTCACGCTCCGCCGCAGCTCAGTACTACCGCTGAACGAGGAGCCCCAAGAGTCGCCCACAGCCTCCCCTGCCGCCACTCCACAGTTCATCCTCGTGAACATCACCTTTCCCCGGCGCCAGGATGATGACACCAGTGAACGCATGGAGAGCAATTCTTATGCCCAGCGCGACGTCTCCTTACCACCTTACCGACCTGAGTATTGATTTTTTTTACCCCTAATCTAGAAATCCACGTCCTCCCAAAACAAGAACAAGGATGTGAAATATAGACGTGATATTATATGAAAGTTTCCCAGAAGTTATAACTGGGTTTTCTTTTACACTATATTGCATTATCATAGAAAACAAATTCACCAGGATTGTAAGATTTACCATTGTTGACCCTTAAAAAGTCATATGCCATGAACAAAGAAAATGATTATTAATAAGGGTAGCTAATGTATTTATTCTAGTTCTTGTAGATTGTGCATATTATTTCTGCTATGATAACGAAAGCGATAACAGTAACAGCAACAACAACAACGACAACGACTAAAACAACAACAATAACAGCGGCAGCAGCAGCAACAACAAGAAGAAAAACAAAAACTGCTAACATAACTACCACCACCACCACCACCACCACCATCACTACTACTGCTACTGCTACTGCTACTGCTGCTGCTGCTGCTGCTGCTGCTGCTGCATATAAAATAACACCTTGATGGATTTAGGGGTGTTATTTCCCCTTATTAGTTTCCTTTCCTCTCTTCCTTTCCTGACATTTTTTTTTCCCATTTTGCTTTGTCTTCCTTTCTTATCTTTTATTTTTCTCTTTTTTCGGTATGTTGTCATGTCAACTAATTTTCATTACGAACCCCCTCCCCCCTCTCTCTTATGATATCAATTCCAACAACGTACTGTAAGGATGTATTAGTGAAGTGTACTGCATTTTGCGCGTACTTTGGTGTGTGGCGTAGTTTCCAGCGAAGTAGCGTGGCGTGCTGGTGGTTTGAAGTGCTGCAGCGGGTGTAGTGTGCGTCGTAATGTGCAGCGGCATGTTGAGGAGTGCCGATGTTGTGTGTGTGTGTGTGTGTGTGTGTGTGTGTGTGCGCGCGTGTGTGAAGCTGCGTGGCGGTACATTATTAAATACGTAAAGATGAACTGACTGCGTTGACTGTGTATCGTGAGGAGGAATTTCCAGCCTCTGTGATCTGTTCCTGGAAAGAAAGAGAGAGAGAGAGAGAGAGAGAGAGAGAGAGAGAGAGAGAGAGAGAGAGAGAGAGAGAGAGAGAGAGAGAGAGAGAGAGAGAGAGAGTGAGTACGTATGTCCCCCTTTAATGTATCAACTGAAGTTTTCACCTATATTTATTGAATTTATTAGTAAGTCTTTCTGAAATTCCATCAACTAACACTAGAAAGAAGGAAGCCGATTCACCTAATGATCAACTTGTCACCAAGAAGTCTTCCTTTCCGCTCATAAGGATTTTCTTGGCCAGCCGCTCGCTGTATCCGTGATTAATCAAGGAAAATGTTAAGTGAAAAGGTGTTGGTTTAATGAAAAAGAGACGTGTCAAGTTGATTGTCCAGGAAGCGGTGAATAAGGAGAGTGTAGAGAGGGAAGAGAAAAACAGGAGATAGAGCGGGAAGGAATTGGTATACAAAGGGGGGAGAGGGGTGTTGTTTGGGGTAAGGAGGGGGGAGAAATGAAGGGAGACATGGAGACGGGGTGGAGAACAGAATGGAAAATGACCAGGGAATATGAGGAAGAGTAAAATAAAAGTTGAGTAGGAGAGGAAGAGGAAGAAGGACATAAATAAAACTCAATGCTGAAAGGAGGCATTATATTTGGGTGATTTTAAGGTAATGAGTCGCTTACCAGAAATTAACTAAACCAAATGGAGTGTAAACGATAAGGGAAGGGAAAATAGTGGTCGTCGATAGTGTGAGAAGCTCTTGGTCAAAGGTTAAAGGTTTTAAGATTAATTGGGGTGAGCAAAGCAACATGAGCAGCGAGTTGGCATGGTCGGTGTTCCCTGCGCATCGGCTGGCTCTGATGGTAGCGGCAGTGAGGCTTAGCGCTCGATGGGAGGAGGGTGTTTGAACGCCTCGCTCCCCCGCTTCCTGACCGGACTCTTCGGTGGCAGCGTTGGGACAGTATCATTTCTGGACGGTTCTTATCACAGAGAAGTACCTGACTGGCTATCCATTGAAGGGAAGGAAGTAATTATTGTGAAGTGGTGGAAAGTGTTCTAAGTGGGAAGTTTTATTATAGAGTTCCGAGCCGCCATCCCACGAGGAACTGCTCCGGCAAAGGTAAGTTGTCCCTGACATTGCAATGTTATACCGTAAAGTTGAGGTAGAAAAGTTTCAAGGTTAATCTTAAGTATTTTCAAGAGCTACTTCTACATCCTTGTCAGTATTTTTATTTTTGTTTAGAGTAAAGGATGTTGAATATTTTCATTACTAGATGTACATTTACTGACTATATATTGTTGTGCATTGTGTGTGGTGTGGTGTGGCGTGGCGGTGTGTGGACAGGCCGGTCAGTGGCAGTGGGTGATATGCCACGGTCACTCTGGTCATAAATATCAGTGTTGAGTTCTTTCTCCCCGCTACACTGCACCGCCCTGGGCCAGATCACGTGTAATTACGCGGCACTGCCTTTGTAACTATTACATTTTTTCTCACTTTTTTTCGAGTTTTTCAGTGTCCTATATTTCTTTGGATTTCCTTTCATTCACTCTTGCTCACATTTCAACCTTTTGCACACATTTGATATTCCTCTGTTACCGGATTTTTTTCTTTGTTGTTGTTTATGTTTAATGATTTCTCATTTATTTACTTCTGTTGCAGTTTAATGCTTCTCGTACACGATTATAAGTGGGATTCATTTTCATATTTACTCTTTTTATCATTTGTAGATTTATACAGATTCAGAAACACACGTGGGGAATTAAATCGTCCAATCAAACTCAAAACTCGTGGTAAAAATGTATCGCAGTTATGAAGGAGTTAAGTTTATTATTTTTTAAACAAAACCGCATCACTTTACTAATCGACATGAGACTTGTATGTACGAGTATATCCTGTACTAGGTTGCCAATGCAGAGTCAGTAGGGACGTTGTAATGGAGATTGAATAGATTTATTAGCCGGGATGCAAAATGGAGAGGGGAATGCATATTTCATACCCTGAACGCCACGTGTAGGCCTAATGTGTGCTCTTTTCTCTCTTATTTTTTTGGCAACTTTCCTTATTACGTTTCTTATTCGTGACAGATCTACAAGACTGACTCGGCCACTTTACTGCGACATATTTATTTTTATTATTTTTTTATTTATACCATGTAAGCTTTTTACGGGAATTCATAGACTAAAGGAGATCGCCCAATGGAGACCTCCTATCTGAAAGCTCACTTATTTGGGAATCGTTACCCCGAGTGGATGCCCAACCATGTCTTTTTCTTCCTCCTAGTCCTTTCTTCTTCTTCTCCTTCTCCTCCTCCTCCTCCTCCTCCTTTTTTTTTTTCTTCTCCTTCTTCTTCTTCTTCTTCTTCTTCTTCTTCTTCTTCTTCTTCTTCCTCCTCCAACAACAACAAACACAACCACAACCACCACCACCACCACCACCACCACCACCACCACCACCACCACCACCACCACCACCACCACCACTACTACTACTACTACTACTACTACTACTACTACTACTACTACTACTACCACAACCGCCACCACCAGAACTACTACTACTACTACTACTACTACTACTACTACTACTACTACTACTACTACTACTACTACTACTACTACTACATGTCGTCTTGTCATACACAATACTGCATCTGATACCACTATCTACGTATATACAATACATAAACGCAAGTATTTCTATCTGCTTCCCTCGTTACATGGGACAATAAATTAGATACTTTCCTTTATATTTGTCGAGGAAGGGACCATTCCACTAATGATAGCTGTTGCTCGTTACTGTCACATATCGATCAGTCATTCCTCACAACCCACGCTTTGTCTCGCCTCTCCGCATGCCTTTCGTTCCTGTCCTTCACCACGCTCCTTTTGATCTGCCTCTTCTTTTTCGTCCCTGCTTTTGTCTGTTATTTTGAAACGCCATACTGTACCATTTATTTTTGTGCATCTTTTCTTCTTTATTTCACAAACTTCATGATTAGTCTCCAGTTTCCATATATGTTTTGTTTCTGCTTTGTGTGTCATTCATAACCACCCTTTTGTTTTTCGTCCTCGCCTTTGTCTTTTATTGTGAAATCCCATACTGTACCATTTTTTCTCTTGCATTTTTACTTCTTTACTTTACAAACTTCAAGATCAGTCTCGGGTCTCCGTATACGTTTTGTTCCTGTCTTTCGGTTAACTTATAATCACTCTCTTGTTTTTTTTTTCGTCCTCACCTCTTTTGTATTTCCTTGTGGATCGCCTGGCCTTCCCTGCCCTCACCTCTTCGTCTTCTAAAACTTTGCGATCATTTATACGTCTCCACATACCTATCGTTTCTACCGTGTACGTGCCATTCCTTACGACCATTCTCTTCTTTCTCGTCCTCCCTGTGTCTTCCCTGCCTTCATCTTTTCCCTCTTCAGACAAACCAAGGCCATACTCTATCATGTATTACCAATTAGAGACGTTTATTACCAATTAGAGACGATTACATGTTTTTTTTTTATTGCTACTTCTGTTACTCAAAATTTTCCCACGTTTGGTGCACCTAGTGTCTTTCATTCTTGTCTTTTGTTCATCTACTTTCAACATTTCCTCGTACCTTACCTATACTCTCTCTCTCTCTCTCTCTCTCTCTCTCTCTCTCTCTCACCTGCTTTCACCTCTCTTACCTTCTTCAGCTTTCTTTTCTTGTCTTGTTTCCACCTCTCGGTTCTACTTGCCTCAGATTGTCAGTCGTTAGTCTCTGGTACAAGTGTCATGAGGAGGCACAGCCGGCAGAGGGGCAGGCAGGAGCACCACCAAATCTTGCTGGAATCTTGCTCCCCTGTGCTGTGTTTGTTATATTGGTCTGAGAGGTGCTTAGTGCCAGTGGGGGTAAGAAAGAGATCGGTGGGTTTCAGAGAGAGAGAGAGAGAGAGAGAGAGAGAGAGAGAGAGAGAGAGAGAGAGAGAGAGAGAGAGAGAGGGGGGGGGGGGGGGGGGGGGGGGGGGGG
>CM035205.1:21604232-21605331 GCA_020233015.1 Callinectes sapidus | reverse complement strand
GAGAGAGAGAGAGAGAGAGAGAGAGAGAGAGAGAGAGAGAGTGTGGGGTTGCAGGTTACTTATTAATCTGCTGCTCAACTTAGCGTCTCATTATCACCATCAGTTCACGTAATTCCACTGCAGGACTGAGCTTTCCTGCACTATCTTCTCTTCGTTGCAGTTCATTTTAAACCATCAGAGGTAGAATTTTTATCTTTACACATATTTTCGTGTTTCTTTAGTCTTCTTTTTACGAAACTGATAAGTAATTTGAGTGAGTTTACATAATTTCACAGAGTAAAAAAATAACCCATATACTGAACTGTTTGAATTACTATATCAATCTTTCTCTCTGGCACTGTTGATACACTCTGAACTTACACCAACAAGGTCAAGGTAAAGGGGTTATAAAAATCGCTTAAAAAATCGAACCATGGGTAGCGTTGCCCCAAGAGTTTTTGTAAATACTTGTTACCAGAGAGAAGAGGAGAAGGACGACAATTTTCATAGGTCACAAAGATCATAGGTCAGATTTTCATGCATATTTCCCATTCTGATGACACAAAATTTTTCTTAAACTGCCTCTAGACAATGAAAACAGAATTCAAAACTTTTGGAAACTCCACTACATCTTCTCAAAGGTAACTAGAAGACAAAACGACAGATAATACTGACCCATGTTTCTTCGCACCCTTTGATCTTTGTTTGTTCGCCTCGTCAAGGAGACCATCAAACATTCAGGTGCCCTCCTTCGTAATGTGCGTGACCTTTAACCTTTAGCGTTAAATGGACTGTGCCATCAGGGGACTAAGGGTCGACGTGTGTGTGTATCATTGAAGTGGATTGCGTCATTAACACGTCGATGCTTCGCTCTGTTTACTGTTTTGATCTGTGAGTGAGGCCGTGGTGGTGGTGGTGGTGGTGGTGGTGGATGGTGTGTTGATGTGTGAGGCTGGATTTATGGGCTTATAGCATGATATTAATGATATATATATAATGAGAAAAAAATACTACTAGATTGATGAAACATAAGATAGCGCATGAGGAAATTAAGTTAGAAAAGTATTTAGGGGAGCTGTATGGGAATAAGGAAAGTAAACAGAAGTAGGAAAATATAAAT
>CM035205.1:21591732-21599232 GCA_020233015.1 Callinectes sapidus | reverse complement strand
TATTAGTAATGTTAATATGGAGCACTATCTTTAGTCGCCTCTTTGCTCTCAATCTTGTGTGTTACTTGTTTTCATACTTTGTGTTTTTAATAGATTAATGATCTCATGAGGCTTTAGTGACTGTCTTGTGGTCTTGTTTCCGTAGGAGCTTTTGAAAAAGTTATGCAAGGAACACGATCTTTACTTCCTCTTACGTACCTTACCATTACCATGATAACTACCCTGATGTACACTGTAACCGGTTAAAATGAGTGCTGGAAGACCAGAAGAACACAAACTTTAACTTAATCGCTTAATCGCGTGTTTGTGTCTATGATTTTCCGCAGCCATGTACACTAAATGACAACCCACCTGAGAAGTCCTTCATCAGTGAGAGGGGCGACTATGTAACGTGAGCGGCAAGACCACAGGTGTCAACCTTGACCTACATACGAAAAGCTTCCTTAACATAAGGCATTTACTCCAGAGTTTGCCTTCAGTTCGTGTCATTCTGGTATTCTGGAGAATGTCGAAACAGTATCGGAAAATTTTCAAATATTGTCTGCATTGTACAGCCTTTTTTTCTAGGGACATGGATAGGTCAAAGGGATTAATAATGAAAAGACTACCTTCCTGCTACACCGGAATATCTGAAGGGCATGGAGTCATTCACTTAAAGGTTGTCCGGGAGTGCACATTGTAAGGTGTCGACAAAACCCAAAGGTTGTGGAGGAGTGTAGATCATAAACAAGTGATAAAGACAGAGAGGTGATTAGTGACAGTAGAGTTTAAACCATAGAAAAAAAGAAAAGAAAAAAAGGACATTGGCGAGTGCAGACCACAGACAATACCAAGAGATAACCAGTGAGTGCAGCTCATCAACACCTGTGAAAAGAAAGAAACAGTTCAAACATTACAAAAAAAAAGAAGAAATAAAATCATGTTCCTCTTACCTCAGCCAAACGTTGTTCCCTTTATGTCCCTCACAGGGACGGGAAGTGTTTCTTTAATGGCTGAGTGGATGCCGGCCGCTCAGTATTGCCTGCACGGCCGCCGGCAACGATGCCTCCTCCCTCCATTGGCTTTACCAAGGAAGGTTACGGCTTTGCCTCACCGCAAGCGTGTTGGGTACGAATAGATTTGTTCCCCGAAGGTCCCGCTGCCCACGCCACGGTGCATGTGTGCTGCTCATGAAGGGAATATGTCACGAGGAGGCACACCACTGACTAGTTTGCTGCACCAGTCTGTCTTCGGTTCCTCTTCGTGAAGTGAGAAAAAGAAGGAAACAAAATTTCACTGGGTTTGTTGTCCGGTCTAGCTCACTAACCTCTGTCACGTCCTGATTGTTCTTCAACACTCTACACAATTTCAAGGTCATACGCAATGACCACATCATTATATGTGGAAGTGTTCGTTTTACTAACTCACGGGAACTTCTATAACAACAACAACAACAACAACAGTAGTAACAAAAACAAGAACGATAATGACAGACGATATTATAGTACATATGACTAACTTGTGAGAACTTTGATAAAAACAAACGTCGTAATAAAAAGAACATAAAAAACAATAACAATAACCTTAGCACAAGAATAGCAATATTTTCCTTTTCCAAATTGTACTTTTTATCATTCTCTTGTTTCTATTTGTCTTTCGATTATGTTCACTCGAAAGTCGTGAAGGAAATACACAAGATAACTATGATCCATATATGGTTGTGTTGATGAAAATGAGTAAGAGTGATTTTTTATCATAATGTGCATTGACTTGGTGGCGGTCAGGTATAGTGGTGAGATTTGGTGACATTTTAGCTATGCAAGTGGTGTTAAGTCTTATTTTCTCTTTCCCAGGTTTGTCTCAGTTGATGGTGTACACCGCATCAAAAAGCCTTCTTTTAGTGAGTATTTCCTTTTTAATATTCTAATACATTTTCCTGTTCAGCATTTACAAATTTACACCATCAACTCGATGCATTTAAAAATCGGATTTCCGTCCTTCGCTTCCAACATTAAACGTGCATCAGGAAATGGAGAATCTGCGGAAGTCTCATCCACCCCTTGAAAAAACCCAGGATATTTAGCCAGAGGGGCAACGAGGGGAAGGGGAGAGGTCCACTTGGGAGGGCAATTTGAGCCGAGCAGCTAGGGGGACACAGCGGGTGGAAGGCAGAGAGGGAGGGAGGGAGAGGGAGGGAAAGAGGGGGGATTGAAGGAAATTAAAAAGCGTAACCTTGACCCATGTGTTGCCTTCCACCATAAGTTCCCATCGCCTCCCTGTTGTTTAGGATTTTGCCTCGTGTCTGCCGCTACACGTGTGGAGGGAAAGGGAAGAGAAAGGAGAGAGAGAGAGAGAGAGGGAAAGTTGGTGCAGGTTCGTACATCTCCACAGCTTTTTTCTAATGTGTATAGCCTTCAATTTTCTTTTTTTTTTTGTGATAATGTATATGCTGGAAACAAGGGCATAATAATAGGCGTTTATTCATAACTAACTCCTCTGAAGAAAGTGTAAAGCAAAATGAGTTAGGAATGAAGCATGTTTAAGAGGGAGGTTTCAAGACATTTTCCCGGACTTTTCATGGGACTGGCCATTAGTGGGCTTTTTATTTTCACTATTTTTGTTGCCTTTGGTCAGCTTCCCCCTCTTACGTAAAAAAATATGTTCTTACTTTCAGTACTCTCTGGATTTCCTTATTTTGATTATTCTGTTATTGTTCTCATAATACATTGCCTTACATGATGAGGGCAGAGTCTCGTATCATAGCAACGTTTGAATGTGTAATTTGATGTGTCGTAAGATGATGAGAGGTGAAGACACTTAGCAAGGGAGAGGCAACAGAGAGAGAGAATGGCAGAGAGGAAGGGAAAGCTGAGAGATTCCTAATAAGCTTCATTAATATTGGTGGCTCAGGTATGGTGGTGGTCGCTGCCTGGCTTCCTTCCTCTAAACAACACTCTCATCCCTAATAGACCAATGTGGTTTCCGTAAGAACACGTTAAAAAGAAAACCGAAGAAAGATGAATCAGAGAGAGTCATTCTAAACCCACCATTGAAAAAAATCCCTTTGTTTGCAGTGAGTATGGAGGAAGAGGGAGAACTCAGACATAGAACCCCACCTCTCACAAATGGACAGACATATTCACTCTCTCACAATTACTAAGGCCCTCACGTTTCCTGGAATTCCGCTAGTGTGTTCGTCATAAGGGTAATGTAACGCTGGAGCTGGGTGGAATGTTAATGTTGATAGCACGGCAACTGGAATAATTGTCACGAGAAGGAGTTTGGCGTTTCTCCGTGGAAGTGTGTGGCAGTGAAGGGTGGAGGCACAAGACAGACAAACAGACAGACAGGCAGTTTAATAGAGAGTTTTGGAGGATGAGAAGGAAGGTAGGATTTGTGTGGTTAATAAGAAAACAGAGAGAGAATGTAGATGTAATGTTATGTGAGCAATTTATGAGCTTAACTCCCTTCAGTACTATGATCCATTTTTATATTTACTCTGCTTATTATTTGATGATTTTATACAGCTTGCTAATACATGTGGGGATTGAAAGAGGGAAGACTCTAGCTATTAATTTTCTGTCCTCTATAGATTCTTTCTAATGTCAATAAAATCGTCTAAGCATACCCAAAAGTAAAGGTTAAAATGTGTCCCAGTACTGAAAGGGTTAACAGTGAGTGTAATGGCAAGAACACTGAGGTGAAGAAGAGCTGTACGGCACAAGGGAGGCAGATGTTTAGGAAGAAATGGGATTAAAGAAAAACTTGTAGGAATTGAGGTTAGGTTGAAGGGGGGGGGGTTATAAGTAAAACACGAGCATGTCTTCTCTTTTAATGAAGCTACGGGCTGTGAAATGTTTGTCATCAATTATTCAGTTCATCCATCACTAGTGAAGTCCAAAATAGATTAAATGTTGTTGTTGAAACACTCTTATTAATGACTCATCGCGCCACCTTCTCCCTCTCGCCAGCTTTCTCCTTTTATGCCAGCCTCCGCCTCTTACATATGAAAAATAACCATTGAAAGGCTAAACATGTAAGGATGTTTCAGGGAAGAACTGATTGGATGGTTTTATAATTTTAGCTCTACGTTCATCATTATAATACGAACAAAAAGAATCCCCAAAAGGCTCTGGGTTCGTATTTACAGAGATTACTAAGTATGTAACTTTTTAACAGACAAATTTCTAGTCTAAAAATCCACCTTAACCTTCCGAAAATATACTTTAACCACTATCTCATCGTTAGTAAACTTGAAGCTGCTGATGAAATAATGGCTAAAAAACAAGACTAATTTCGAGAGATTGAAAAAGGATTTTAAGAATAGAAATTCGTCTAAGAAAAGAATTACATACTTAGGAATCTCTGTTAATACTGGCCCTGGTCATGAAATACTCCACGGACAGGCTAAGAGAGTTGAGTCATATTAAGATGGGTATGAAGTTTGGATTCCACTGAGGCATCGGGCCAGAAACAGAATATTCCTCTACCAAGGTCTTGCTGTTTAATCTCCAATGGTACCAGTTAAAAGTGAAGTGTGCAGTGCGGGTGTTTGTAAGGAGCAGGTTTTTGTGGGCTGTGGTATAAAAGAAGGAGCAGGCGTACTTTTGTTAAGAGGAAGCCAGGCAAGAGTGAAGGAGCACTGGGGAAGACTGGAGGCCTGAGGAGTAAAGGAAAAAATATCGGTAAAGAGAAAAAGGGAGGGAAAAATATGGAGAGGATGCCAGGAATAGAGGGGAATAATTAGTGTAGGAAAATGGACCAGGGAAGGGCAGGATAAAAGAGAGAAAGAAAGAAAAAACGTATATCAGTAAATAAAAACAAAACAAAACAAATATTGCAGTGAATAATATAACAGTAAAAGAAGGAGGAAGGTAAACAAAGAATAGAGAATGCGAAGAAAAGAGGAAGAAAGAATGAAGATAAAAGATACCAGAAGAAAAGAAAGAGGAAAAAAAGAGTAAATCATCAAGGAAGAAGAATGGACAGAATAAGAGATCATCGGATAAGAAAAGGAGAGGATATCATGAAAGAAAATGAGGAAGGAGGAGTAGAAAGAGGGAATAACACGCAAGGAGAGGAGGAAGAAGGAAGTAATGAAAGAAAGAAACAAACTAAAAAAAACACACACACACAAAAACACAGGATATCTAGTAAACAAAAAAGAAAATAAAAACAATAAAATCAAACATTAATAATAAGACAAGAAGTATTTCTCAAGAATAATAACAACCACAAGACACGCATCGGGAAAGAATCATCATCGTAGTCGTTATAATCATCTATTTCACTTAACAAAATTCTCTCTACGATGGAAGGCTGTTCGAAATATAAGTGTTTCTTTATATAACAGAGAGAGAGAGAGAGAGAGAGAGAGAGAGAGAGAGAGACGGAGTTGAGGGAATGGAGAAGGTAAAAAATGGAATATAGAAACGAACGAGGGAAGAAAGTAGAGAAGGAAAGAAAATCAAGAAGGGTTGGAGGGAAGGAACCAATGAATGAGGGAAGGAAGCAAGGAAGGAGGAAAATAAGGAGGGAGAGTTGAAGGTTGGGAAAATAGGGCTTCTACATACATTCTGCGTGATACGAGTAGATTTGCATGACAGAAATCCAAACGTCATGAGGGGAATGCGGCAATGCGTGTGTAGGTCATGGTGATGTAGCAGCAGTAGTAGTGGTAATAGTAGCAGATGTAGCGATAAGAGTAGCAGTATCAGTAGTGGTAGTGGTAATGGTTGTAGTATCAATAGTAACAAGGATTATATTAGCAGTGGCTTCTCATCTCTAGTAATTCAAACAGACTGCAGTGGAACATATTAGAGAACTTCAAATAATTCGTCTTTTGTTTATAAGATTGTGCAGAAGACATCCCAAGTTGAGAGATAGATAGATAGATAGATAGATAGATAGATAGATAGATGAATAGATATATAGATAGATAGATGGATAGATGGATAAATAGATAGAGACAGAGAGAGAAAAAAATCTTTGTGGTTTCTCGTTATCTTCACCAAGCGTACAGTTTCTCACCAAAGAGGCTGAAGACTCAGTGGGGTTGAGCAAGGCACCTGTGTAGCCTTTATGCACCGCTGAATGGCCTGTAGGTGTCACGCTCCGCTTCATTTGATTTGCAAGGAAGATAAAACCTGATGCGATGGCTGTTTCCTCTTGCTTTATATGCTCTCTCTTAACCTCTATGTTGTCCTTACATTTTCCTTCGTGTCTTCGTAAAGCTATACTGAAATAAGACGAAGAAGAAAGAAGACAAGAGTTGCTATTTTCTTCTTCATTTTATTTGTCCTTTCTCGTAAATTACATGTTTTTTTTTTACGTTCCACCTTGTGTGTGTATATTATTATGGCCAAATTAGGGAGATTTGGCGAAATAAATAGCTTTTTATGATTCATACTTATGATAGCAACACTCTTATTGCATTGTTCCTTTTCTCTTTCACCGAAAAGAAATAATTGTCGTGTTTTGCTGCAATTATTTTTACGTAGTTTGTCAAAATTTCCTGGATTCTTTTTTTTTTTTTTTTTTTTTTTAATCCGCGAGCTTCGTTCTAAAAATACAAGGTCATGATTTTCTCAAGCGGAATTCTCTTACATCTTGCGACCTTTTCTTCTGGTGACAGTTAAATGGTTGGAGGGAAGGAGAGAGAGAGTGAGGAGAAGGCGGGGAGAGAATACACCTGGGAGAGAGAGAGAGAGAGAGAGAGAGAGAGAGAGAGAGAGAGAGAGAGAGAGAGAGAGAGAGAGAGAGAGAGAGAGAGAGAGAGAGAGAGAGAGAATTAATAATGCAATATGTGCGAGCGTGCAGGACTATGCTACCATTTTTTTTTTTCCCACCCCACAACAAATGTACGTTTTCCTCCCTCCCTCCCTTCCTTGCTCCTCAATATTAACAAGTTCTATGAAAATATTTTAAGTCTCATATTTCATACGGGAAATTATAAGCGATATATATGTTTTTTTTTTTTGTTGTTTTTTTTCTGCAGGAGTGAAACTTGTGTGAATAATCCCTGTGATATAAACCAGACCGTGTTTTTTTTATAATATTTTTCCATCAGGTGTATTTTTTATTTCTCTCGTCAAACTCCTGGTGATTAAAAAAAAAAAAAGAGAGATTGAAACATTATGCAGTGGTGCTTGACATGTCATTAGCAGTGATGGATGACGGTGTGTGGATGTCCTTCTCTTTCCAGACTTGGGAGGAAGCCAGGTGTGTGTGTGTGTGTGTGTGTGTGTGTGTGTGTGTGTGTGTGTGTGTGTGTGTGTTTGTGTGTTTGTGCGTGTGTGTGTGTGTAGGCTGTGGTGAGTGCATATGTTTGTTGTTCCTACGATTCTCAGAATACATCACTAGTCTGAGCTTTCCTCCTCTTCCTACACACACACACACACACACACACACACACACACACACACACACACAGAGAGAGAGAGAGAGAGAGAGAGAGAGAGAGAGAGAGAGAGAGAGAGAGAGAGAGAGAGAGAGAGAGAGAGAGAGGAGAGAAGAGAGAGA
>CM035205.1:21382833-21397922 GCA_020233015.1 Callinectes sapidus | reverse complement strand
ATGAGGAGAGAGAGAGAGAGAGAGAGAGAGAGAGAGAGAGAGAGAGAGAGAGAGAGAGAGAGGTGAGGGGGGGAGGCGACCGCAATGTTCACCAATAGGTCACCAAGGTTCGGTGTGAAAAAAGTAACTTGTTCTTGTCAAATACTGTGGATAGTGTCATTTATCTCTGACTGCAGAAGTTAGGGTGCGATATTTCTTGACCTGGCTGCGTTTTACACCTGGCCAAGTTCGCATTCCCTGTCTGTTGTTCTTGATTACCGTGGTGTTGCAAGTATTGAATTCCCTGCGTGAGAGATCCTAGACTGACTCAGGCTCCACTACTCGAAAGAATGCTAAGTAATTGGTTCTTTCTATTCAGTTCCTTCAGTACTGGGACACATTTCTACCACGAGTTTGGGATGTGATTAGACGATTTTAGTGGCATTAGAAAAGGTTTATGGTCAGAAGATTAATGGCCATAGTATTCATCATTTTAATCCCCACATAAGTTTCTGAAGGTATATAAAGTTGACAAATAATAAGCAGAATAAATATGAAAAATGTAGTATTTTCCAGCGCTTCACTTTTCACCTTTCCTGCGTCAACTAGTAGTAGTAGTAGTAGTAGTAGTAGTAGTAGTAGTAGTAGTAGTAGTAGTAGCGATACAATGGTATATGACAGCATGAACAGCAACAACGCCAACAAAAACAATGGCAGGATGTAATTATCTGACTTTTTCTGTTATCTTTCTCACCCCAGCTCCCCTCCCCTCCTAACACTAAACCCTCCTCTCGCCCCTCCAAACACACATTCCCCTTATCATATCACTCACCCTCCTCCCCTCCCGCCCCTCCCAGCACACCATCCCCTCCTCTCACCACTTCCTTTCCCTTTTCTCTCCCAGGGCACCATTACATTTCCCGTCCCAGCACCAACACCTCACCCATAACCCCCCCACAACACACAAACCCTCCCCTCCCCACCCTCTTACCTTCCCATCCTCTCTTTTTTACCCCTATCCGTTCTCCCTCCTTTACCTCAAAATCTCTCCCCCTTCCCTTCCTCTCTCTTATCTATCCCCTCTCCCTCTCCATTCCCTAACCTCCTCTACCCTCAACACTCTCCTCCCTCGGCCTTGGTATTCAGCCTCCTCCCGTAAACAGGTGATAGAGGTTACAGTTAGTGTGTGGTGCCTCTCGTGTCGCTTGTGTTTCTCGTGTAAGTGCTGAATGTAAGAGTGTTAGTGATTAATGTGTAAGTAAGGCAATCCATACCAGGCGTTCTGTGATTTAAGTGTTGCATGTCAGAGTAATTCAACGTGGAAACGATTAGCAGTGTGAAATTTGGAAGAAAGGGGAAGAAAAATGTTTGGTGATGATTATAGTTTGTGGTTAATGTGTAAGTAGAAAGCATAAAACAATCCATACCAGGCGTTCTGTGATTTGTTGCATATGAGAGGAATTCAACGTAGAAACGCGTAGCAGTGTGGAATTTGAAAGAAAGAAGAAAAAGGTTTGGTGATAATTATAGTTTGTGTAAAGAGTGTTAAAAAAAATGGTTTGCTGGAAATTATATACTAGGATAATTTTTGTTTTTTTTTCATACTGTTTCTCCCGTTTTGTAAAGTTTGTGAGTTTAATTAATTTTCAGGTCAAACCATTACATAACGCAGCTTGAGACTTGAAAAATAGGGTGGGAACTAATTTGTGGACGAGTAGAGTGCTAAAAAGATACACAAAACAATTCCTTTTTTCTTCATTTTATTTACCGTTGTTTAAGATGAGAATTACACTGCAACAAAGACGAATGAGAAGCTGTTGTCAATGATATTTTTGTAATCATCGTCGTTATTGTCACCATCATCACTGTAACAACCGCCAGTAGTAACATTACCACTTCTACCTTCAAAATCAATCCCACAGTCATCTTATTCTTGACACAAAACGTTACATCATTCCACTCACAGGAGCAACGAACACAGGGAACGGTATAAGAAAGGAGGGAGGGAAACACAGAGCTTCAGAGAGAGAGAGAGAGAGAGAGAGAGAGAGAGGTGGGGGGGTGAAGATGGGTGTGACAGGGTTTTTTTTCCCTCTTTCGTCACATTTTTAAGTAGTTTATCGTTTCCTACTCATCATTGTTACTACGCATAACACGTTTGTTTCTCAATTGTTTCCCTCCCGATTTTCTGTCCAATCTAAGTTCATAATTATTAGAAGATCTGTTCTGCGGGATTTTATTGATATGTATCTCGTAAGTTCATAGTTCCTTGATGTTTCTGTATATGCTTGTATATTTTCTATTGGATGTTCTCAAGTGATTATTGGAAGAAAAAACATTTGTAATCCACATTTTCTGATCTTATTTTAGTTTTTGGTCTCCTTTCAATTTTATTACATAGAAAAACAAATAGCGGGAATGCACGTGAAGGTGAATGGAACTAGTAATTATTGTAGAGCTTTATGTCATTTGCATTGGTCCATGAAAAGCCGGCAGATATAGAATTACAATAAGTAATAGTAGGAAAAGAGAAAAGCATGCACAAAGAAAAGAAATGTGAAAATCGTTAAAGAAAGAAAGAGCAAAACTCAATGAAAAAGAGCTGATTAGATTACCGACGTTTTAGAATCATTCAGAGAGAGAGAGAGAGAGAGAGAGAGAGAGAGAGAGAGAGAGAGAGAGAGAGAGAGAGAGAGAGAGAGAGAGAGAGAGAGAGAGAGAGATGAAGCATTATCATAGTACCTCTTTATTTTACGTCTTTCCTTTTATCAGCGAGTCTCCCACGGCCAAACCGACGAAGCCTCTCCTCCTCCTCCTCTTCCCAATCTTCCTCCTCCTCCTCCTCCTCCTCCTCCTCCTCCTCCCCCTCGTGTCACTGCAGCTGCGTCTGGTGGTGGCGAGGAACACGAGAAAGAAGAACAACGTGAAAATACCAAGAAAGAAGAGCAGGATTTTCAGGAGCAGGTGTGTGGCAGCTGGTTTAACCTTGGTGGTGGTGGTGGTGGTGATGGTGTTGGTGGTGGTTCGCTTTTCTAGTAGCAATGGTACTGACACTCATGGAGGTGGCTGGCTGTTAATGATTGTGTGTGTGTGTGTGTGTGTGTGTGTGTGTGTGTGTGTGTGTGTGTGTGTGTGTGTGTGTGCGTGTGTGTGTAATTCATGTAGTGACTGTGGCTGCCTTGGTGTTTCTGTACCTCGGTGTGTTTTCAAGTTCAGGTATTGCTGGACTGGTTGTGGAGGAACAAGACAAGTATCTGTTGTTTGCCAGGATGTGATGCGTCGGTGGTGGTGATCGGCAAACATTATTATGACTGAAATGAAAGAAAATAGAGACAAAATATACAAAACACATGACAAATTGGTTTCATGAGAGAACAGATGATGAAATGCTTTGATTCCGTTCGTAGTTGCAGTTCTCAAACGTGTCTCTGTGGTGGAAAGTTTAAGGAAATGAAAAACGAGTTATATTTGTTGGCAAGAAAGAAACTGGGGAATCTTTATCAACATATAAATCATGTTTATCCTCTCATGTAAAATTGCATAAGAAATTGAGCCAAGCGACTTTGAGCAAAACTTTGGCCATTTTGCTCCAAGATGAAGAGCGACAACGTCAAAATGTTATTAGTTTGCGGGGCTGTGTGGGAGTCATGGAATCAGATAAAGGGCAAGGAATGCATTGGATGAGAGAGAGAGAGAGAGAGAGAGAGAGAGAGAGAGAGAGAGAGAGAGAGAGAGAGAGAGAGAGAGAGAGAGAGAGAGAGAGAGAGAGAGAAAGAGAGTAGAATAGAGTATAGTCGAAGAGAGTAGAATATAGAAGAGTAGAAGAGAGAGAGAATAGAGTCAAAGAGAGAGAGTAGAAGAGAGAGTAGAGAGGAAAGAGAGTAGAGAGAGTAGAGAGAGAGAGAGAGAGAGAGAGAGAGAGAGAGAGAGAGAGAGAGAGAGAGAGAGAGAGAGAGAGAGAGAGGTTAAATAAGGCATCCATTTTTAGACATGAAGAATGTGCCCAGAAACATAAAACCATAAGAAAACAAGACCAACCGACTTACGCATTGCCTTTAGTAATTACACGTTACCATCTGCTGAGGTATAAGAATGCTGGCCCAGTGGATCAGACGAGGCGTGGATGGGTGGAGAGTAGAGAGGTGTTGTCCCGTGGCAGGGTGAGTCAATCAGATCAGAGGTGAAGAGTGGATAGGATGCAGTTCAGAAAAGACAGGTTAAAGTTTGAATGAGAAAAGACAGATTGCAGTAACTAGAGAGAAGAGGCTCAAGAGGAGGAAGAAGGAAGTTGAGGGGAGTCTGGTTGGAGTGCAGGAGGGAATGTGATTACTCTGAAGGGGAGTGTAAGGGTGAAGGGCGTAAGGTGATGGTTAGGAAGAGCGATGGATGTTCTGGAAGGAAAAATAGGATAAATTGACGAATGATATTGTTGTTCATATTCTCTCTCTCTCTCTCTCTCTCTCTCTCTCTCTCTCTCTCTCTCTCTCTCTCTCTCTCTCTCTCTCTCTCTCTCTCTCTCTCTCTCTCTCTCTCTCTCTCTCTCTCTCTCTCTCTCTCTCTCTCTCTCTCTCTCTCTCTCAGGCAATATATAACAAACAACCCATGTAATTTGATGTGATGAAAGAGAGAGAGAGAGAGTAAGAAGAAGATTGACGATTTGAATATGAATGATGTGATGAATGAATGAATGAATGAATTGAAAGTAATAGTGAAGTGTGTCGTGAATTGGTGTCTGCATAAAGCCAGCTGATGCTCCTCTAACTTCGGCCTTTTTTAAAATCAAGCACTGCATAAAGTATTAATATGACTAACAAGCAGAACTAGAGTCATATAGGTTTAAAAAAAAGTAGATAGAATAACAAGTAGAAATGATTGTGAATATATGAAGAGTGTGTGTGTGTGTGGAGAGAGAGAGAGAGAGAGAGAGAGAGAGAGAGAGAGAGAGAGAGAGAGAGAGAGAGAGAGAGAGAGAGAGAGAGAGAGAGAGAGAGAGAGACAGAGAGACAGAGAGAGAGAGAGAGAGACTCTTACACTTGTCCAACATCATTTAATCCTAGAGCTATCTTTAGAATCATCTCCCATTATGACTTTGGCTCTTGTCAGTTCATATCCCCCAAAAAAACTACACACATGTCATATTTTTGTACATCTTTCTCTTCATTCTCATCTCGCTAAGGTGACCGAGGTGAGACTTGAAGGTAACCTTTCGTGTTGACCTTCACCCTCTCTACTGAAGACCGAGGAGGCACCGAACAGCCCTTGTGGAACTCCTCTGGGTTCACGCCAGCACAAGGGGACTTTTTCTTTCCCTGCCTAAGAGGAGTGAGTGCCTGAAGGACTGTGTGAAAACTGTACGCCACTCATAGACCTTCTCTCCCACTTCTCTCTCCCTCTCTTCTTCTTCTTCTTTCAGCGTTTCTTTACTCATGGCCCTTTTCGTCTCCTCGTTTCTCGTTCTGTTTCCGTTCACAAAGCTAACTTCATTTTGACCTGTCTCTCTCCTGTCTCCCTCCGTCATGATTTTTTTTAAAACTTTTTTTGTCCTTCTACCGTCCACATAATTGTCATTTTTATTAGCCTCGTCTTTCCTCCTTGCGTTTTGATTCTCGCTTTTTTCTGTTTTTTTATTTATTTTTTTTTATTTCGTCTACAATATATAAACTTCATTCTTCATGTGCTGAGTTTCCGTTTCTGTCTTGTTTTCATAACCCCTTCTTTCTTTCCTTCCTCCATTCTTTATCAAGTTTCTCTTTAATTGTCCCTTATATATTTCTTTCCTTCCTCGTAGTCATTCCTCCTCTTTCGCTCACTGCATAAAAACTCCTCTTTGAATTTTTATTTTTATCTTTCGTATCCTCTTCCTGATTCTCTCTTTCTCCTTTTTCCTTTCCGCCCCTTTTGTGTCTTCAAACTTCCCTTGATCTTTACAAAAAACCTTTCCTTTCTTTTTCCCTTCATCCTTCATTCACCCTTCTTTCATTCTGGCTTCATTACTTTTCCTTCCCTTTTCTGTCATCCCTTACCACTGTCCAATCTCCCTACCGTCACTGTCTTCCCTTCATCTCTTCTTGTCTTCCACCCTCTGAAATAGTCACGGTACTCTCTCCCTTCCTTCCTTCCTTCCCTCCTTTCTTCCTGCTTTCCTTCCTTCCTTTCTGCTTTCCTTCCCTCCTTCCTTCCTTCTTCCCTTCCCTCCTTCCTTCTTTCCTTCCTTCCTTCCTTCCTTCCTTCCTTCCCTCCTTCACTCCTTCGTTGTATGCCTTTCTTGCGTGTTTCCAAGGATGAGAGGGAAAAAAATTCGTATTCTCAAAAACATCTGTGCTTCAACTCTAGTGTTTCAAGGGGCTTTATTTAAATATACACGAATTTTGAAGGTGTTTTTACAATTCTAGCGAGAGATTGACAAGATTTCTACATTATCAACTGAAGAAAGACTCTTGAAACGTCGCTAATCATCACTCTGGTCTTGGAAAATAGTCGTGGTGAGAGAGCAAACCGTTTATAAATACGTCTATATTCGGAGATACTTCAGCACTATACCTCCATCATCTCAAAAGGCTCATGTTTAAGTGACACAGATTTTCAAGGGTGTTTTTACGGCTCCAATGGCAAATGAACAAGGTTAATACGTAAGAAACAGGAGAAACACCCTCAGAAATCCGGCTTGTAATCTCAGTGACCTTTGAAAATAATTGTGAGAGAGCGAAACGTTTCTGAATATGGAGCTGTTTTTTTATTTTCATTTTTTTTTTTTAATAAGTGTGTTCAGAGAAGGTGGAAAGAACGTTTACTTCACTTTGGGTAACTTTGCTGCGATGATTCCTGTCAGCAATGCGGCTCGGTTCACTCCTGCTCCCTTTGCTATTTGCGTCCTAGTCTTGTGGTTCTTTCTTTTTTCTTTCTTTTTTCTTGTGTTTGGTGTCTTTGCCTTAGAGTTCATGTCTGTGTGTGTTTTTCGTCTTTCCTTTAAAGATGTTGTTGTCCGTGTTCCGCGTGTGTTTGTATTTGTGTTGCGTCTTTTGAAAGGTTTCGCGTGGTTCATCTTTATTTGTCCTCTCTCTCTCTCTCTCTCTCTCTCTCTCTCTCTCTCTCTCTCTCTCTCTCTCTCTCTCTCTCTCTCTCTCTCTCTCTCTTGCAAATGAGTTTCCTGACTCCCTTACCCTCTCTCGTTATCTCCCTCCTCCTTCTCTTCCTCCTCTTTCTCCTCCTCTCTCCTCCTCCTCCTCCTCCTCCTCTTCTTACCCCTTCTCTCTCTCTCTTTCCTTTAGCTTTTTCTTTATTGACATTTACTTTACTTTTCCTCTTTTATTCTACTCATTTTTTATCTTTCTCTCCATATTTCTACTTCTATATGTTATCAACCTCTTTGTTATCTCCTTATCGTTCTTTTAGTGATTTTAACAGTCATAGTGGTCCTCCTCCTCCTCCTCCTCCTCCTCCTCCTCCTCCTCCTCCTCTTCTTAGTTTGAACCCCGGTGAATTTATCCCTCTCCCCTCTCTGCCTTTCCCCTCAACTTGATCTCCCAGTAAATGAAACTGAGACTAAGATGAATTACACAAAGAAAAAAGGGGGAACATTTTAGGTCCATTCCGTGCAATTTGAAGGCGACGAGAGGACGATAGTGGTGAAATTGCCTCCCAGATCAGATAAAAGGGAGATATAACCTACCTCCCTTTTTTTAATTCTTTTTTCTTATTCTCTACATAATTGTCAAGGTTCTCATAAGCGCTGGACTGAGGGAGTGATATTCTCTCTCTCTCTCTCTCTGTCTCTCTCTCTCTCTCTCTCTCTCTCTCTCTCTCTCTCTCTCTCCTCAAGGTCTAGTGTGGCCTGTTTTTGTGTATGTAATCTTCTCTGGGGCAAGAAAGCACGTACAGATGGAGTGGTGGAGGAGAGGAGAGAGAGACAGGTGTGGAAAGGCCAGGGTAAGTGGAGAGAGAGAGAGAGAGAGAGAGAGAGAGAGAGAGAGAGAGAGAGAGAGAGAGAGAGAGAGAGAGAGAGAGAGAGAGAGAGAGAGAGGGGGGGGGGGAGAGAGAGAGAGAGAAACGATAGAGCGAGAGAGAGAAAGAGCGAAAACTATAGAGCGAGGGAAAGAGAAAAAAAAATGATAGAGCGAGAGAAAGAGAGAAAAAAAAAACGAGAGAGCGAGAGAGAGAGAGAGAGAGAGAGAGAGAGAGAGAGAGAGAGAGAGAGAGAGAGAGAGAGAGATTGTGTGTTTGTTTGTGGAGAGGTGTGAGGATGAAAGGGGGAATGAATAAAGGGCAGAGTGAAGCGCGAATACCAGAATGAACGGCAAAGGAATGGAGGTGATGAAAGCCAACTGAATGAAAGTGACTCAGTAAAAGACAATATAACCGAAATGGGAATTGATACAAATAAATGGTGAGTGGGATAGTGTTTTCTGCACCAGAGAGAGAGAGAGAGAGAGAGAGAGAGAGAGAGAGAGAGAGAGAGAGAGAGCATTTAATTACGAGACTCCTCTCTAGACACCAAGGCGGGCAGTCCTTCTATTACTTCGTGTTGCTCTTTGATCTCAACGGAGCTGTCAGACAAAGTTTCGGTGTTCGTGAAGGGCCAGGAAGTGTGATGCCTCGGCGCCCAACACCCCCATAAATCAAGGAGCCTCGAGCAGTGTTGCGGGGCGTCAGTGAACACACGAGAGGAGCTACTTCATGTGTGGTGCTTGTGTGGGTGTTTTAGTGTGTGTGTGTGTGTGTGTGTGTGTGTGTGTGTGTGTGTGTGTGTGTGTGTGTGTGTGTGTGTGTGTGTGTGTTCCTTTGATAGTCTGTAGGCAAGGACGAACGTGGTTGGTAATGAGGTGAAGAAGTGTTATTTTTCTCACGTACTATCATGGTTAGTAGGTGAAAGAAAATGCTCCACTGCTGCTCCACTCTTATTGGTTTGTCGGTGAGGAGGAAGAGAAGGATGGTGGTAATGAGGAGGAAAAAAGTGTGTTAGTTTTTGTAGGGACATCCATGATTAATAGTCGAATGAATTGCTGTGTTTTTACGTATTTATCTTCTTTTTTATGTACGTAGCATCTTTTCTCGGTCTTGGCTGAGTGAAATGGTGAAAGTCTGTGAATTGTCAGGTTTTCCATAGAGTTTAATATCATATCGGACTTCATTATATTGAAGGAAAGCTCTATATGCATTGTAGGGTTTACTAGAATTCTGAACCTGGCTAATATTTTGAAACGAGCGCTGCATCCCTTTCTCAGATACCAGAATATCTCCATTAATTAAACTGCATTGATAGTGGAACATAAAACGTTTCCTCACAAGGCACATATCGATAGTACTTTCCCTTTATATACGTCACCCTATCAGTATATAACTTTCCCATGCTTCTTGAAATCTGCAGTCAATCTATTTCGTTCAGATTTTAGTCCCATAATCCACCGTCACTCATCGTTCATTTGGATGTTACATTGTTCAACTTGCTCGTCCTCCACCCCTGAAAGGCGAAAAGAAATTAAGGGCCAAAATTTCAAGGCGTTTTATCCCTGTCATTCGGTTAATTGATTGGACCTTTAAGGGACTGGCAAATTGGTGGGCTTTTTATTTCTCTTTGTTTTATTTATACCCTTGGTCAGCTTTACCTTCCTACAAAAAAATATGTGTTCAATAAACTAATCATTCTATGTAATGATACCTTAACAATTGAATTCATCCTATTTAAAACAGTAAAACAAAAAGAGTTTGTACCATTTCTTTACCACAACATTTTTACCTTTACCGCGACCAGATCTTGAGTGGGTGAGGCTCCCCTCGACACCCCCTCAACAGGCCTCACCCTCACCCTCCCCTCCTTTCCCTTCTCGGTGGTACTGAAGAGTCTGGTGTGGGCTTCGGCTGTCTGTTGTAGTCTATCCAAAGTTTCCCTCCTCCCGTGGGCGTGAACGTGTGGCCGTGTGAGCCAAGCTGTGTTCACGCCAACCTTTGTCAGCGTCACTTTGATTGCGCAGCGAGGGACTGAGCCGCCGCCAAACCACATGACGCGGCCTCTCTACATGTATTTTTAACTGTTCCCCGTGTGAGGGGTTTTATTTATACCTTTGCAGCTTCGTGAATATCGTAGAGTCAAAATAAGTCACTAAATTTGATAAAAAGGGTATTAAAGCCGTATTTCTTTAAAATTTTTGTGGGTTATAAGGCGACTGGAAATATTTCTTATGCATTGACTATTGATAAAATAGCAGCATGTAAAGAACTAGATAAAAAATACTGCAGATTTTTTTTCCTACTTCGTGTGTGTGTGTGTGTGTGTGTGTGTGTGTGTGTGTGTGTGTGTGTGTGTGTGTAAGATTCTTTTTCCATTTTAAGGTAATTTTTTCCCCTCAATGAACGCTAATAGAGTTGTTATCAAGTAAACATTAAAATGAAAAGTAGGCGGATGAATAGATGAAAACTAAACACAACATTTTTCTTTACGTGCGTGTAAGAAAATACAATATACATTTTTCCCTTTAAAATTTACTGGATGCTGAAAAAAAAGAACAGAAAAAAAAGTTATGCTCGCTCAGATGATTTGTGGCGTGGCGTGTAGGCAGCAAGGCGGCGGTATTGTATATATTCCACTCACGGTGTTCCTGCGCCGTGACGGGGGGCGAGGGGCGTCAGGGGAGGGAGGATGGGCCGTTAGCCGAGGCGAGGGTGAGAGAGTGAGAGGGTAAGTGGGTGAGAGGGTGAGAGGGTGAGAGGCAGAGTCAGCCAGGCAAAGGCGGAGGAGACAGTTTAGGATGAAAAAAAAGTGCATCCTAAGATTTCCATTCCTCTCGTCCTTGTTGTACCATTAGCGCCACTGGACACATTACCTTCATTACCATCCCTGCCATAGCCATTGCCACTATCACCACAACCACCATCACCATCGCCACCACGACACGGAACTATGAAAGGGAAGCCCCAATCAGACCATGTGATAGGCAGTTAGTAGGAAATTGGCCCCGTGGTAATTGGTGCCCCACGCAAGGCCAGGGGTTCAATTAGTGGCTCTTAATTACTCACTGCAGTGGTGCCTCGACTCTGCTGCTCTTAAGAGTGGAGATGTTGCCGAGATATTTGCTGATGATTATTGCCTTAGAGTGGCCCAGACTACCGGTAAAGGATGGGACTCTTATGTCCTTTGTCTTCCTGCTGTGTTCCTGCCTTGTGTGGTGTGGTTTTGGTAAAGATAGAGTTTTTTTTTCGTGTGTGTGTGTGTGTGTGTGTGTGTGTGTGTGTGTGTGTGTGTGTGTGTGTGTGTGTGTGTGTGTGTGTGTGTGTGTGTGTGTGTTCCTGTTCTGCTCCTGGCTTGTGTAGGAGTGAGTGTATTGGTAAAGGATAGAGTTCTGTTTCCTTTGATATCTTGCTTTGATCCTACCTTGTGCTATAATATGGTTTAGGTAAAGGATGAAGGGCCGTTTCCTGTGTGTGTGTCTCTCTTCTGGTGTTGTCTGATATATGGTAATGGTGAAGGAGAGAATCTGTCTTTGTCTTCTCTCATTGCTCTGATGTTTCCTTCTGTAACGTGTTGTTGGAGAAGGATGGTGGTCTTTGCTATGCTGTTCTATTTATTTTTTTTTCTGCTGTCTTGTGCAATATGGTTCTTGTAAAGGAGAAAAACAAAGTCTGAGCTAACGTCGCGGTGTTGGATTGAAGGAGTTGAGGTTTTGACAATGGATGGCTTATAAAAGTTAGCGATGGAAATGAACGCTTTGTTGCTCTCTGCTTCGTCGTGATTGAGTTATCCTTTGATAGCATATAAAGCTCTTTCTTCTCGCTTATCAAAGTTATATTCAAAGTAGGTGTCTTAGAGGTTTCTTTTGAGGTGCTCTTCTTTCTTCTCTCTTTTTTTTCTCGTCTTCTTATGTGTCCTCCTCCTCCTCCTCCTCCTCCTCCTCCTCCTTCTCCTCCTCCTCCTCTTCCATTAATTCTACCGCTTCATCGTTACATTTCAACTAAAACAAATACCACTATGAAACATCACATATAAACAGGAAATATCAGAAAAGCAGCCATTCTAGGTACGAGATAAATTACACGCTGATTAAAAGCTGTCTGCCCTCTACCATTTCTACGTCTTTCAATTCAATTAAAACGAAGGTGTGGTTTCTCATTTGCACGACTCACAATTTACTGATGCGTTACTTTTGCTTCCAAACTGGTATAGTCTAACAATATATTGCTTTATTTTGTATTATTACTATTATTATTATTTTATTTTATTATTTTTTTTTTTAAGTATTTGGATGTGCAAGATTTTCTTCTCGTTCAGTTATTGAAAATTGGGTCAAAATTACTTGAATTGTATCCATAAATGTCTATCTGTTTACCTGCCTGTCTATCTGTCCATTTATTTATCTATGTCTTTATGTAATGGGGCTAGTAAATTAGGGGGCTTTTCATTATGTTATGCTACTTACTCTTGGCCAACCTCCCCTTCTTACATAAAAAGCCTGTCTATTTATCTATCTACCTGTCTATCTATCTATTTGTCTGTCTCTGTCTGTCTGTTTCTGTCTGTCAATCTATCTGCCTGTCTATCTTTCTGTCTATTTACGTTTCTAGTGGTTCATGTAAACGCTCATCTGTTAATCGCGATCTCCTTCATATACCGTACGCACGGCAATTACTGTTGTATACACACCCAGTATTCCCTTCACGTCCGTCCCTCCCTGATAAGCCGGACTCGCGTTTATTTCCTATCTGCAGCGTCCCTCCACACAGCTGCGTTAGTATGTTAATAGTAGCAGTCCTCACCCCTGAATATTTATAATCCATCTACTTCCCCCCCCCCCTCTCTCTCTCTCTCTATCTATCTATCTATCTATCTATCTATCTCTATTTATCTATCTATCTCATCACCATTTTTTCAATCTATTATTGGCATTCCTCGTTATCTACAACTCTGCATCACTCTCCCTAGATGTAATGTACCTTGCCCCTCTCATTCAACAGTACAAACACTCCATCACTCAACATCCAAACAAAGGCACCATGAATTGTGTCGACTCTGTTTAATCCAAGGCATCCTAGGAAAGCTTAAATCTTACATGTAAATTTGTAGGTAGAGTGTATTGCGACGGTGTAATGAAGTGCGCACGGTGAATATACCTTCCACTTTTTATGTTGTTCCATGCCGGCCACACCATCCATCGTCCCTGCATCAGTCCTGACATGCTGGCCATAAATCTTCACTGTAATATCATGTGTAGAGAAATGCCATTGAAAATGTTAGTGCCTTTATAAAATACTATCAGTGTAAGTTGACTATTGATGGTCATTGGCGCTTTTTTATAGTATTTGTATAGTCTCAGTGACATTTTAGGGATGTTGATTTTATATTTTTCGATATATTTGTTGTCATTGGGATCGAAACGGCACAGCTCTTGTGGTGTGTTGAGATGCACGAGTGAGTGTGGGAACGGGGAATGGGTGCAGTGAGAGGCGGTGACAGAGAAATGGCCATTGCCAACATGAACTATCTTTGCATCTCCTCATGGATCATGCGCTGACACACATCCCTCTTCCATAAATGTACAATAAAAATGCAGTGGAAAAATTCATTTGTCGTGGAAACTAGAAAAAAAAAGTACCTGTCACTGCGATTTTTCATTAAAACGTTTTTACTTACTTTATTCAACGTCAGAAAATCATGCAATGAAAGAAAGTATCAGGACGAAAATCTATCTCGCTATATTGCAGGAAAAAAATGCCTGAACTTTGTGAGGCGGCATTGGTTTGCTGATACATTGTGACGAGTCCAGGGAACCAGTGCAGTGACAGCCGCTCAAGATGGTGTCAGATTCCGAGGTCGAGTCCTCAAAGCTCATGCCAGAAGCTCAAAGTGCACTATTGAGCCACCACCGACGTAGTACTGGGGCGCTGCATCCAGATCTCATCAGGGAGAATGCCTCGAGGCTGCGGATGTCAGCTGATGCCAGAATTAGTAGTGTTTCTGATGAAAGTGGAAGAGATGACTCACCGGAGCGCAAAGACTGGACAGAGGGAGGCCGGAAATGGCTGGAACTTGGCGAAGCCGTACTGAAGGAAGTGTGGAGTGACGCACGGGACTACCTGCAAACCAACATTAATCCCAAGGTAAGGCCGCGGCGCTAACGGGTTAAAGGTGAGGCTCGCCGCTGGCCCCGTCTGAAGTCTGCTTTGTTCACTGAAACGTCTGTGAGTCACACCGCCTAACACGCCCCGCTACTCCTATTTACACGAGCTTCTGTTTCTCGCATACACTACACTTGACGCACGAAGGGTAAGTTAATCGCTACATGGTGGCTTAGCGGAAAAAAAAAAGAGTCCTAAAACCAGAGAGAGATAAGCATTTCATAAAATCTGCAACGAGCTTGAAATTTTTAGATACTACAGATGACGTGTAGAGGTCTTAGAATGAAGAACATGTTAGTATTCAAAAGTAGGTTCTTCATAAAAAAAAAGACAAGGAAAGTAAGCCGTTCAGAAGAAAAGAAAAACTAAAAATGTGTCTTCAATGCCACAGCAAGGTTAGATTCTCTATATTTCACCGGTTAGACTCATCCAGATAAGATAGTCCGTGTATACATTCGTATTTAGTAATTGCTTGCTGTTTTGTTTCAGGATTAAGTCAGGCTCGTCTCTTAATTGTCCCTCATGTTTGGTGAAAATGTAGATATCTATGTCTCCAGCACACACAACATACCCGTCTGACTGGCAATGCTATCTGGAAAGCCCTAAATCCATATGTGTGTGTGTGTGTGTGTGTGTGTGTGTGTGTGTGTGTGTGTGTGTGTGTGTGTGTGTGTGTGTGTGTGTGTGTGTGTGTGTGTGTGTGTGTGTGTGTGTGTGTGTGTGTGTACATCGATTGTATGATTTGCCACACTATTCAAGAACATAATAATAAATATTTACTGCTTGTTTTGGGGTAAATCGTATTTTGTCATATTTGTATTGTCATTGTAGTTTGGTGCAGTGACCCCTAGCACATTTTTTTTTTGTCAAGAACAGAAAACACACGTGTCCTGAATTTCTCCTCACTTCCCACTTCCCGTCTGTCGCTTTAAAAGGAAATGAATCAAAATGAAAATGGAATAATTATTGTGCAACACATACACAACCTAGATTGTGACGATGCTGAA
>CM035205.1:21326028-21340154 GCA_020233015.1 Callinectes sapidus | reverse complement strand
GAGGGAGAGAGAGAGAGAGAGAGAGAGAGAGAGAGAGAGAGAGAGAGAGAGAGAGAGAGGTTTTAGAGCGTGTTGGTCCTGAGAGTTCGTTGTGCTGTCTGCGATTTGTGTGTATCAGAGAGAGAAAAGTGCAGGTGTCTTAATAAAAGTTTTGCTTATTTATATCCTTGAGATGTTTTGAGTTCATTTTCATACATTTATTGTTTTGGCATATATTTTCTTGCTTCCTGTCTGTTTCCCATTGTTGTGGCTCACTCGTTTGTCTTATGAATGAAAGCAACGTAATCCAGTGAAAACACCCTATTACAGTAGCCTCTTTTGTTACTTGAGCTTTGCAGGAAACATTCTGAAAAATAATGAAAATTAAGGGAAATCTAGAAACATCTGAAGCTGAAATAATATGTTGTAAAATCTCAGTAGGAAAAAAAAGGAAAAGCTTTGGACTATAGATATCGTCTCGAAAGGAATGGGAAATTGTAGAGATAGAAAATATAACTCAAACTGTGTGTGTGTGTGTGTGTGTGTGTGTGTGTGTGTGTGTGTGTGTGTGTGTGTGTGTGTGTGTGTGTGTGTGTGTGTGTGTGTGTACGTGCGTGTGTGTTTGTGTACGTGCGTGATGTTTGCGTGCGTGTGTTTGCGTGCGTGTGTGTGACCAATAATATGATGTGATTCACTAACCTCACACTCTTGCTTGTATAATATCCCAGGGTCCTTACGAGCCTCCCCGCGGCCCGCTGGACCCATCACGTCTCAACCCGCGTCAGGTGCTGTACCACTACTGGGCGCGCTGGGGCAAGTGGTACAAGTATCAGCCGCTCGACCATATCCGCGAGTACTTTGGGGAGAAGATTGGAATTTACTTCGCTTGGCTTGGTGAGTCTAGAATACTAAAGAGATAATAATACATGAAATAGGTAAATGAATGAATAGAAAAGTAAATAATTAGATAAAAAGGTTAAATGAAATAGTGGTTAATAAGGTGGCTAGATAAATAAATGGCTTAGTTAAAAATTCGGCCATCCGTTTTCATCTAGGGCATTATTGGTCTTGTAATTGTCTTTAGTTCTTTGTCTTGTTTCGTCAACGTTCTGATGGAAGATGTCACTTTTGTTCTTCATCGTCTTAATTTTTTTGTCCGTTCTATGCAAAGTAGTCTTGTAGAGAAAATACTGTAACGAAAACATTGTATTTCATTGTTTAATTTTTTTTTTTTTTAAGTCTCAGTTTTGCCGAAGTATTAAAAGCTTCCTTTGTTCAATTTACTAGTATAAAAGGAGTCAAGTTTCTTTTCCTCTTTGTTTTAACTTGAGTAACTAGAAACATAATAGCTTTAGAGAGAACAGACAAAGCATTATCTCTCTCTCTACTGCCTCAGTGAACTCAGCCTTGGAGTAACTAGATGTCTTAAGTAGGAAATGCTTAACCCCTTCAGTTCTGGGACACATTTATACCACGATTTTTTTTAGTGTGATTAGATGATTTTATTGACACTACGAAGGGTCTATGGGTGTCAAAAGATTAATAGCCAGAGTCTGTACTGTTTTAATCTTCGCATGAGTTTCTGAAGCTGCAAAAAAAAAACGACAAATGATAAGCAAAATAGATATGAAAATGCGTTCCAGTATTGAAGGGTTTAAGTAACCGTCACAGATTAATGTGGCTTTTCTTCCTTTATATGAAGCTAAAATCTCTATGGGAAGGAAATGCAGTTAAAAGCCACCCTTATCTTCACAAGATTTCCCTTAAGATCTATTCGATTAATTAAAATCCACGAATATCGTTACAATCTCACCTGCCTCGCTTTTAACCCCTTCAGTACTGGGACACATTTTCATATTTATTCTGCTTATTATTTGTCGACTTTATACAGATTCAGAAACCCGTGTAGAGATTGAAATAGTACAGACCCTGGCCATTAACCTTTTAACCTTCATAAACCCTTGCTAATGTCAATAAAAACGTCTAATCCTACCCAAAACTCGTAGTAAAAACGAATCCCAGTACTGAAGATGTTAAAAACTATTTACATAACAAAATCCAAGAGTATCACTACAATTTTGCCTGCGTCGCCTTTCAGGTTTACATAGAGGAGGGTAGTTGTTGGGGTTCTCCAGGCGTGGGTGGGAAGAAGGGTCTCCGAGTAGTCCTGCTATTTATAGACCTACACAGTGACGTACAGGCTAACATGAGACCAGTGGCATTTATTACTTATTCATAATGGGACTCGTAAACTTGGGTGAGGCTGGTGTGAGATGCAGGTTTGTAGAAACTCTTGGTGTCATCTTGTTTTCAATGTGTGATAACAGAAGGTTTATTTTGGTTATCAAGATGTCTCGATAAGGAAGACGCAATGAACAAGAAGTGTTTTTTTTCATGATAATTTAGCTTTTTATTTCTCTTTTCTTTGTAAGTTTTCTATTTTTATGTTTTGATAGAAGGATGATATGATGATTATGTACTTTTGATTGAGTTTTTAATGTTCTTTATTGATTTTTTTTCTCAGTGTCGCCTTCATCACTTATTCTTTTATTCCATTCTACTTCTCCTTTACTCTCTCTCTCTCTCTCTCTCTCTCTCTCTCTCTCTCTCTCTCTCTCTCTCTCTCTCTCTCTCTCTCTCTCTCTCTCTCTCTCTCATCCCAGCTATATTTTTCTTCTCTTATCCCTCTACTTTTTCCCTTTCATATCGTCAAATTAGATTAGTCATTTGTTCTGAATGGAGATAATACGTTTGGTAATTGAGACACTTGTTGATATCTCTGTACTCGCTAAGGGTGGTCTGTCTTTAATACCATCTGATCTGAGTACCATCCATTCCAGTACTAACCGAGTAGCTCACATCAAATCGTATTACGTACAACACCCCTCTTTTCTTTGCTCTCTTTCGCCTTGTACTTCTCACCTTACACTCAGTCCCCATCTTTTCCGCTTTATTTTTCATTTTTTTTGTTGTACAGTGAGTGACATTTTCATTTCTTTTTCTTCCATCTTCACTCTCCTCCCAGTACCGATTTTTTCTTACACTTTATCACTCTTTCGCTCCTTCTTTTTTCCTACACAAATGTTTTCCACCTAGAGGAGCACGTGCCATAATCCTTTTCCTCTCTTGTGTATCGCCTCCTGATCCCCACCTTTTCAACCTCTTCTATATTTTTATTAGATCTTTCTCCTGCTTCTCACTTTACAGTTTTCTCGTTCGTTCTTCAATGTGGGTTTCTTTCCACACATAGCTACCACTTCACCTAAACTCTTTTTGTGTATTATTTATTATCATTATTTGCTGTCTCCTTTTTCCTTTATTTGTGCAATGTGGGGTTTTTGTGTTAATTTATGGGCTGAAGGAGACCATTTAAGGAAGAGCGCCTTTCTTAAAGCCCACTCATTTCAGAGCCGTTACCCAAAGTGGAAGCCTTACCTCGGGCCGTTCTGAAGACTTAACATCACCATATTACCTCATCTTCCGTCTCTATATCACCTCATCCTCCTCCTGCACCTTACCTTCTGCCCCCAGGGATGTACACAGGGTGGTTACTGCCGGCGGCGGTGGTGGGGCTGCTGGTCTTCATGTACGGAGTCATCACCATCAACCAGAACACACCGGCCAATGAGATCTGTGACTCCCGCGGCGAGTTCATCATGTGTCCCCTGTGCAACGAGAGGCTGGGCTGCGCCTTCTGGGACCTCAACGACATCTGCTTCAACACTCGCATCTCATACCTCTTCGACCACCCCGGCACTGTCTTCTATTCCATCTTTGTGTCCTTCTGGGGTGAGTCTGGTGTGTGTGTGCGTGTGTCCTGTATATCTGTCCACAATCTAACCTCCACCTATTCTCTCCTCCCTTCTTCACCTGCCTATTCTTCCTCCCCCTTCAGCCGTGTCCTTCCTGGAGTACTGGAAGAGAAAGAGCGCCTCCTTGGCTCACCACTGGGACTGCCTCGACTTCCAGGAGGAGGAGGAGCGGCCCCGCCCGGAGTTCGCAGCCAAGGCCCCGTGCAGGGAGAGGAACCCAATCACGGGCGTGAGGGAGCCGTCCTTCCCCAAATCCATCAGGACTAAGAGGATCATGGCGGGAGTCGGCCTTATCTTTATCATGGTGAGGCTGCAGGGAGAGAGAGAGAGAGAGAGAGAGAGAGAGAGAGAGAGAGAGAGAGAGAGAGAGAGAGAGAGAGAGAGAGAGAGAGAGAGAGATTTTAACTTTTTATCTGTCTTTTATTCTCGTATAACTTCCTGTCTTCCTCTTCTAGATGAGTCTGGTGATCATCTTTATCGTGGCAGTTATCATTTACCGGGTGTTGGTATCCATCCCCCTCTTCCGCAATGACACCCTCCGCTCACAGGTTAGTTCACTCTTTCACTGCGATACGAAGCAGTGAACAACATCACTAGCAACTATTAAGATTAGTAAGTGTACCTTGTATCATCTCTTGTTATTTGTGCCTCTATTTTCATGCTGACTACTTTAATGATCTTGCAAATTGTACGCATGTCCTCCCTTCTCCCGCGATGTTGCTTATCTTGCTCTTTATTTCACCCTTATTTCGTCCACCCCTCTAATACAAGAGTTAACAAATACTCTCAATCATTCATCCTTTTCTCTGGTAAACTCTGGAACTCCCTATCTGCTTCTCTATTTCCATCTATCCATTACTTGAACCAACTCGTTTAAGAGGAGAGAAATTTAATCCCATTCTTTTGGCTAACTCTCCTGACCCTGTTAGGGGACTGGCATATCAATGGGTCTTTTTGTTTAATCGTCTTTGTTGGCTAGTTTTACCCTCTTACATTGTAGTTCACTTCAATACTGTTTTACTGTTCTTACTTTTTATATAAACTTTATATTTGCTATCTCATATAAATATCATTCACACAAATCTTTCAGTCACATTTCTCTCCTGCATTTCTTCTGTTTCTAGGCTTGGACAACTGAAATACTAAACTAATTCATTATGGGTTTTTTTTCCTATTTAATTCAGAGTGTTTTCTTCATGTAGCAAAGCACCACCACAGCAGAAGCACAACCACCAAGTCAATCATTTGCTCTTTGTATGAAACCCATAACTCCCCTCCATTCCAGGCCCAGGCCATCTCCTCGCTCTCCGGTGCGGTGGTCAACTTCATTATCATCATGTGCATGGGCCGCGTGTACGAGAAACTCGCCTTCCGACTAACTACCTGGGGTGAGTCCCTGCTGGAGGCACAGTGGCGGCCCGTCGCGAGTGGTGGTGGTGGTGGTGGTCTGAGTGAAGCTGCTACTGATAATGCAACCATTGATATTATATTAGGAAAAAAAAAATTCCTATTTATGTGGAGTTGAGACTAATTTCTAAGGTATGGAATAGATAACATACGTTTGAATTTCAAAGAGATATATGTTATCGCCTATAGTTTTAGTCTGAGGTAGATACTATTTGAGTAATTTCTTTCTTTCATTGCTCCCCAAAATTATGTAACGATGAATAAGGAAGAAAGAAATGGAATAGAATGTCTTGGCGCCGCTTTCATAATAATAGATTGGCCAAATGACAATGAAATAGATACTCTCTCCGTTCTCTGCTTTCAGTTACTAATCGTGTATTTATTCCTCACCAATGGCCGTTTCTCGTTTAGAATCCATGAAATATACCATGACACAGAATAGAGAGTCTGGGGTTTTAACCAAGTGAGTCACCTATAAAACCATGAAGAAGAAGGACAAACAGAACCTTCATATATGTATGGAATATGCTGAAAGGGGGAGGATCGAAGCATTTGTTAACCTATACGGTGAAAAAGCTACGGTACTGAGCAGAGAAAGGAGAAAGTGTCAGAAAAAAAAGAGAGAGATAGGGAAGGAAGTTGACTCTCCAAGTTGATAACAACAAACCACAACAAACAGAAAGAAGAAAAGTATTCCGAAAAAAAAGAGGAAGTAGTTTATCTTTTTCCGCAAAGTCAAGCTGAACAGACCACTTCTTTCTTCTTACCTCCACAGAAATGCATCGAACACAGACGGACTTCGAGGACAACCTGACGTTCAAAGTGTTCATCTTCCAGTTCGTCAACTTCTACTCTTCCATCTTCTACATCGCCTTCTTCAAGGGTCGCTTCGTGGGGTACCCGGGCCACTACCACCACATCCTCGGCTTCAGGAACGAGGACGTGAGTGTGGCGGAGAGATACATGTCTACGATCTGCTTTCCTCCGCGTGTTTTTTTTTTTCGTTAGTTTGATGAGCAGAGAGAGAAAGAGAGAGAAACATAATTTTCTTTCTTCTTTTTAAAGTTCCTATTGTATCACTTCTTTTCTGTGTTTTGAGAAATATAATACAGTGTAATTCAAAAAGCAAACAAGAAACAGACCGACAGACAGAACAACCAAAGAATAACAATAAAAACATCAAATAAAGTACCCATGGTCTCTTTGCAGTGTTCAGCGGGTGGGTGTCTTATCGAACTGGCGCAGCAGCTGGCGGTCATTATGATCGGAAAGCAGGTGGTGAACAACGCCCAGGAGATCCTCGTGCCCAAGGTCAAGATGTGGTGGCATAAGAAACAGGTGAGCGCCGTTTAGGGGGGAAAGAATACCTGGGTGAGTCAGGATCAGAGTTTTTCGAAGCTATATAAAATTGACAAATATTGAGCAGAATAAGTATGAAAAATGTATCCCAGTACCAAAGGGATTAAGGGTGCGGATGGAAGATGGAAATAAGTACATACAGGTTTGCTTTCTAATTAATGGAATGCCACGTGTAGGGCTCATAAACTCTTGCAACCCGTTCTTCTTATTTTATTATGGTCTGGTTCTTCCCATCCGGCGCGTCCCACAGGTGAAGATGGCCCACAAGGCGAGGACCAGATGGGAGGCAGACTACCAGCTGATCGACAATGAGGGACTGTTTCAAGAGTACCTCGAGATGGGTAAGCGCTCTCTCTCTCTCTCTCTCTCTCTCTCTCTCTCTCTCTCTCTCTCTCTCTCTCTCTCTCTCTCTCTCTCTCTCTCTCTCTCTCTCTCTCCCTAAGCTCAGTAGCCTCCAGTTTTTTTAAGGATGTTTAATTTGGTGGACTCAAAAATGAGCCAAAATTTTAATGTTATGGTTTCGTGTTACGAGAGAAAAAAATAAAAATTGCCATAATCACAAGTGTGCCATATGTGTATTCCAGTACTTTGTTAGCCATCGCTGTCATTATCACCACTCATCCCTGCAGGCTGTCCATATATTACGTGTCACACCAGAACACCTCCCCTCTCTATCTCCATTATAAAACCACAAACAGATTGACACGATTTACCATATTAATTCATGCAATTCATTACACCATCTTTCTACTCATCGAAGGGTCATAGGAGAACAATCTATTCCTTATCTCTATTCTAAAGAAAACACACAAGCTGTAGCTATAACAAAAATTCATTAGAAGTCTTTAGAAGATCTGTGTATTCCTCTGTGCAGAGTCAATATTAAGATGCACATGTTACTTACTCTCTACGCTTCCTTCCTCTTTCCAGTCCTCCCTATCTCTATTCTAAGGAAAACACACTATTTGTAAATATAAAAAATTACTTAGAAGAAGCATATATTACACACAGCACTCAATTCCTCCACGCAGAGTCAATTGAAAGATGTTCATGTTACTCACTCCCAACGCTTCTCTCTCTCTCACCTCTTTCCAGTGCTCCAGTTTGGCTTCCTCACCATCTTCGTGGCGGCCTTCCCCTTGGCGCCGCTCTTCGCTCTCCTCAACAACTGGGTGGAGATTCGCCTGGACGCTCAGAAGTTTGTGTGTGAGACGCGACGGCCGGTGTCTGAGCGCGCCCAGAACATCGGCATCTGGTTCACCATTCTGGACTTTATGGCGCATCTGGCGGTGATCAGCAACGTAAGAAAGAGAGAGAGAGAGAGAGAGAGAGAGAGAGAGAGAGAGAGAGAGAGAGAGAGAGAGAGAGAGAGAGAGAGAGAGAGAGAGAGAGAGAGAGAGAGAGAGAGAGAGAGAGAGAGAGAGAGAAACAACATAAAACAAAATAAATAAACTGGAATGACAGGCAGGGAGGGAGAATGTAATGAGAGGACATGAGGTAACATACTCAAGCCTCATCTCTCCCAGGCCTTCCTCATCGCCTTTACCTCGGACTTCCTGCCTCGGCTGCTCTACAAGTACGAGTATGACTGGTCACTTACCGGCTACGTCAACTTCACTCTGGCCGTCGCCCCTAACAACACCCTCAGTCAGCAGTGCAGGTAAGCCTCCAGATACACAGACAGTCAGGCATGTAGGTACCTTTGTTTACAGACAGATTCACACTCATCAATCTATACATATCGGTCAAACAGAAGGAAATACGTTTATGAATTGGTAACATTGATAAGAGAACAAACTGAGAGAAGGAGATCGAGAGCAAGGCAGAGAAGGGAGGAAGGAAATTGTGATAGAATAGGGAAGAAAGGCGAATAGGAAGATACTAGAGATAGAAACAGCTGAAATAGAGTAGTAAGATACGTAGGGAGGGATCGAAACAGTTGGAGAAGAACAGGAGACATAGACAGACTTTTGCATATGGTCATAGTTAGACAGAAGGATAGAAAAAAATAGGGGCAAAGAGACAGACACACATATACGTAGACATGTAGATAGATACAAGCACACACATACATAGACAGGCAAACACACACACACACACACACACACACACACACACACACACACACACACACACAATGAGAGTGCGTAGGAGGACAGACACTCATACACTCAGACAGGTCCATCTAAATATAAAGAAAAAGGAAAACAAACTTAAATTTTCTATCCAACATTTTAAGGACCGGCATTCAATGGGCATTTTTCACCATCTTTTATTTTGCCCTTGGCCGGACCAGCTCCCTTCTTATATACACACAAAAAAAGACACAAAAACAAACTGGCACAGAATTCATGAGCTGACGAAGAGACACTGAGTAATGGATTTCTTGTGTTTATTAGATACCATTAGAGTCACCTGTGTCCTCTGTTGCAGGTATCGAGGCTACAGGGATGACCAGGGGAACCACACTCTCTTCTTCTGGCGCCTCCTTGCCATTAGACTCGCCTTCGTCATCATATTTGAGGTGAGAAGGTTGATGAAGAGTTCTTGTGAAGTGGACGCAGCAAATCGAGGGTTACGTTGTTGATTTGTTTTGTTTTAACCCCTTCTGTAGTAGGACGCGTTTTCATATTCGTTTTGCTTATTATTGTCGATTTTGTACAGCTTCAGAAACCCATGTCGGGATTGAAATAGTAAAATACTTTGGTTATTAATCTTTTGAACTGTATAAACCCTCCCTAATATTAATAAAATCGTCCAATCACACCCAAAAGTCGTGGTAAAAGTATGTTCCAGTACTGAAGAGGTTAAGAGTGTAGTATGATAGACAACCTTTCCCACTCTCAAACTTCCATTCCCAACTTTAAATTCTTCTCCAAACCAGATTATTTGCCTAATGCAAACATTACTATAACAATTTTAGGTTCACACAGTTATTTACTCGGTATTTGAAACCTACATACATAAGTTCAGGTCATATCCTACGTGAGTGAATGTACAGTATGTACCCCACGTCTCCCCGCAGCACGTGGTATTCGGCGTGTGTCGCCTCATCGACATCGTAGTGCCCGACATCCCGCAGAGTCTCGAGATCAAGATCAAGAGAGAGCGTTACTTGGCGAAGCAGGCGTTGGCTGACTCAGACACCATGATGAAGGTGAGAGAGAGAGAGAGAGAGAGAGAGAGAGAGAGAGAGAGAGAGAGAGAGAGAGAGAGAGAGAGAGAGAGAGAGTGTGTGTGTGTGTGTGTGTGTGTGTGTGTGTGTGTGTGTGTGTGTGTGTGCACGAGTGAGTGAGTCTGTTATTATCAAGGAGATTAAAATAGTAGATTAGAATGAAAAAGGACAGTTATTAGTTAAGACGCCATCAAAACGGTAATGAGACTTTGACAGTGTGAGGTTATAGACTAAACAATTATTTCCTGGTAACTCATAAACTATGTTCTACTCGTCTAAGCTCATGTAAAATTGGTCACCTGACAAGAACGAATTTCCATCAACCTGCTGCCTTGTTGCTATAAAACAACTTCATACAGTTCAGTTTCCATAATCTTCCCTACTCTTATGCAAGTGAAGCCATTCATCGTTTTTACTGACAGAGAAATGAGTCTTTTACTTCCAGGATTGATGAGTTATGAGTCTTTCTGCTCCACAGGTGGCTCAAGGCAACGACGACGACGATGACAATGACGGGCCTGGTGACGTCAACATCTTCATGCACGACGCCGACAGCCACTCTGGCATCATTCCTCCCTCGCCAGTCTATCCCACGGCCGAGTCTCCTGGCCAGCCTAGAAGTCCTCAGCAACCTTCACCTCAGCCGGACCCTAAATCCACCATGCCCGCCAAGGATCCCGACGCCTTCTCTTCTTATGACTTTGGAAACCTTGAGAATTCTCCTCCTTCATCTGTCAAGAATCATTCCTCCTCCTCCAACACCAACACGGCTTCCTCCTCCACTCCAAACACAGTCTCCTCCTCCTCTACCACCTCTAACACAGTTTCCTCCTCCAGTGCCAACACAGCTTCCTCCACCCCTGCCAACACAGTCTCTGCCTCTGTCTCCTCACCGCCGCCATCTTCTTCCTCCTCCTCCAACCAGAGTAAGAGCCTTCCTGCGTGTTCACCCTTCGGTAACACCAAAATACCGCCGCCAGTGCCCTCGAGGAGGAGTTCAAGGGGGAACAAAGGGCGAGCCACAGTAGTAAACGCAAGTGGAGGAACTAGTTTAAGAAACCACCACAACACTTCAGTCGGCAGCAGTGTCAACACACACTCCACAACATAACGGTGGGCCGCCTTCACCCGTCCCGAGGTCGTGTATAAGCAGACGGCAGTGTGAGCCGTTTGCTGCCGGCCCGCTTGAGTTGTTCCTTGGTTGAGGCGCTCTCGTGTCGCGAGGTTAAACAGAGGGTGGGCAGTGGGGCACTGCACCTCAACGATCCAAGTGCAGTAACATTTCCGGCAAAATTAAATGAACAGTAAGGAAGATTGTTTCAGCACATCTCAGCTTCTCGTGGTCTTCATCTCACCGTAGACACCGCTATGAAGGTTGACTTGTCATGAGATTTCCTCCTTATTTGTTACTTGCTACTCGTAGTTCAGAACTGGGTGTGTGAGACTGCTGCTCTCCACGGTCGCAGAGGTGGCCAGGGTTTTCTGGTGGGATAAAAAACACATACAGTATGCCCCTGAGGTCACGCGACGGCCCTCTTGCCTGGCGCCAGGTTGAGTCGCTGTTTCAAGCCTAAAAGTGATTGTCCTCCTCTGACACACTGATACTGAGTGCCTTCTTGATGTTTTACTTAGTTTATGGTTTTCCTGTAACGGACGGGTGGAGGATGAGCAAGGGGAGGTGAGAGGTGAGGCAGACCTTCAGTATTCTCAATGTCTCCACCTCAGGAGCTGACGAAGAAAGCTCAAAACTTTTAGCCCCGCCAGTTCCACTACTTATACGTGTGTTAATTTTATGGGCAAGAAACTCAAAACTGAACAACGGCTTTCTAGTCCATATGTGATAGATCATATTATCAAATTTTACTTATATTAAAAAGATATCAGCCATGTGACACCTTAGATGGAATTACCTTGAAAAGTGGAAGAAAAATCTAAAACGAGTGATGTACAATCAGCAATCATGGGGACTGACGATCACACTCGCGTCGTGTTGTGGCTGGACTGGTGTGGTTGCACTTCGTCTCCGCCAGTGTTGGAGGTGCTGCTGGCATCGGCACCTCCAGGCCTGGCGTGTGTGTTGCGGAACGAAAAAAAAGATCAGATTTTCCACTTTATCCCATTTTGGCTGTCTTTCTTGTGGGGACAATATTGGCTGGTAAAACAAAACTGGCTTTGCTACTTTTTATTAATAAGCAGCCAGAATAGCCAGCTCATGGCATTCATCAAATGAATTCGTTATATGTTGGCTTTCATCCTCCATCCATTTATCTTTGTGTGTCCAAGGCCTCGGCCTCGTTTACATCGTCTCGCTGATCGCGACTGTTCCCTGTCTTGTCTTTGCTTGTCCCTAGATCGTTGTCCCTCCATCCCCACTGCCCCGGCCTGGCTATGTACATAAGTGTAAGCTGGTCATGGAAGTTTCCCTTTTTGCAAAACTATGACAGCAGCAGGCTATTGTTTTACGTCACGTCTGGGGAGCCGTAAAGGGGGTGCCAGCGTCTCTCAGCTAAATAATCACTGGCGGAACACGAGTAGATGGCCCACCTTACGAACAGTCGCTGAAGTAATACTTATCTAGTAAAAGCTTATTTCACTATCAGTGAGAAAGATGATTTTCTTATCAATACTTTGTCCATAGATTTTTCCAGTCTCCAAGGCTGGAGTGACGTGTGGGACTCTCCTTGTACTACGTCATCCGTTCAGGGATTCGAACAGTGTTGTGAGGGGACGTGGGCTTTAAAATACATATCCTGTACATGACGCCATCTGTAGCTTTTGAAATGTTAGCTGCTTGTTTTTCATCTCTCGTCACAGTAGTCAACAGCGAGTGCCCTCCCCTTCCAACCATGCTTGAAGTAACACACTGGAATTTTTCAACATTCTGTTCTCTGTAGCTCCTTACAGCTCCTGCATAAATTGGGAGTACTTATGGAGATTGCCGAGTAGTGTACCGCTTTTCACGGGGTCAATGGGGTGTTATTTTGTAAGAGGTTGCTTTCAGAAAGGCATTCATGACGCACAACTATTCACTAATCTAGAAGTAACCATCACCATGACTCGCGTGAAATCCAGTTGACCTTCACTAACCGGTTGCCATATAAACCATTCATGTACAAGGAAAAACCGCATCAGTTCACGTTGCGGCATTAACATAAACCATACGCCGCATTCAAGAGTAACCACCACGAACCAGAAGACAGCAAGAGTGTTTTCATTCGTAGACACCCTTGTTCCTTCCTTCTTCCCAGGGTAGAGGTACCGCCTTTTGGGGGAATCTCAGGTGCTCTTAACTGAGGCAGCAGAGCAGCGTCCAGGCTCAGGCTCATATAAAAAGAATCATAAGATAAACACACACACACACATACCCTTTTTTTTCTCAGAGAAAAGTGAGCTTTTGACTTTTGCATTAGAGACACGTCAGCTTCTGAGGTCTTGTTTGTTGGTTATGTTCAATGCCTGTGATCTGTGCCATTGTAAGTGTTTTTTTTGTTATTAGTGAGTTTTTTTGTGTCAGTTTATGATGGTCAGCCTGAGAGGACGCAGCACTACCCGGCTTGACTAGGGCTGGTTTTGCCTTGCAGTTTGTTTCTTCAGTTATCAGTCTGCTGCTGTAGGCGAATCATAATGTTGCACCCACACATTCTCATTCTCGTGACTGCCAAAACATAAGACTCCATATATTATAAAGAGGCCATACTTGGGGAAACATTCAGTGACAGTATTTGACATTATACAATACATACTGTATGCATAAATCACTGTTTTTCTGGGTAAGTAAGATTGCTGAATTTTTGTGATATTAATGATACCTCTCTGTACTTGATGTAGCATTGCATGGTAACTCGACCTTCGTCCGTCTGGCTGGCGGGGATGTGGCTGGGGAAGGCAACGCGCCCTCCACGCTCCTTCGTCACGTATGCATTCGTGGTTGACAGTCGACTCACCTGCCTCTCTCACTTCCACGGTGCCTTGCGTTGTCCCTCACCAGTAAGCCGCCGAGTTTGCTGACAGTCGCATAGATGGAAGGGAGTGAATTATAAATAGATGCACAGTAGATTATTAGTTCAACGGTTAGATTACCAACATAGCAGAGGTTTTAAAGACTGAAGAACATGCTTGAAATAATGGAGGTACGGAAATATCTCAATACTAAGTGGTCTGGTTTGTTGACAATCTTTTAAAGGGAAGAAGGAAAAGCATTACTAGATAAAGAGTTCATAGTTTAGCGGAAAAGAATCCGAAAAACCAGATAACTTGAAGAGAAGGCTTAATAGTACATTGGAAATTTGAAAGTGGATTTTTATTAGTGCAATGAGGAAGAACAGAATCAGATCCATAGTCCATACAGTTTAAAGCAGAATCAGATGCATAGTCCTTACGATTTAAAGGCAACA
>CM035205.1:21318528-21321028 GCA_020233015.1 Callinectes sapidus | reverse complement strand
GAAGGATGGAGGAAGGTATATCTGTGTGTGTGTGTGTGTGTATTCACCTAGTTGTATTATACAGGGTTCGCGCGGGGCTCATAGTGTCCTGTCTCAGTATCTCCATACCATATCTCCATGTGTGTGTGTGTGTGTGTGTGTGTGTGTGTGTTAGCCATACCGTTTTGGGGGGACGTATTCTGAGGTTTATTCATTATAATTTTAGTGTATCATCTCCAGTAATATTCTAAGAGTAGAATGGAAGTTTTTGTTTTATTTTATTGAAGGGTGTTTTAATTTCTTAGTGGTTTGACTACGTTAATGGTGGTTTAAAGAGTGTAGTTCGGTTGTCAGGCTTGTTTAGAAGAATTAGTGACAAGTTAACAGGGTCTAGTGTAGTGGTGCCGCGGCACCCTGGGGTGCCACGGACAGCGCCTAGGGGTGCCACAAGATTGCCATGAATTTTGTCTTGGCTAGATCGTTTCAAGGTACATTTGTAAAACAGTTTGTAGCAGTCTGCCTATAAGTAACTGTCGGTGTAGGAAGTTACTTGCTCTAATATTTTACTAAAATATATGTAGAATCTACCTATATTTGTTTTGCTTATTTGACTATCAATGATTAACATGCCTTTTTTCTTATTCTTTTTATGCTAGTTTGCATTTATAACTCTTAAGTTAATCTTATATTCTGAATTCAATTCACTGTCTGAATCCATTCACTGTTCACAAAAATGGGAGTAAAAACAAGCAAGTTGGCAGTCAAGGCAAAACTCAGGTGTGTCGGCGACTGGGGCGTAGATACCATCGAGGTGTCCCGCCTCACTTCCGGCGGATGGAGCGGGAGGAGGAGGAGGCGCGTACTGGCCTCCTTCACTTTCCGCAGAGGAGGAGAAGAGGAGAACAAGCTCCTCGAGGCAGAGCGGGCGGCCAGCGTGAAGGCGGAGAGGCTGGCCGCCAAGGACCAGGACTCACCAGTCCTGGTGAGGTGCCTGGAGGGCGATAAAGCAGTGTTCAGCCAGGAGTTCACTCTGGCGGACCTGCTGTCCGCCCTGAAATACACGACGGTGGGCCGTGACGCCGTCCTGTTGTTCTGCCTGGCAGGAGACCCAGGTGTACACGGCAGCCAGGGGGAGGGGCGGAGCGGCGGCCCAGTTCTCTTCTGCAACGGCAAGAGAGTGGGCAGCCGCCCTGAGGCGCCCCACAAGGATGATGGGGCCTCCGTCCCCAAGGAGGGGGAGGAAGCAGACCCTCCCAACGCTGAGCAAGAAATGGAGGGAAGGAAGGACAAGGAGGCCGGCCCCACCTCAGAAGCGCGCCAGGAGGTGGTGGCCACCACAGGGGAGGAGGCCGACCACAACTCAGAGGTTGGCCAGGATGTGGTGGCCAGCACGGGGGAGGACGGCCTGGGCCAGTGGGTGTCGGTCCCCAGCCCAGAAGAGGAGAGGGAGGAGGCTGGGGGCGACATGAACACCCCCGTGGAGGACGAGGGAGGGAGACTCGTCCTCCGCAGAGTGGTGGGGAAGGAATTGGGAGAACCTTCCCCATCACCACAGCGGGGGTCCGGGAAGGCTGGCCAGGGGAAGGGCGGGCTTGGAGTCAGGCTGTACCTTGGCCTGTTGGGCAGCCTGTTCCCCACTGTACAGACTCTGTCCCTCCCAACCATGCTGTACTTCGCCCTGCTGGAGTACTTCCCTGGCTGAGGCTCACAGGACACTCGGCAGGGGGACAGGGGAGAGGGAAGGCAGCCAAGAAGAAAAGTAGCAGGGGAGAGAAGGAGGAAAAAAAGGGCAGCTAAGGCCCGGCCAGGAGGCTGCCCGCTGGAGGGAAGGAGGAAGGGCAGCCAGACCATCAGGCTGCCCGCTGGAGGGAAGGAGGAAGGGCAGCCAGGCCAAGGCCCAGGCCATCAGGCTGCCCACGGGAGGGAAGGAGGAAGGGCAGCCAGACCATCAGGCTGCCCGCTGGAGGGAAGGAGGAAGGGCAGCCAGGCCAAGGCCCATCAGGCTGCCCACGGGAGGGAAGGAGGAAGGGCAGCCAGACCATCAGGCTGCCCGCTGGAGGAAAGGAGGAAGGGCAGCCAGGCCAAGGCCAGGCCATCAGGCTGCCCACGGGAGGAAAGGAGGAAGGGCAGCCAGGCCAAGGCCCAGGCCATCAGGCTGCCCACGGGAGGAAAGGAGGAAGGGCAGCCAGGCCAAGGCCCTGGCCATCAGGCTGCCCATGGGAGGATAGGAGGAAGGGCAGCCAGGCCAAGGCCCAGGCCATCAGGCTGCCCACGGGAGGGAAGGAGGAAGGGCAGCCATACCATCAGGCTGCCCGCTGGAGGAAAGGAGGAAGAGCAGCCAGACCATCAGGCTGCCCACTGGAGGGAAGGAGGAAGGGCAGCCATACCATCAGGCTGCCCGCTGGAGGAAAGGAGGAAGGGCAGCCAGACCATCAGGCTGCCCGCTGGAGGGAAGGAGGAAGGGCAGCCAGGCCAAGGCCCAGGCCATCAGGCTGCCCACGGGAGGGAAGGAGGAAGGGCA
>CM035205.1:21283489-21287782 GCA_020233015.1 Callinectes sapidus | reverse complement strand
TATATATATATATATATATATATATATATATATATATGGTGGTGGTTCAGTATTCAGAGAAACATTTTAGTGCACTTAGTTTAGTTTGGGCTCTGTGCTATTCATGTAAGTGCCCTGAGCAATGTATGAGTTCAGATAAAGCTTATTGTAATATTTATGATCTACGTAAATAAGCTTTCCTCGTATACTGGAACTATTTATCACATATATCTTGATGAACAATGACCTAAGATTAACTTTTATTATTTTACTTATCTCTTTATTGAGGTATTTATTTATAGTCGTTACTTAGCGTACGATAAAATTAGCTTCAGTTGCTTTCATGCACTGTAAGTATATAGACGCGTTAAAGCCATGAGGAAATAAGTAAAGCAGAAACCGGGAAGTTATTTCAAAGTAAACTCTAGACATGTTCTAAGCTGAGTTGCGTCACCGGTGATGCAAAGATGGGAGTGAGATACAGGAAGGAGGTGATGATAGGAGCGAGAAAGAGAAAATTATAATGTGTAGAGAAAGAATAGAAAAAAAGATGAGGGAGAAAACAATAAAAATGGAAGGAAAATTGTAAGAGGTTACGGGAAGGAGATAAGGAGGGGAATTAGGAAAAGACAAGGAATTCGAATAGAAACCGTTACAAAGAAATAATCATTTGAACTTTACAAAACCTCAACACTATCTAACTGATTGATTACTTGTCTAGTCTTATTTCAAAGCTCTAATGACTCAGCACTAACACCTGGAATCTATTACATTCATCTACGTACTGTATTCTATGAAGCTGAAACGTGTGAGGGGAGAAAGAAAGAGAAGAGGTGAAGAGGGAGTTTTGATTATTATCTCTTCAACCACACATTGAATCATACAGTCCACCTGCACTAATAAGACTACCATAAAAACCTTGCGAGCCGCGATAATATATCTACACTACATGTCTTTAATGCTAAGAAGGCATTTGACTGTTATTGTGTTTCATTCCGATTTAAGTGGCAACAATACATGGGAATTTTTGCTTTTTGTTGCAATCAGGATACATTCTCTCTCTCTCTCTCTCTCTCTCTCTCTCTCTCTCTCTCTCTCTCTCTCTCTCTCTCTCTCTCCCCTTTCTCTCTTGTAGAAGACATGAAATTTAAACACAAAGCTAAATAAGATGAACGAGAGGTGAGAAAAGAGAGAATAAAAAAACAAAAACAAAAACCAGGAACAAACTGAGAAAGAGGGGGAGGTTAATTAACAAAGAGGAAGCATTTAAAAAGAAAAGTAACAAAAAAAGTTACCGGCCATGAGGCATTACCAGCTGCTGCAGGAACAAGACAGCCATGGAAGTGTTGCTTTATACATCCAACACAATGAGTTATCCATGAGTGGCCCTGAAGGCGTTATTCCTGCGCCGCATATCCATCAGGTGGCGGTAATGGAGCGGCCTCCTGTGGATGCCGAGGCTAGCCAGTCAGTCCTGGACGGGTCACCTTGATCTGTGGGGTGCTGTGAGGATGGCTGAATTCTGTTTCTGCTCCATTTGTGTGACTGTGCAGCTTTGATTATTTGAAGAACACGCAATGCTCGAGGCGTTGTGAAATTTCTTGATGGAGACAAATAAGCAGTATCAGCACCTCAGTGGGACTTTATTTCAGTGCTGTTGCCATTGTCAGGTGCTCCTCATAAAGAAAAAAAAACATATGGATTGCATTGTTACTGCTTCCTTCCCTTGTCATTGCTTTCAAAGGCCAGAGATGTATTCAGTCTGGTTTTCATGAGTCTTTCATTTTGATGACGCAGAATTGTTATTTTTCTTTTGTTAAATCATCATTGGAAATATGAACATACCAGTGAAAAGCCCACGTACCTTCCACTACAGCATCCATGAAATGTCTGGAAATGCTGTCCTCACACTAAATCTGGGCCATGTGGATCCACACGGGGAACACACCAGAAGTAGATAATTTGTGGGTGTTCCCTAAAACCCATGAGGATAACAAAAGCTTCGTGATTTGCTTCTTCTGGTAGACACAAGCCGGTAGGTCATAAATAATGTCTCTTGAACACTTTCTTATATGATTCTTAAGTTATTGTCTTATTTTATTTCCATTGTTAATGATCTCAGAGTTTGTGTCATACTACATTTGTATGGAACCAGTTTATTCTAAATATCTTATGGACTCTTTTTATTTCAATTTTTCCAAATTTATTTTTACTTTAACTGACAATTTATACCTTTTTTGGGGGTAGATATTCATGCAGATATCTTTAGCTTAGCCTTGTAGTCCTTCTCATCATAAGACCAAACGTTAGCCGGCAGAGTTTTCCCCATTTTTCTGGCTTTTTAATAACTGTTTTCTCAGGGAGTGTTTTTTTTTTTTTTAAGTTGTCAGATCACTGTTCATTTCGTCGATGCTGTGTTTAACTTAGTGATGTGTTTCTATTTAATGAAATTAGATTTTCTTATCTTTCCTTTTACGTGTGCGTATTTTCTTCAGAACTGCTTTCTGCTTCGAGACTTTACGACGCAGGCGCTCCTTGCATTAATTTCCCAATTCCAGTTATATTTTTTTATCTTATATTTTTTGTGAAACCATTCTTGCTTTGTTTATGGCTGATTAGTTTGATATTCCCTAAGGACACTTTGAAGGAATGTGTACCTGACCTCTTGTGACGCGTCTACGCACAGCACACTTAACTTCCGTCAACATTCACTTCCTTAACGCTTCTGATAAAGATATATAATTTTTCGTTGGTAATCGGATCTGATTTTCATTTCTTTGTAGTTATAAAGATGATTTGTCTTGATTTTTTTCTCTGGATTTGTTCCTACTGAGGTGAGAGTGTATTGCATTCATACGTAATATGCATACAAACTTAGCTTTCTGAACTGTATACGTAGACATTCTCTCTCTCTCTCTCTCTCTCTCTCTCTCTCTCTCTCTCTCTCTCTCTCTCTCTCTCTCTCTCTCTCTCTCTCTCTCTCTCCGCAACAAAGAGATGCACCTTGTGCATACCCAGACATTATGAACGCCACCGCTACAACCACTATCATTGAAACTTAATTTATAATGTTTTTTCTTTATATAAGATTATTGGTAATGAGGCGAGGTGTATTCATTTATCTATACTCTCTCCTTTTTATATATTTGACTTTTCCCCATTTTTTTTCGCAAGTCTCCGCCACGCCCACACAATCCGGTTCTCGGGAACTACGCTGAGTGGGGAAAATTCTTGTTATCCTGCCTCAGACCAGACCCTGGCCAAACCCTGCCGCTCCCCTGCGCCTCTCTCTCCCAGCTTCCTTTCCAGATCTTGATTTCATTTAGTCTTCAGTTTTTCCTGCTAAAAGTTTCTCTTGAAATTCCCTCACTCCCGTGCCACTCCACATTGCAGTTCGACCCTCCTCACCTCATTTTCCACATATAGTCATCACTCCACATAGTTACCACTTACTCTTTACTCTCCTCTCTAATGCATCGTTCCATCTTATAAACACTGAAATCTCTCTATCTTCTTCGCCTTTTCTTCGTCATTGTCTTACCATCCTTTCCAAGACATGCTGTTTTGGTGTATATACTCTAGTTCTCTTCCTTCCCTTCCTAATCCTCCCATCACATCTCCTTCCCTATAAGATGCTGCAGCTCATCTCATCTTGCTTCCTCCTCTCTTCTCGTCTTTCTCTCTTACCTCTGAACCTGTTTGGCTCTCCTCCTTCCTCACTTACCTTACATTTTCCCTTCAGGCATCTTCACCCGACCGAGCCTCAGTTGCTGTTTTTTTTTTCCCTCTCTAATACAAAACATTGTATCGCTCTCACTTCTCTTTTTTTCCTTCTCTTCTCAACGGGTTAACTTTCATTTTCCATCCCCCCTTGCCACCTTAGCGTCTTTCTTTCTCGTCTCCGGCATTGGACCACCATTCATATCCCCTGCTGGTGTTGTTGTCCTATCTTGTCTTCAACCCGCTGGCCGGTTCTTCTTCATCTTTATTTATTTTTGTTGTTGTTGTTGTTGTTGTTGTTGCTTTCTCTTCGTTTTTTGCATTCAATCCCCACACAGTCTTGATTTTTTTTCTTTTCTGCATAAACGAGTTCTTGTCGTTCTCTTTCTTTCCTTTTTTGTTTAATTTATTTTCCTTTTTCTTTTTTCCCATTCCTTCATTTCACTTCTTTTTCTTTCCATTTTTTCCCTTTCCCTTATATGCCCTCCCTTTTCCTACCTTCCTTTCCTTTCCCCAATCATTCCTTGCTTTCTCCTCTCCTTCAGTTCTCACCCTCTCTTCATTTAACACTAAACCCCACTTCTCTTATCCCAT
>CM035205.1:21275989-21278489 GCA_020233015.1 Callinectes sapidus | reverse complement strand
CAGACACTGCTTGCCTGGGTTTTTCCTTTTGCTCTCTCTCTCTCTCTCTCTCTCTCTCTCTCTCTCTCTCTCTCTCTCTCTCTCTCTCTCTCTCTCTCTCTCTCTCTCTATCTCTATCTCTCTCTCTCTAGAGTAATCGTAATATCAATGCCGGATAAATATAAAACAAAATCATTTCTTTACTCACAAGAAGATTTATTGAGAATGCACAAGGATAAATGTGATCCTTAATGTTAATAACCTGCTAGGAATTAGAAGCAACGGAGTCAGGCTCAGTAAATTTAGATAAAAATATAAAAGAAAGTATTACTTCACATATAGAGGGCTGGATGGTGAGAGTAGATTAAGTATTCAAATTGTTGGCGTTCACTTTATAAAATCATTTAAGAGAAGGTTGGATAAATTTTAGGTATAGGGATGATGTGTGAGGATAAGCTTGAATGCTTTTGCTCAGAGACTACCATGTGTATAGGCCTACCTTCTTGCAGCTTCTTTTACGTTATGCTTTGGTGTCTATGCGTTTAGAAGGCTTTGTAGAATAAGTGGCATCCAGCAGATGTGAGGAGAGTGGTGAGGTGGTCCTCCAGGCATACTCAGCCGGAGATGAGATGCCATTGTCGTGCTTCGAGTGAGGCAAGTTTCTCGGATGGATAATGGACGGTGTGTTTTCCCCGACACCAGCGACGTGGGTGGGTGTGTGTGTGTGTGTGTGTGTGTGTGTGTGTGTGTGTGTGTGTGTGTGTGTGTGTGTGTGTGTGTGTGTGTGTGTGTGTGTGTGTGTGTGTGTGTGTGTGTGTGTGTGTGTGTGTGCGTGTGTGTTTGCGTGTGTGTGTGTTTGCGTGTGTGTGTGTTTGCGTGTGTGATGTCTGCATGCGTGTCTTATGAAAACCACAAAGCGAGGACCTTATAACATCATACCTTCCACTTTCAGATGTTATTAATCAATTGTATGGAACTCTGTAAGTTTATATTTGCTTCACATCTAAGAACGGACGAATATATAGATAAACTGATGTTGCACAGGCTATATACTTCAAGCTGCGCGACAATCTGCAGTGCGATGCTAGCATGGGAGCGTTCCTCTTCGGCAGACACTTGCAAGCATCTCCTCAGTGGCAGGCATGAAGGTTGATATTAGGCAATTTTTTTTAAGGACAAACGATGTCAAGTGTGAGGCGCGGTGCTTACCACTCAGGGAAACGATGTATGCTGGCTGTGGCAGTGCTTCTCATTTACAAGTAAGCACAGGGATATCAATCAAGCCTCATTATGGATGTCAGACTCGAGTGAAAGCGATCAGTAAAGATGGAGAATGGTGGGCGGACAAACAGGAGAAGCCTTGGTGGTGAACGTGTCCCACCAGCATAATGACTCACCATCTCCTTGGCAACAAAGCAAGTTATACTCAATAAACTATGGACAGGAAACCTCATCTTCTTTTCCTCACTGAAACACGGATGTCCATGGCATCAAATAACAGTATGTTCCTTCCTACTTTTTCATTCCTCATTTTCATTCCTAATACTCTATGTTGTATCTTTGTGCCTCTCGTTCCCACGCTCTTGAATCTTCCGAGTTTTCTACCATCTAACTAATTTTATCTATGCTGCCACTCACTCTGACTATAAGAAATTCTTTGACTGCTTAACTTCCAAAAGCGAAGCACTTTTGAACGCTTTTTCCTTTTACAGAGATCTCCATTATTGGAGACTTCAGTGTTCACCATCAGCTTTGGCTTTCCTCTCCCTTCACTGACCATCCCAGTGAACTAGCCTTTAATGTTTACTAAAACATGTCTACCCCTCTCTCTGGGCCTTTTTAGGAAAACAGCCATGTAGCTCCTGCTGCCTCACTAGGCAGTTCTGCTTTCACACACGTACATTCACCTCGTGAAGGAAGTGTCTGGTCTTCATCTTTTTTTTTTCTCTGGAAGGACCTGAATTATATTTAAGTATTTCCATGTCATTGCTTCACAGCCAATTCTCAGGCGTTGTGGTGCATGCGAGGTGAAGGTAAATGATCCGAGGAAGGCAAATTAATAATGTGTCTCGAATTCTGCATATCGTGCCCCCTAGGATTACTGCTGCTCACTTTCTTGAAGGCTAAAAGGCAAGAAAGTCCCCGCTCCCGACACAACACCTCTTAAGAAAGTCCCCGCTCCCGACACAACACCTCTTAAGAAAGTCTCCGCTCCCGACACAACACCTCTTTGAAATACACAATCTTAGTAAACTCATATATAACAACATTGTCCTCCTATCAATTTATCAGAGTTTTTTCCAAAGGCAGAAGCCAGACAAACCAGGGAAGGAGACCTCAGTACGAAGTTGTATCTACGCGTTGTTACTCTTCCAAAAACCTTATCAGAAAATTTACTGCAAATTGTGCGATGTGTTGACCTTATAACAGTGCAAGAAGTGGATCACTTTTTGGGCTTGAGGAGCTGTCGCGTTACTTTGACGCCTTGGCAAGGTCCGTGGGATTTGATCAATAGTCATGG
>CM035205.1:21196218-21206821 GCA_020233015.1 Callinectes sapidus | reverse complement strand
GAGAGAGAGAGAGAGAGAGAGAGAGAGAGAGAGACCGATCGACTATACTGCTGAATAACAAATAAGCAAACATAGGAAATAGTTGTGCTCTCTGTCTCTTTTTGCCATTCCTTCTGTGTCTCTTCTCTTCTTCTAGAAATTCTCCTCCTTTAATCCAAGGCGTTGGTGAGGGGACAGTCACGGAGAGAGGTTTTTGACACGCCAATGCCTAAAGTTCTCGGTTCACGCTCTGCTCCACTGTCACGCTCGTGGTGATTCAGACCAACACTATTCGTAGGTTTGGGTTTACTCAGTTTCTCTAGATTCATTTTTCTTCAGTTATTGAGCAGAGAAGGGAAAGTTTGAAAGTATTTTGTCTGTATATATATATATATATATATATATATATATATATATATATATATATATATATATATATATATATATATATATATATATATATATCTCACATATGCATTTTTAGGTTTTGTTTAACCTCATGATACAACACTCACTGTTGGGCATTGTTTCCTATGGAAGTCTTCATGCAGGGATACTTTTCAGAGATTCTGAGAGTTGCCATATTGGTATTTCGCAAGGAAGAAGAAAAAGTAAATAGATAAACTGAGATTAGTCTTATTTTCCAGCATTTGATCTTCAAAGATATATAGTGTATTCTAGGATACCAAATGTCCCAAGCTGTAATAAAGTTATAGCTAGTTAACAAAGCTAAAAATTAAGGCAATCGAATAACCATGCATTATATTTTCTTATCACAGTAAAAATCAATGCAATTTCCATAATTTCTTGTTTCCTCTAAAGAGAAGTTTCTCCTTTGACGTACCTACTCATTTCGACTGATAACCATAAGAAGGGACACCACAAGTCGGTGTCGGTCACTGGTTGCTTGCTGTTGCTGATCCTTTCTTACGAAGCAACAAGTATCGGAAGTCACTTGTAAGCAACAACAACAACAACAACAACAACAACAACAACAACAACAGCAACAACAACAACAACAACAACAACAACAACAAAAACAACATAAAACATATCCACCTTTTTTTTACGATGAAGAGTTGTCTTTCTTTCACAGGCACTGACCAGTTTTACCGTATACTTCCCTGCCCACAAGCAAGCAGGTATCGGTCCACACAACTTGTTGGCATGGTGACCGCAAAACTTCATGTTCTAGTACTCTTATTGGTGTCCGAGTGAGCCCTACATGCCAAGTGACATTAAAACACCGTGGCGTTACCCTTTCACCGTACGTTGCCCTCTGAGTGAAGGAACGTTAACCATTACCAGTGGAAAATACCAACTTTAATCCTTTTTAGTACTAGGACGCATTTCCATATTTATTCTGTTTATTACTTATAGATTTTATAGTTTCAGAAACTGATGTGGGGATTAAAATAGTACAGACTCTGGTCATTAATCTTCTCAATAAAATCGTCTAATCAATTACACCCAAATCTCGTGGTAAAAGTGTGTTTCAGTACTGAAGGAGTTAAATCAACGTATCTCTGGCGTCAAAAAAAAAAAAAGAGTATTCGTTGCAACATTTTCTACTTCGAATCCTTTACACAAAGCACACGAAAAGTTAATGTTGTGTGTGTGTGTGTGTGTGTGTGTAAAGAGGTTGTTTAGTTTAAAAGAGAAGGACAATTAGTAGGGGAAAGAATAGTTAGAACAAAATGATGAAGTGAAACAAAATGACGATGGCGACTGTACGAATAAAAAAAAGAATGGAAGTGGTCACCGGCGAAGATTTAAAATAATTAAAAGAATTACAAAGGAATATAAGCAGCAACAGGCATATAGATCCTTACTAATCTGCTCGATTTCACTACTCTGATTACCAGCATCAGAGAAAGAACAGCGTAGTTGAAGGTCCACGCACAGCCATCTCTCCAGAAATAAAGGAGAAAGTAGAAGATAAAGTTGGATAAACAGTTTGAACGGTGAATAGAATAACGCGGTCATGTAAGAAATGTAATGAGGCGTGTGGTAGTGAAAGGAATGAAAAGTGGGGCCCCTCAGGATACTGCGGCGTAGTGGTGAAGGCAAAACACGTTGTCATCGAGGTAAAGATGTCAGTTCCTTGGTTATGTTACTACGTCAATCGATCTTAGCAAACACACCATCAACAGCTGACACATGGTGAGCATTGGAACATTTGGCGTGAATGGAACTTTTTAGAATTGAATGTTTGGGGGCTTTGTTAATTGTAGATAGGTAAATAGATTATTAAAGAAAGTGGTGATGTATGTATTTATATGTTAGATATTGGGTTTATCTTATCACTTTTCCTGCTTTTTGGTTCATCTTCCATAATGACAAAACACCCCATAGATCTTTCGCCTAAGTCAGTCATCTGAAAGCATTCTATTAGCATAACACTGTTGAATAAACTCTTTTTGATTATCTTTTCTATCTTTCTTGTCCACTTTTTTTAGGATTTCGTCGTTCTAGGCATGTGTTGTGGTGTATATTGCAGTGAATGAGTTAAGATGAATTTAATTGAGATTGTAATGACTTTCATCCTGATTGTCTTCACTCTCTCTCTCTCTCTCTCTCTCTCTCTCTCTCTCTCTCTCTCTCTCTCTCTCTCTCTCTCTCTCTCTCTCTCTCTCTCTCTCTCTCTCTCTCTCTCTCTCTCTCTCTCTCTCTCTCTCACACTGATGGATCTCTTGCCATCTACTCTACTTTCATGCTAACTGCTTTTTTTGATCTTGCTAACTACATAGTTCTTCTTCTCGGCTTCACTGTATAAGACTTTATTACTTCTCACCCCTATCAAGTATTTCCTTCTTCCTGTGATTTGGAAACCTTTGGAAAATGAGGTCTCAAGACATCCTCAACTTTGGATGATCCTTTCTAACTTCTGATTAAGGACTGGCACTTCAGTCGGCCTTTTTGGTTACTTTCCTTTTATTGCTTTTTGCCAATGTCCTTCTTACATTAAGGTGAGTGAAAATATTGTATTAACATTTTTAAAAGGCATTACGTGATGTCATATCCTGTAATGATTAAAAAAGTTCAAGTTGACATTACAACTAAAGAGAACCACACTTCTTGAGTGGCTATCCTCATCACAAGCCGCGTCGCTGTAAATGTATGTTATGTTGTGTGTTGATTTCTTATGAGCTTTGTTGTCTAGTTCCATGGATGGAAATGAAACTACGCATCATTGTCGTTCATGGCAACATTAATAATACAACACCAACACTTGCAGAAGTAGTAACAATGCCGCTATCACTACCATCACCACCACCACCATCACCATCATTAGCACTAACACCAGCAACCCTCTGATTTTAAAATTCTTATTATGTATTCTCGAGTTTTGCATTGACGTGCTGACGAGAGCGTGCCACCTTTGACTGACAAGGACAAAGATAATGTATTCTGCTCTCAACTGGTTGGTTCTGGTGATATTTTGCGTCATCCTTGACCATCTATGAACCCTTGTCTGATCCAGTCCTCATGAGAAGATCCTGTTTTCTTTATCTTTGAAACTCAGAACACATAACAGCATGGCTCTTGTTGGCCTTATATCGTCTGCCACGTAAAGTTGTTGCGCCACAAATGATTGGCATGGCCTGCCACTGCCTTAGAAGCAGTACAGGTTTGGAACGATAGAGAGTAGAAATAGACTCCAAATGTGATTAGGCGAAACTAGAAGAGACCTTCTTGAAGTAGTTTTTTTTTGTACGTCTTGTCGTCCAACACAAGTGAAGGGACTTCGCCAGACATCCACTTCCACCTCCGCAACTCAGGATAAAGAAAATAGCACTTATTTGAAGCAGAAAAAAATTAGGAAATGAGGAACAAGCAACACCAAGTCTTATTGGGGAGAGTTATTGTCCAGTAATGGCTCACTATTACCTAGGGAAAGTATGATGTTCTGAAATTATCCAAAATCAAACACATACCTGTATTTTGTGTCTCACAGACTGACCACATTTCCAAGATGGCACTGGTATTTTGAATCATAGAATGAACCTTTCATTCGGTAGCTGTGCGATAATTGTTCAAAATGTAATTCAGATACTTATGAATATTGGGGTAATGTCATTGAATCGCTAATGTAAAGCCAACTGAGGAATTGTGTTCTTCATTTACACACACACGGGATGGATGGACCTCTCAGAACTACGCAGAGCGCACAGCCGAGGCCGCAATGACATCGTTCCGTATTGAGATCCTCCTTGATTAAAGAAATATCACCATTCTCACTACACGAGAGACGGGTGAAGCAGGAGCGCTATTGCGGGAGATAAAGATAAGAAACCCTCACACCTGGATGTCAACAAGAAAACAGTTGTACCAGATTGACATCGCCAGTATTCTCTGACTTACTGGATTTTTTAACCACCTCGATCCTTTGTAGCTGCGTGGCAGAGTAATAATTTGATGTGTTTTTAACTCTGCGCATCCTGATATTTCTCAGCCACGCCCTCACCAACGCCTTCTGTTTGTCACAACGGAGACCAACCTTTACTTAAAAGCAGCACCTTCTCGAACTCCATTTCAATATAATCCCCAAAGAGTACATGCTGAGCAGACTCAAGTCTTTGGGTACACTAATAAAGGATTTCAGGGCCGTAAAGTAAGTATGGCAAGTCAGAATATACATAGTGCGGTCCACTTGGGCATTTTTCTTCTCTCTGATTTTAATAATGATTGTCCTACGTAAAAATAAGAATTGAGACGAACATTTTTCCTGCCTCCCTTCCTACCGCGGAAATAGATTGGTATTGCTATCCAAACATCAGTACTTCTTTGAGCTAAGAACAAGGGTAAGAAGGCTGCTTCATCAAGTATCTGCGCATGAGATTAGTTAGTTAGTTCTATATGTTGCACCTTCCACCACTGCCGCTGCTGCAATCTTAGCCGCCGCTGACCTCGCCCTCTCCGTCGCTACTACCGCCGCCATTTCTGTCGCAGCTGCTGCCGCCATCTTAGCGGCCACTGCCACCGCCATCTCCGCAGCAAATGTCACCGTCACCACTACAACCACAGCCAACGCCATTTCCACCGCAGCTGCCGCCGTCATCTCCTCAGCCATTGCCACCGCCATTTCCACCGCAGCTGTCGCCGGCGTCTTCATCGCTGCTACTGCCACCGTCTCCATCGCGGCTGTTGCAGCTGCTGCCGCCACCTCTGCCGCTGCCTCCACCGCCTTCGTCGCCATTGTAGACTTTTTTTGTTTTTTTCGTGCGGTTTTTTTACATATGCCAGTCTTCAGTGCTTACAGTGTTGCCAGGTGTGTGTCCTGTAAATAAACAGTACTACATCAACTTATTTATGGAATGTTTTATAGAGATACATGTCTGTCGGGAACAAATTCAACTTTCTGGGAACAGGTGTATCTTGTGATCGCAGAAACTTTAGTCCTATGTTTCAATACGAATTATAATCATGTTCAGAAAGAGACATTGTCGATCATGATGATGACTCCACCTGTGTACAAGATTGTACACGTCTAATATCTTGCGCTCCCTTTCACATGCTAATACCAGGTGCCCTACCTAATCTGTAACTCCAGGAACAGGAAGGGAATGTAAGGATCAGGAATGCTGATTAGCACGATTCTACAAGTGTCCATTCCTACACACTTCTATGTAATATCGTACACACAAGGACATAGAAAATTAGGTGAGATGTAAGAAGCCATCAGGTCTGGACGCAGCAGTCACCGTTTTAATATAGAGTTGTCCCTCACTTTGCACAAGAGTCTCACCGTACCAGTCCAGTCACCGTATGTGCGTATGCACGTAGCAACTACCTTTTCCCTTAATGGTGGGTGTGTGGGTGTGTGTGTGTGTGTGTGTGTATGTATGTGTGTGTGTGTGTGTGTGTGTGTGTGTGTGTGTGTGTGTGTGTGTGTGTGTGTGTGTGTGTGTGTGTGTGTGTGTGTGTGTGTGTGTTTGAATGTAGACTTCTTAATCAAATATGTAAGTGGTGTTGGTGCTTAGTAAAAGAGGTGGAGAGAGAGAGAGAGAGAGAGAGAGAGAGAGAGAGAGAGAGAGAGAGAGAGAGAGAGAGAGAGAGAGAGAGAGAGAGAGAGAGAGAGAGAGAGAGAGAGAGAGAGAGAGAGAGAGATAGAGAGGGAGGGAGAGAGAGAGAGAGAGAGAGAGAGAGAGAGAGAGTGTACCCGGTATCATATGGACGTATCCTATTCCTCCAATCCCTTCTCAGGATCCCCCAAAGCGGGGGTACCTCTGGCGTTTCTCCAAAATTTCACATGTCATCGCCCCCTGCTTAAATAGCTTTTATGAAGTTAGCGTTCTGAGACGTCTCCGTCTGTTTTTGTTATCATCCCTATTGCTAACTCCATACAAGTGCTTTATTTGTCCATTTATGGAGTACTCTTCACTTGTATGGGGGCGGTCTACTTAGTCTTATCAGATATGGTGGAATCAAAGGCTTTTTGTCTTATTAACTCCTCTGACTGACTGTCTTCAGCTTCTTTCCTACAGCTAGAATATTGCATTTCTTGATATCTTCTATCACTATTTCCATGCTAACTATTCTTCTGATCTTGCTAACTGCATGCCTTCCTTTCTCATGTGGCCTCGCTACACAAGGCTTTGTTCTTCTTCTCATGCCTATTGTGTCCAACTCTCTAATGCAAAATTAAACCAGTACTTTCTTTGGTAAGCTCTGGAACTTCCTAACTGCTTCTTTATTTCCAATTTACTATGCTGACTTTATTTAAAATGGAGGTTTTAAGACATTTATCCCGTTTATTGTCAAACTCTTTAGACCTATAAGGGGACTGTCAACTATGTTGCTCTTAGCCAACTTTTTCCTCATACATAGGAAAAAAAAGTCCAAAGTAGGGTTGATGTGTGTAGGGTGATGGCGTCTTTGGTGAAGCGAGATGTAACGTGATGTTTTTCTTACTGGAAGTCTAAATACGTTTGACATCTGCACATGTGTGGACGATAAACTGTTCACTAATAATGGGAACGGATTGTGGCTATGAATATCTATATTCAAAGAATACGAAATTAACTTTAGGTTAGTTAGTTAGTCTTCACATGACTGGAGTGCTTGAGAATTTTACAGAGCTCACTTCTCTTCCTTTTACGTGTCTTAGCATTAAAAAGCGTTTAGTGCACACTGGGTCAGCGTTGTATATGTTTCCTGACCTTAGCCAATGTCAAAAGTTGGAGATGGTTGGTGAGTTCTTGTGTAATATTCCTTTTAAGCAAAGTGTTAGTATTATGAAAGCACCCTCAAAGAAAATGACAGTAACTTGTAATAAAGCTTGTTGGAATGGCCAAGGGAAGGTTCCAAAGCATCTAAGACATCACACTAGATTAATTGTCCACTTTTAGAGTCATAGAAATATCATGATGAAAGAAAATAAAAAGATAGTAAGAAAATCCACAGGAATCCATCTGATGTACATATTTCCACCCATCTGTTTCATCTTTCAGTCCATGTGCTGCTAAATAATGATGTGTTTCCCATTGTATGACTTTTTGTAGGTGTCATATTTACTGATGCAATACTTTAGTTATCTGTTCCATGTCACAACTCTTGATGTCTTCTCCTCAGGACCCGCGCGGCCGAACAATGCGTCGGTGGCCGTCCATGCAGACCAGTCATGGTACGTCCCTCTTCTTTGTTACGTATGTATTTTACTTGGCTTTATCTCCTTTATCATCATCCTCCTCCTTCTCCTCCTCCTCCTCCTCCAGCCTTGAAAGGTTCAAAAAGTCTGTTGCTGCTTGGCTGTCCTTTATATTCCCTTGTATTCCTTCCTCCAGATAGGTCGATATAGGTACTTAAATACCTTATAGTATAGATTTAAGATGATTTGTTAGACTTCAGAAATTATTTAGTTTGTCAACTGCTTTTCCACGTATTCTACCGTAAGACTTCCAAAGAAGAAAGCCAGTGTTGCTTTGCTAACTTGAATATCCTCACTGCTAGTCCATTTTCACTTATCATGTTATGTTATAATAGCAAACTTCATATCAATAAGTCATTCGCTCCTTGTTCTGTAACTGAAAAATGGAGCAATTTAACTTAAATACAGTATAGAGTAATGGAATAAATGTTTTGTTTAAGGTCATAACAAAAATAAGCATATGGTGAATAACTATTTTTTTACCATTCTTTAAGTGATCTGTTTTCAAAGTAGGTGTGTTCAGATAATGTTCGTGTGCCCCTTCTTACCTTCCAGAAGATTATCTAATCCATCAGTACTATTAAAAATCAAGAAAAATTTCAATTCATCACACTTATACTCATCAATTATGCTCAGAAAAAAAGAGAGAGAAAATTATAAAAAGATGAAAAGGAAAGCATTGCATAACATTGTCACCCTACTGTTGCCTCCCTGGCGCTGGAGATGAATCGATGACAAGGTTTTGGTTCCACAGGTGTGATCAATCTGAACTTCGAGTTGCCGGAGTACCCCTTGGTGGGACCCTGGACGCTGAGAGTGCAGGCGAGGACACAGACGCAGGACAAGGTGATACAGGTGGAACACTACTTCAGACCCAGGTTTGAGGTGAGTCAGAGAGAGAGAGAGAGAGAGAGAGAGAGAGAGAGAGAGAGAGAGAGAGAGAGAGAGAGAGAGAGAGAGAGAGAGAGAGAGAGAGATTAGACTTTCTTTTAAGATATTTCTTGTAATTCCTCCTAACCTCTTGATTCTTCACATTTTTTCATCATGCACATCTCATTTCCTTTGTTTGTACTACCTGTCCACTTTGAATCAATACCAAGTATCTCAGGCCCCACTGGATCCCAAACACCACCGCGTCTCTATTGCCCCTATTGCCCTTCCCTCAACACACCTACGTCTTACCTTCCTCCCCTTATGTAACCACCTCTTGTGTATTCACGTCTTCTACTCTCTCAAAGTCAGACTGACCCACACATACCCTATCCTCCCTACATTCCTGTGTATCTCTTTCTCATGCACCTGCAGTCTTCCTTATGCATTCATTCCATGTTATTCTGTCGAAGTTTTCTTTATTTGCCTTCCTCCCTCTTTCTCATGCAGCTACAGTCTTCCTCACCCTACCATTTCCTGTTATTCTATCGTTGTATTTTCTTCTTCACCTAGTTCTTTCTTATTTCTGTCTACCTTTCTCCCTTACGTAACCAAGGCTTTCCTATCCCTTTAACCTTCCCCTCCCTCTCTGCACCTGTGTGGCTCATCCATTAGTCTGGCCTCCTGTATATATATTCCTGTTCCTCTATTCCTACATTGTCTGGGACCTTGTCTCTTATGGAAGATGGTCTCGGTCCTCCATCAGTTTTATCGGTGTCTTTCCTTCAGGATGTACCCATGACAGTAACATATTTACATCTCATTACTTTCTTTATGTTCATGACAGTCCGTCTCCCTCCTTACATCATAAAAAAAATTGTATTTTACCTGGTACTCGTCTTGTTCTGACAAATTTTCTCATTGTTTTCCTTCACTTTTTTGGAAAAAAAAAAATATATATATATACCTCATGGCAAAAAAAAAAAAAAACATTCTTTTTCACTTCTATTTCTTTTTGTCGTTCAATTTCCTTTTCTAAAAAAAACTGCTATTCCTGCTAAATCATTCGTTCTATTCCTTTCTCATCTTGTGTTGTTCTTAATTTTCCTTTAGAAACTGGTTGTTACACTAAATTATTCCCTTTCCACTCCTTTCTCAGCCCTCACACCTGTCCTTCCCTCTACAGGTGTTCGTGCGTTTGCCCCAAACCATTAAGACGTCCTCCGAGATGGTGGAGGGTGTGGTGGTGGCCAATATGACCAACTGGAGAGACGTGTACGGCAACCTGACCATCAGGCTTCAGTTTGCACCGCCTGGAAAGTTCAACCCCCACCCTCCGCACCATGACGTGCCGGACAACTTCACTGATGTTTTCGAGGAGTTTGTTGAGCCTGTGAGTCGTCATACCATTGAAGTTTTGTGGTGTTTCGTTCATTCAGTTATTGAGTAATTCCATGGATTGATAGCATGTCTAGTATGCAGTGTTATGTTAGTCATATATATCATTTGTTGTTGTTTTTTATTACAATTTTTTTTTGTCTAGTCTTTTTTTCAAACATCTGTTCAGTCTACATTAAAATTCACCAACTCTTTGGATTCAAAACCTATTCTTACGGTCATTTGGAGTTCAATGTATAGCGAGCTTTACTGTCATAGACCATATTGTTTCACAAGATTAGAGAGAAAAAAACTGCATTCTCTTTCTCCGACAAAATAATCATAAAAATCCAAATACATTCTTAACAAAGCTATCTAATTAACTGGCCGATCTATAGTTACAAGCACAAAATCTGATAAAATAATCCAATTCATCCTACAGTTCAAAGGCTATCATCCGTTCGCGCTGCCCCTCGATAAGGTGAGGGAGAAGCTGGGTGGTACCACGGGATTGCAAGGTTCTACGGTGAGAGTGTTTGCCGCCGCTGGGGACTCCTTCGGGTGGCAGGTGCAGAAGGGGTGGGCGTTGGCGCGGCTGGTGGAGGATGAAGCGAAGGTCGTCTTTCTCGGAGACCAGCCGCTCATCTTTCATCCAGGCATGCCCGTCACAGTGCAGGTGAGGGGCTGATGAGGGGCTCGCGGGAAGGGATTTGGGTTAGGTTATTA
>CM035205.1:21150875-21195676 GCA_020233015.1 Callinectes sapidus | reverse complement strand
ACACACACACACACACACACACACACACACACACACACACACCGCGTACTGTAGTGGTTAGCTCGCGCTCGGCTCACAACCGAGGGGGCCTGGGTTCGAGTTCCGGGTCTGGCAAGGCAAATGGGCAAGCTTCTTAATGTGTATCTAGCCCCTGTTCATCTAGCAGCAAGTAGGTACAGGATGTAACTGGAGGGGTTGTGGCCTCGCTGTCCCGGTGTGTAGTGTGCGATGTGATTTCAGTCCTACCCGAAGATCGGTCTATGAGCTCTGAGCTTGCTCCGTAGGAAAAGACTGGCTTGGTGACTCAGCAGGCGACAGCGACAGTGAATACCATGCGCACACACACACACACACACACACACACACACACACACACACACACACACACACACACAGAATCACAACCAAGCAAATAGACAAACGGATAAACACGTTGATAAACTTTTGATTTGTGTCGGAATTTTTTTTTGTATTGCAGCTATTGTTCAGAATATATGAAGTAGGCCAGTTAATTTGCACTTTTTTGAACGGTTAATTTCAATATGGATTAAAGTGATTTGTATAAAAGCGTGTTCAGAGCATCATGACCAGGGACAGCCTTCCATTCCAGTGTCAATGCGTCAGTATTCAGTGCTTTTGTTAGTTTGAATATTTAGCAGGGCAGAATAATGCATTGTGGTCTGGCATCTTTCTTATCGCTAGTTTCAAAATATATTGGCATACAAAGATAAAAGATGATACGGATATATTTTTTTTCTGCTTCCCTCCCTGCTGTGGACATGGAGTGTGGTTGAGAAAGGGAAAGTGGTTTAATTTACACGTCACAACTTTTTGCCAATGTCATTTGCCTGTTAAAATCCCTTAAGTTGACATCTCACTTTAACTAAAAACCAACGGTGAAAGGCTGCTTTGTCAAGTAGGTAGCCGTCTGTACACAAAAAAGATGTCAGAATAATACGATGTGGGATGTGTAGGAGAAGCAGGTACATATGCTGGGCTATGAGAGAGAGAGAGAGAGAGAGAGAGAGAGAGAGAGAGAGAGAGAGAGAGAGAGAGAGAGAGAGAGAGAGAGAGAGAGAGAGAGAGAGAGAAGGAGAGACGGAGAGGGACTGACTGACTGGAAGCAAAGTATCATGATTAAGAAAATAAATTGATAAATGAAAAATTCTTAACTCTCAAAGTCGTTTACCTAGATAGATCATAATGAAGTTTAACACGTATGCTTTATTATCCAAGCTGAAAAATATTATTCAAATAAATAAATAAATAAGTGTGTGTGTGTGTGTGTGTGTGTGTATGCTGATAATAAGTTGTGTTTACGTATTTTGTTGAACGTCATGGGAGGGGCAGGATGTGGGTGGGATGTGGATAAGGAAGGTAAGATGGTTGGACGGACCAGAATTGCACATTCACTTGGGAAACTTTTTTTTTCAGAAGTAGATTAACCTTAAATATATCATATGGAAATCACCTGACACCCACAAGAATAGAATGGCGATGATTCAATCTGATGGATGCTTTTATTAATTACTTCGTCCTTATGATTGTAACCTAGAAATGAAAATTATAGGGAAATTAGGGAACGATTCTTTTTCAGTGAGAATGGCTGGAAAGAAATTACTAATTTTGAAATATCATAAAAACACTAGAAAAAGGAAGATTATATAATTTTAGACTAGGAAAAAAATCATAAATCATAATGGAGGGTTATGTAGGTTAAGTTGTCTTATGACAAATTTTCCGTGCTATATTTTCAATGCGATCATCTTAATTTTTTCTTTGTATTCTTGCTCCTGCACTCGACGATCATGAACTAACTTTGTCACATCTTACACCCCCAACACAGTACCTTTATTATACCACTCAAACACGTCCATCTTTACATTCATCTTGTACCAACATGTTCCATTCTTATTGCTAACACATTACTTTTCTTACAACAAGCTACAACAAATTATTAGCAAAAGAATTGACACTCTCCTTTGTCTTCAGACTACAGATTTTCTATTATGTTTTGAGACCGCACATGAATATCTTACTAAGAAAATGTAGTTTAGTAACATGCACAGACCGCATCCACGTTGACCCTTAATCTGGAATTCAAGTAACGTTTTCTCTTTGTTGTGCTTTAGGTGTTCGCCACGTACCAGGATGACCACCCCTTCGAGGAAGAAGAACTGTTGGGTAGCAAGATCACGGTCACCATCTCCATCGCAGGAGGCACCACGCAGGTACGTAAGTGTGCATGCTGTTACCACTGCTCTGCGGTAGTGTGATGTGTCGGTGCCGAAAGAGCTTTGGCTGCGTCGCTTTAGCTAATTAGATCCATCTGGCCTTGAGTTTGATTTTATTTCAGTCAGGAGTCGCTTCCTGGACACAAACGGATCCAGACCCCAAACAAGGGAAGTCAGATGCATGTCAACAACCTGTCTAAGTAATCCATAATCAGTTGAATTAAACGATAGGAATTTTTATTATTCTTACCCCAGTGGTTGGTTTATAAATATAAAGACTACACACCTTAATATTACTAGCCAACTGAAGTGAGGAAAAGGAAACAGCTCTGGAAAGCAATAAAGAGACAAAAAATGAATAGATAATAAAAATGAATAGATATTAGGACAACAAAAATAATAATTTGGTATGATCATATAATGGACAGTTCATCACAATAGCTGTGTGTGTGTGTGTGTGTGTGTGTGTGTGTGTGTGTGTGTGTGGGTTTGTGGTGTTTGTGTGTATTGCCGCCTATGCAATATTGAAAACCGTCATGGTGTATGAGGTGTACCCTTACGAATACGAATTGGGAGCGAGCGGTTGGTACACAGGGCCCGGCTTGAGGATTGGTGACTGTGGTGACGGAAAGGTCAAAGGCGGTGGATGTATTTTCTGATACTGTGCAAGAGCATGAACATGAAAAAAATATATATCACCAGCAAATTATCTTCTTCAGCAACAACAACATCAACAATAAGAGAAGCAGGAGGAAGAAAATAAGGAAGCAACAAATGAAGAAAATGAAGGAGACTGTCCATTCAAAACTGATCATGGTTCACATTCACTTCCTTGTGTAGAATGTTCTTAATATCCTTGAACATACGTGCTCAGATCATTCTCTTCCTACTTCGCTGTAACTATTACTGTCATAACTCCAACTGATGCTATTACTATTACAATTCTTTATACAGGCGCTACAACTATCATGGTATTGACAGGAGGCGGAGATAAGAGTTGTGATTGTCTCATTTCCTTACAACTGCCATTACAACTGCTACTATCAGCATTACCATTCTATATAGAGGCAATGCTAGAATTCTGATGACTTTGGCAGGTGGAGGAGATGATAGTGTGGGGCGGGGAGCTGGCGGAGACCAAAGGCGTCGGGGAGGTGACTTTCGACATCCCAGACAACGCTCTTAACTTCAAGGTGGACGCCAGGTAAGGCGGCTGGTGCTGGTGTGATAATAGTGGTGGCGGTGGTGGTGGTGTCATCCTTGTACTGTTCCTGTTGTTACCACCATCAACTTGTACTACTACTACTACTACTACTACTACTACTACTACTACTACTACTACTACTACTACTACTACTACTACTACTACTACTACTACTGCTGCTGCTGCTGCTGCTACTGTTGCTGTATGTGGTGCTGGTGCTGGTGCTGGTGCTGCTACTACTATTACTACTTCTACTCCTCCCCCTCCTCCTCCTCCTCCTCCTTTTCACAACTTTCTTATTTAGTTTATTTCCCTTACTGACTTAACAAATCCCCTTCGACCACCGCCCACTCTCAACATTCAGTGTTTTCTTCTTCCTTGTTTATTTTGTGGAATGGTATATGTATTTTTCATTTGCATCTATTATAACCAACTTGGACCCATATCCATAAATACTGTTCTCATCACGACTATTTTCATAAACCACATAATTAGCCTGCTTCTAAGGAGTAATTTTTCTGTTACTGACGTTGAAAAATATTATTGATCATTCACTAAAACCTTGAAAAAAAAACATGCCTACAAACATGTGTCACTTCAACCTCTGGAAGTGGTGGAGGTGCTGACATAAGTGTTAAATAGATATGGTTCTTGTTCACTGTATCCTCAACCTTATCAGTGTTTTTCTCTTTACTTTCCCTTTCCCTTATTAAATAGTCTGTATATATATTTTTTTCAACATCTTTTTATCCTCACCTTCGTTCATCACAGCACTTTTATCGTCACCCATCTTATTACAGTCTGGTGACGGGTAGCGGCCTGACAGCCTCCGCCACCATGGTCGGCCAGATGCAACACTCCCCCAGGAACCGCCACATTCAGATAGAGACGTCCACGCCTGACGCCGCTCCGGGACAGTTCATTACCCTGCACGTCAGGAACAACTTTTATATAGAATACTTCAATTATGTGGTACGTGTGTGTGTGTGTGTGTGTGTGTGTGTGTGTGTGTGTCTGTGTGTGTTCTTTACTCCCCTCCTCTCGCCTTAGATCTCCATTTTTTCCCTCTTTCACGCCTATCCTAGTTCCTTCATCATATCAACTGGCTTTCTTTTTTCTCAAATGGCACCATATGACAGTGTTGTTACGGTGTCATTCATCCATTAACACCTCACTATCTTCACTATCTTCTTCGTCACTTTTCAGTCTTAAAATCTCACATCAGCCAGTCATTCACCCTGTCTCCCTCACTAGGTCATCTCCGAGGGCGTGGTGGTATACAGCGGTCGTGAACCTGTGGGTGACTTGACGCCGCCCACCATCACCACCTTCGCCCTGCCAGCCTCCACCGAGATGGCCCCCGTCGCCCGCATTGTGGTGTGGGCTATTACGCAGGAAGGCCAGCTGGTGTCCCACGCTATCGCCATTCCAGTGAATCCCTTGGGACGTCACGAGGTAATAGAGAGAAGCGTGGGAAGACATTGCTGTTGAGAAGCTTAGAGTTGTAGGATGTTGAAGGTGTGCAAGAGAAAGTTGATGTAAAGGAATTGAGCATAGTAAGGCGTAGATTACCACTGCCTCGTAAAGGGGAAGTTGTTCTGTACTTTGAGTAACTCCCTCCATGTCATTGCTCTTCCCCTCACAGGTGGGTATCAGATGGAATGAACACAAGGACCACTCCGGCGGCAGTGTGGAAATGAAGATGTTGGGTGAGGGCGGCGCCTTCTTCGGGGTGTCTTCTATGTGGGAGGAGACACACCTCATGGATGCGGGACACGAGCTGGACCCACCTCGCATACTGACGGAGATGATGAGGCTGAATGAGATGCAGGATGTGATGGCCATGAGGCGGTCCAACACCTCCATACCGCACCTGCGACGAGCCTCCACCAGGTGAGAGAGAGAGAGAGAGAGAGAGAGAGAGAGAGAGAGAGAGAGAGAGAGAGAGAGAGAGAGAGAGAGAGAGAGAGAGAGAGAGAGAGAGTATAGAGTATTCTTATGCATTTACACATAAATCATAAAAGACACCATGCAACATAACACACTATTCTTATTATAAAGATCACGTGACGGAGCCGGGGCGTGGGTCAGCTTATTCCCCACCTCTGTGGCTGGCCCAGACGCCCCCACCACCTTCAACTTTTCCCATCTCATAGTGCTGACTGATGCCGACATGTTCTACCACCCACACCACGCCTCAGGTGAGCTCAGCAAGGGAAGCCAGGGAAGTGATAGCAATGTTCAGAATGTTTCAGCGGCTGGCACTCCTTGGCATTCTTTGCATGGCTGTTGTGGTCATGTGTGTGTGTGTGTGTGTGTGTGTGTGTGTGTGTGTGTGTGTGTGTGTGTGTGTGTGTGTGTGTGTGTGTGTGTGTGTGTGTATCCTGTGAATATTCTATGATATAAAATATAATGCCATATAATGTAAACGAAGAACGAACTTATTAATTAATATCTGAAATGCTCTTATGGTTATTTACCAGAAGTCTAATAGATCGTTCTGCTATTGTTATATTTTTAGTTATTGTAACAATAGTAGTAGTAGTAGTAGTAGTAGTAGTAGTAGTAGGAGGAGGAGGAGGAGGAGGAGGAGGAGGAGGAGGAGGAAGAGGAGGAGGAGGAGGAGGAAGAGGAGGAGGAGGAGGAGGAGGAGGAGTAATAGTAGTCGTAGTAGACATGATTATTTTTAGTTGCACCTCCATCTCCAGGAAGTCACCGTCTCACCTTTCCTTCACAGCGTCCCCAGACTGCGAGCCTGACCAGTTCAAGTGTCTGACCGGCGGCTGCTACTCTGTGAACGAGCGTTGCAATGGGAAATTCTTCTGCTCCGACCACTCCGACGAGGCAGGATGTGAGTGCTGACTTACTCTCCTGTTGTCTCTTGCCCTCACTGGTCTCCTACTCGTCTTCCTTGTTTCCCTTGCCTGACCTCATCCTCCATTTCTTTTCTTCATTGTTTATTTTTAAGGGGGGGGGTCGTTTTTTCATTGTCTTTATTTCTTTACTCCTCTTTTCGTATTTCTCTTGTTTTCTGTCACCAAACTTTTACTGCTGTTCCTTTTTTTATATTTTTCTGTTATTATTCTTTGTTATTATTATTACTACTACTATTGCTACGACTGCTGGTACATCACCACCAACAACAATAACAGGTAAGAACAGATCCCCAGCTTTGGAAGGCGGCGAGAGTGGGGCAAACGAAGGTGTTTATTTGGAGGGAAGACATATCCCCAGGAGAGAAGGAAAGGAGATACAGAAAGCCTATTTTTAGTAAGGGAACACGTGTATGAGAGAAAGAAAACACACACACACACACACACACACACACTGACTCTCCCTTCCCCGTCCCCTGTAGGTCCTCTTGACGTAGATCCCATGAGAGACTTCCGCCTGTACCGCCTGAGTCGCCTGAACCGCTTCTATGACCCCGTCGATGGCGACTGGGCGTGGTTGGATGTGCGAGGCCTGGGCACGGAAATCCAGGTGTTCCCGATCCCGAAGCGGCCGCAGACTTGGGTCGTGTCCATGTTCGCCGTCGGGAAGGAGCTTGGTCTTGGAGTAATGCAGGAGAAAATACAGGTTTGTGTGTGTGTGTGTGTGTGTGTGTGTGTGTGTGTGTGTGTGTGTGTGTGTGTTTGAGGACTAGTTGATAAGTGTTGTTTTGTTATATGATTGTGAATAGATAAAAGTAGCTATGATACCAAACAGTGTGGCTTTAAAGGTTTCTTCTGTTCTGTTGTCCTGGTATTCCCTAGACATTTACGTTGGTATTGTTTCTAGGCGAGTTGGAGTGAAGTTGGAGAAGTATCCTGAACATGGCAAAAGTACATTGGACATTTTGTTTATATTTTGTTTCCTATTTATCTTTTCTTGCTACACGGTGAGAGAAAAAAAATCCCTGGAAATTAAACTTACTCTCGCACTAGTATAACTTTTACCTTTCATTTTTCTCCTCTCTTCAATCAGTTTGACTCCGCGGGGCCGTTCATGATCACGTTAGAAGGACCCTCGGTGGCGCGCCAGTGGGAACAGGTAGGGCTGCGGGCGTGTGTGTTCAACTTCCACCATAGCAAGGTGGGCGTGCTGGTGACACTGCCGGAGTCCCCTGACTACCGCTCCGTGCTGGTGGAGGAGAATGGCGTCGTCACCTCGTACAAACCTCGCACTGCCACTGGGGAGCGACAGCACATCGTGTGGGTGAGTGGAGAGAGAGAGAGAGAGAGAGAGAGAGAGAGAGAGAGAGAGAGAGAGAGAGAGAGAGAGAGAGAGAGAGAGAGAGAGAGAGAGTTATTTTCTCACTCACTCCAATTTCTTTACCTCCGCAGCTGGATGCCGGAGAGTCGCGTGACGTGCACATCCCCATCGTGTTCACGCGGAAAGGCACTGTGGAGGTGGAGGTGATCGGCTCCACCATGATGCAGAAGGACTCGGACAGTGTGGTGATCGAGGTGAACGCCGAGGTGAGGCCCGGCTGAGGGTGAGAGAGGCAGAGGGAGAAAGGAGAGAAAACGTATAGTTATTTTCAGGGCAGACTAAAGAAAGGGGAATATTAAGTTGTGGAGACTGGATGAGAAAAGTGAAGGGGAGGGATTAAAGCGAACTGGGAAAAGGGAAGGAAATAAAAGTGAAAGTTGTGACCAGAAAACGGAAAGACATTGTTTGATCTCCCTTTTCTAATAATATTTACTTAATGCGTCTTTTTTTTTTTTCCTTCTCTTGTTTAGCCTTACATTTGTTTGCTGTCCTCTATTGTATTGTTCTATTTTTCATCCCATCCCCAAACATTTCTTTTTTTTCCCTTCTTATCCACACATTACGTTTTCATTCTTTACTTGCTGTTCTGTTCTTCTTTCGTCAGTTACCACGTTTCTGTATTGAATTCTAGCTTCATAACTCCTATTTCTTATCTCTCTCTCTCTCTCTCTCTCTCTCTCTCTCTCTCTCTCTCTCTCTCTCTCTCTCTCTCTCTCTCTCTCTCTCTCTCTCTCTCTCTCTCTTAACTATTATAAAATACTCCCCACACTCTCTATTCCTTGTGATAATATTCCCTCGTTCCCCATCTCAGGGCGTATCCATTGGCAAGCACACGTCCATCCTGCTGGACCTCAAGAATAGGGCTCTGGTGTACGAGTTCCTGGACATTCAGCTGGACGAGGTGCCGGAGATCCCTTACTCTCTGGACCGCCGCTACATCTACGACACCCCCGCCGGCCACATCTCAATCACTGGTATGTTTATTTATTCTTTCTTTCTTTATTTGCACTCATACAAGGGCGGAATAAAAGAAGTGTTCTGACGGGGACTATAGATATAATGAACAAGATTTTAGCATGAATCTGATCGTTTGAGTGTGTTGAAAGTTAAATGCTTAACAAAAGATTATAAATTGTTGTATGGCCTGTGCTGTGATGTGTGTGTGTGTGTGTGTGTGTGTGTGTGTGTGTGTGTGTGTGTATGCGTGTGTGTGTGTGCGCGCGCGCGCGCGCGTGCGCTCGTGTATTTTTATGCAGTGTATCTAATGCATGCGCATGTGTGTGCAGGGGACGTGGTGGGGCCGGCCTTCCCTGAGGTGCCAGTGAACAGCGCCTCCCTTCTGGGTTTGGAGATGATGGGAGCCGAGACCGCTGCTTATAATTTTGCAGCTAATCTCTGGACGCTGCATTACTTGCGTCTCACCAACCAGCTGCAGCCCTCACTGACCTACCAGGTGTGTGTGTGTGTGTGTGTGTGTGTGTGCGTTCAACTCCCATGCCATATGGAATAATTGCACTTGTCAGTTTCCTTTCTCACACATATTTTGTCATCAATAACCAACTGTGTTTCTTCCCTCCTCCAGGTTTTGACAGCAGTGAATGTAGAGTACGCTGCCATAGCTCGCTACCAGGACGAGAAAGGGGCCTTCAGGATGTGGCCTGATTCTGAGCCCAGCGTGTGGCTCACTGCTTACATCTTGCGCACACTGTGGGTCGGCAGCTTCCAGGTGAGGGGGTGGCGACGGTGTGCAGAGCAGGACGCAGAAAGCGGGAGAAAGAGGGACGCTGCTAAATCTCTAGTTGATTTAGGAGAAACAAACACGGCAAAAGGAAAATATTATTCATTGAGAGAGAGGAATCTCAGCATCTTAACAGACAGATTGATATCCATTAATTTTGTTCACTGCATTCAATAAGGATTACACAAATGAATTACTATTAATGATCGATGATTCTCCTGTAACAGACTCCCAGGATAGAGGAGAGAGGTGAAAGAAAGATATAGGATTGAGCTGGTGAAGAGAGAGACGGGTATTCCTTTAGTTAATATCACAGATCAAGTGAACCTACGACACTGCATTCCTAATTCCCCTGTATCCATGTGTGTGCAGGACTGGGAGAACCTTATCTACATAGACCCCTCAGTGGTGAACCAGGCGACAGCGTGGATGCTAGATTACCAGACTCCCAACGGCGCCTTCATCGAGACCTCCAACTACACCCACCCGCTGGACTCCAAGACTAACCCACCGGTGAGTCCATAACCACTTTACTGTCTCATTTTAAGTTATCCACTATACTCAGCCAGCGGCATCCCCACACTGAGCTGAAGTATCACCGCCGAAACTGAATATCACCTCCCATCACTGGTATAAATCTAGAGCTCAGAAGCAAAGCATACAGTACTTTTCACCAGCACCCTCACTTTTCTTCCCCTTTTTATATTCTATCAATTTTCCATCCTGAAAGTATTCACACTGTCCATTGCTCTTTTCCTTTTCTCCTCACTTCTTCCACAACGTGACCGTGTTGCTGTGGTGCTAAAACCAATGAAAAAAATGTATTAATCGATTAATCTCTCCCCCACAGCCGTACTCAAGGAGGAATCACAAGAAGGGCAGCGTGGCTCTCACTGCTCAGGTGGTGCTTACGCTGGTGGCGGTGCTGCCCTCTATTAAGGGAAACACGCGGGCACGAGTCAACATCGCCAAGGCCAGCGCCATCAGGTAAGGGGCAGGATGCTTACTGGGAAAGGATAATGGAAAGATACGAATGAGATTTAGAAAGCTAAAGAAAAGTCTGAAATGAGAACGAAAAAGTGAGGGAGTGGAAAATGAAAATGAAAGGAAAATGGGATTGCATGGAAGAGATTAAGAAGGCTTAGCAAGAGTTAGTGAAGATAATGAATAAATGAATGAATGAATGAGAGAGCATGAAAGAGGAAAGAAAGAAAACATTGGAGAAATATTGTGTGAAAAATGAATAAGATTACGATAAGTTTGCTATGAAGATAGTAGACTAACCTTCCAAGTTTTGCCTTCCCAGCTACCTGGAGCATGAGCTGGGACGCCTCTCCGACCCTTACGAAGTGGCGCTGGTGGCTTGGGCGCTCACCAAGGCTGATTCGCCCAAGAAGGAGAGTGCTTTCAGTCTTCTCCACAACATAAAGAGAGAACACGGTGAGAGACGGAATGGGAGGAAGATAAAAAAAAAATTATAAAGAAAAAATGTATCCTTTGTTTCGGTTAATCTTTGTGTCTTTGTCTATATTTAGATGTTACAAATTCATTCATGTTTGAAAATGTATTCTCCTGCAGTAATTGTTACTTTCACTGTGTTCTTCCTTTGTAGCCTCATTTATTTATTTATTTTTATTCAAATAGCTTCCTTATCTTGCTTAGATATTTTCCTTGTGTGTAGTTTGTCTTTTTCCCCCCCATCCAATGATCACCCTCTTTTCGCTTCTTCTGTCTTTCCTTCCACTAAGTATTTTTCGGCCACTGCATTGCCTCCAATCTAGTCTCACTTTCACCCTTAATCCTTCATAAATCTTACATTAACCTCTGATTCTGCTCTTTCAAGTACTGACAAGTTTCCTCTATTCAGGTAACAAAGTCTACTGGTCTCGGGAGCCCATTGCCTTCAACAACTTGGTGTACGAGGACAGCCAGAGACCCTTTATGCTGCCGAAGGACGACCAAAAGTGGGATGCACACGCCGTCGAAAGCACCTCCTACGCCCTGCTAGTCTACGTGGCTCGCAACGGCATCGGCATCGTGCAGGAGAATATCGTGCGCTTCCTGGCCGTTATGCGGGAGCTGGACGGCGGCCTCATTTCTACCCTGGTGCGTGTGGGAGGACGAGGAGGAGGAGGAGGAGGAGAGACAGTGGCAAGGAGAAGCAAGGGTGGGAGAGTTGTAGTGACTGTTCAGACTGATTCGTATTGTAGTCAACTGGAAGATTTGGGTGGATTTTATTGTTTTTCTTGATATTTCGTGTGCATCCTCAAAATGAAGTAGTGCTTATGATACATTTGTATGTAACTTTCTGTCTTCGGTTGCTTAATTTAGTCATTCGTATCGAGATTTTTTCATCGTTGTTATTTCAGCTTCTTTTATGCTTTCTTAATGTCCAGCACAACAGTATTTTGTTTATTTCTATTACCCTGAAATGGACATTTCTTTTCTTGCCTTTCTTTATTTCCATTATAATTTGTCTTGCTTAGCACCATCTGCTCAATATCTGGACAGTCCTTGCCTCACCTCATTCCCTTTCCTCACATCTCATGTCTGGTAACATAGATATACCTTCATTTCTTCTCACATGCCTTCAATCTACCCATCTCTCCTCTCCAGGACAGCCTGGTGGCCATGGAGGCACTGGTGGAGTACTCGTACCGGGCGCGCCTCCGGGACGTGACGGACATGCGAGTTACCATCGAGCACTCCTCTGATCCGAACTTTACCGTGGACGTGCAGATCGACAACACCCAGGGCCTGGCAGACCTCAGATCCTTCGATGTAAGGCGCGGGCAAATACAAAGGACGGGGAGGGGGAGGGCGGCGTGAATGTGTATGCATAGTTTGTAGAATCATTTTAACTAACAACACGAAGCACCAGTAGCACGTTGCAATTTTCTTTTCGGAATTCGATATTCGATGATTATTATTAGTAGATATTAACAGATTATATGATATGCATTATATGTGTTAGGTACCATACCAAGAGAAGTAGGACAAGATTACATAAAAACAACCAGAGAACAGTACCTATCCTTTACATGTTTGCGCTACTGTTCCGAAGCTAATCTAAAGTAGTTGGTATAGAAATATAAATGCACAATCAAATAGTGGAGAAAGAGGAGAAGGAAAATAATTTATATCTTTAATGGTAACAATTGATAACGTAGTCCAATAATTAAGATATATAGTAGGCTTGGTATGATAAGTGGCCGTATTGTGTGGATTGGTACCAGCAGCTCCTTTTCCTCCCTACTGCAGCTGAACAACATCTACGGGCACATCAGCGTGGTGGGGCACGGGTCAGGACAAGCACTGGTGCAGCTCGACTACAGCTACGGAGTGGACTTGGCGCACCAGCTGGACTTCCCTCCCGTGAATTCCTTCGAGTTCAATGTCTACTCGCAGTTTTACGGACGGAACAACTCTCACCTTCGTTTCACCGCCTGTCAGAGGTAATGAGTGTGTGGAGCTCCTCTTCCTCCTCCTCCTCCTGTGCTGTGAGATGTTTTCATTTTTCCTCCATCATTTATCCCTTTTATTTGGTTTTCTTTATTTTTTATTGGATTTTTAATGCTTCCCAAGTCAAATTTGTAACTTTTGTTGTTCCATTATTTTCATATCGAACAAATAAGTGTCTATATGCCCTTCTTTTCTCTCTTTTCTTCTTCCCGAGTGAAATTTAGAAAAGCTGCACAGCTGAAACACACACACACACACACACACACACACACACACACACACACACACACACACACACACACACACACACACACACACACACTAGTAGATAAAACGAATGTTAGATGGTGAAAAAATAGTGTTTGGTTATCATGCATTCATTTTTTGTTGTATATATTTTTGTGGTACTTAAGTCTGTGTCCCGCCAGGTGGACCTATACTGAGGAGTCTGAGACGAGTGGCGTGGCGGTGGTGGAGATGCACCTTCCCTCAGGCTACTATGTAATGCAGGACGACCTCATCCGCCTGGTGCAGTCACGAAAAGTGAGAAACCTTCGCTGGGCTTATCGCACCACCACACAAGTCAAGTTCTTCTTTAATCACGTGAGTACTTGTGACGAGGCGAAATTTCAGAGAGAGAGAGAGAGAGGGAGGGGGGGCGGTAGGATTATAACGAAGCTAACTAATAATTGACCACATGAGTGCATATATCACTTTTTTTTTAAATCAACCCTCATTTATGTTAGAGATTCCGTCATTTCTCTACTCGAATTTCATAACTAGTTAATTTTTTCTACATTATTTCATTATTACTTTATTGATTCCGTAATTTCTGATTGATTGATCGATAATTTTTTCGCGTTCCTAACTATTAACTCATCCTTCACCTTCCTTCCCTGTGCCTGTCCCTCGTCACGCGCCCTGCAGCTTGACACCGAAGAGACCTGTGTGTCCTACGAGGTGGAGCGCTGGCACCCCGTAGCCAACCACTCCCGCTACAACATGGCCAGAGTGTACGACCTCTACCAGCCAGGCAAGTACCTAATGGTAGTAGTAGTAGTAGTAGTAGTAGTAGTAGTAGTAGTAGTAGTAGTAGAAGTAGTAGTAGTAGTTGTAGTAGAAGTAGTAGGAGTAGTAGTAAGGGGGAGGAGGAGGAGGAAAAGGAGGAGGAAGAGGAAGAGAAGAAAGGTGAAGAGGAAGAGGAAGAAATAGGAGAAGAAGGAAGAACTAGAAGAGTAGGAGGAAGAGAAAGAGGAGAAAATTAATGCGATATTTACCTGAAGAAAAGAATGAGTAATTATATTCCTGGGAAAGCTACTGATGAAATATCAAAACAATTCCTGTATTACTGTTCATATTGTTTTTGTCGTTGTCATTGTTATCTTTATTATTATTATTATCATAACCGTCATTGGTATTGTTGTTGTTCCTAATGAGGGTATTTGGTACACAGAGCGCTTCAACATGACGCTGATGGAGGTGTATCCGCTGTACGATCTCGACCTGTGTGAAGTGTGTGGTTCCTACCAGGTAAGTGTTTATTGTTACTATTATTATTATTATTATCATTGCCATTGTTGTTGTTATTGTTGTTGCTGTTGTTGTTATTCTTCTTATCATTTTTATTATCATTATCATTATCAAATGACTTCCAACCTGACCGGGGATTCGAACTCAGGCTTTCCTGATTGTGAGTCAGGTGTGCTACCACTGCAACACCAGGTGTGTGTGTGTGTGTGTGTGTGTGTGTGTGTGTGTGTGTGTGTGTGTGTGTGTGTGTGTGTGTTATATTTTTCCACGAAGCTATATTTCTCTCTCTCTCTCTCTCTCTCTCTCTCTCTCTCTCTCTCTCTCTCTCTCTCTCTCTCTCTCTCTCTCTCTCCACAGTGCCCCTACTGCCCCTTCTACAGCAGCGCGCCGCGCCAACCACCGCCAACCCACTTGATTCTGCTACTCCTGGTGCTGGCGCTACTTCTTAGCGATGGACGATGACCTCTGATCATGGCAGGATGAAGGTGGAGAAAGAGGAAGCAGCATTCTGACTTGTGCCAACGAAGAAAACGTGGGAGAAGGGAGGACAAGGCAGGGGTGAAAGAAGATAAGATCCATTTTGTCCTCATAGACGCCACCTACTCGTTAGCAGTCCGGGGGAAAAGAAACTCTGTTTATAGAGTTACTAGAATTTGATTTTTTTTTTTCTTAACGGAAAAGACAATGCTCCCTTACAAGTCTCTTGGGAAGAGAATGAGGTGCCAAATTCATGATGTTTAGCCGGTATTGACTGGATCTAGCCGGCCTGAAGCACTATTGCTAGAGGCGACTTGGCTTCCGTTACCTGAGGACTATCAAAGCTGCAAGCCGAGAACTAGATTCAAACTAGGTTTTATGTATGTTGCTCTGCTACTGAAACACAAATTTAGTATTGCCAATAATTTATAAAGAAATTTTATACACCTGTGTTGGCCAAAGTATGGTATGAATGGGTATGAGGTACCACTAGAAACATTAAGAAAGATTATCTTTATACTGAGCTAAGCGCACTGTTGCGTTATGCAAACTTTATTCAGTGTAGTTGTTGTATAACAGCATCACGCTGCATTGTCATGTTTCTACTCCTTATTCATTAGCTTTCTTTTGCTCGTCTTGTATTAAGCTGATGCGTAAGGCGACAGTGTGAGACTTGCCCAGCCTGTACTAACACAATGCGCCAGTAGGAAGGGCAGTGACATTAATCACAGTATGTATTAATATTTGTACAGCTTTAAGGGATTACTTATTTTTACGTAAGAGATGAAGCATGTGTCAGCGGTGGAAAGGTAGTTATTGCTAAACTGGTATAATTATGTTTTAAGTAATTTGGAATCTTGTCACCAATCGTTGAGAAATTCAATCAATAATGCATGCCAGTGGTGAACGTTAATGGGGATCAGTCAGCTTCCATTCTAATAATCTAAATACTTGTAATCTAGGAATTTTGGTGTTTACCTAAGTGAATTTCAGTCAGGCACTGTTTAGCAGCGTGTGTACTTATTAAATACCTACTGCTATTGAAAAGAGGACCGAGGAAAGGTAGACGAGTCCAACACTCACAGCTGCTGCGGCGTGGGTGTGTGACAGTAGTGATTGTTTCTGCTTATCGATAGTTTTCACATGTTTAATCTCAAAGAGAATATGCTAAGGAATAGGAGCTACTCCTGTGTGTGTGTGTGTGAGAGAGAGAGAGAGAGAGAGAGAGAGAGAGAGAGAGAGAGAGAGAGAGAGAGAGAGAGAGAGAGAGAGAGAATGTGTAAACTCTTAGTCATGGTCACTGTATCAGTGATTAAGGGAGAGACGGAGAGGCAGAGGAGAGTGCTATTCTTGTTACTAATGTCACTGTTATTGTTAGCTTTGTTGATTATGTTATTGGTGCTAATTTTACCTTACAGTAATTGAAAAAATAGATCGTAGAATTTATCTTCTGAACGGCAGTTTTTTGTGTTGTCTGACTTTCGTATTGTATTGTCATGTAGGTATCCTGAGCAAACCTCCTCCTGCCTGTCCGTTTGTCCATCTGTCCGTCCGTGTGTGTCAGTCCATATGTCTACCCGTCCGTCTGGCCGAGGAGGACATACGCTTAACATGTGCAGCTGTTGAGTGCACCATATTTTTCATATTTTATATCACCGAATAATAATGTAGATGAGATAGATACGATTGTAATAACGATCGAAATATTTTTTGTTGCTTGTATACGACAAAAAAAGCTGAATCAAATGCTATATGCCATGTATTACCCACATATTTTCATAGGTATACTGAAAATTATCTATCTAATAATGCACGGTTTTGATACTCTGTAAAAAGAAAATAAAAATATATACATATACGATGTTTTATATTTCAAAAATGATCATAATTATCAATGGTCTTTCTAGCTTCATATATTTCCTTGATCTGAAGCAGTGAGGGAATGAGTGAGTGAGTGAGTGAGTGAGTGAAGCATTTGTGTTAAATCTCTCTCTCTCTCTCTCTCTCTCTCTCTCTCTCTCTCTCTCTCGTAAGGCCGTGCGGACATACTCGTATACACAAACAAAACCAACAAGAAAAAAATGTTAAAAACACCTCCAATACAAACACATCATAAAAACGTCTTTAAAACCACACATTTCTTTACATAGGAACCATTTACAACTGTATTTACAAACTGTAGACTCCCCAACAACCACACAACGCCCCTTCTAACTCCTGCAGCATCCCTACCAACCCAATTCACCACCTCAATAGTCTCATTAACAGTTAAAAAAAAAAAAAAGGCTCTGACCCCTCACTATCTACTTTAAACCACACACACACACACACACACTATCTAAGTACTGTTGACTAAGCAAAGTGCCATTAGGACAGAAAACTGACCCCTCTTGTGACACCCTGACCAGACCACTTGACAGCCGGATCAAGGTCAACTTAGCAACTATAGCCAAGGTCAACGCTGGAAAAGGAAAGGTCAGGGATGGAAGATGGAGTGTGATAGTCAATCGAGGGACGCCGCCGCTAGGAATCAGGGCTGCCAACTCAACTCTTTCAAGGTTTTTTGTTTGTCTTACCCGTCCCCATCCCCACCAGCACCGAGGTTTCAGGTGCCGATAGATGGATTGGTGTAGGAGTAGCGGCTGTGATCATTGCTGTCTTGGGTGGTGCCTGTGCCTGCAGAGAGAGAGAGAGAGAGAGAGAGAGAGAGAGAGAGAGAGTTAAATACGAAACTATCTCACTGATTCATCCCCCCCCCCCTATCTCTCTCTCTCTCTCTCTCTCTCTCTCTCAGTCGCCGGCGAACCATCACAGGAAAAGAAGGTAAGCGTCCCCACTCTCTCTCTCTCTGAATGCAAGTTTGGGTATAATATTCGTAAGTAACCTTATGAAATTGCCTGAAGATAACTGCCCACTAGACGGTTTTCTGTCATGGCTGCACCTACTTGTTTTGATACGTGATACTGTTCTTTGTCATTGATTATGTATGGGGAGTGAGTCCTGGTTGACTGCTGATCTGAGGCCAATGGCAAAATTATACATGTGTATTAAAAACCTTTTAGGTTTCAGGAAAAGCACATGTAGTTATCCATCGCTTACAGATCTGCACAGTAAACAAAGAAACTTTAAGAAGTCTTGTGCGGTGAGGCCGTATCAGGAATGGAGGCACACAGTTAGCAAGATCAATAGAAGTTACCATGAAAATGTGATAAAATATAGCAAGAGATGCAATATTCTGACAAAGAAAGAGAGATAGGGGCTAAAGAAGAGCAGTAAAAAGGAGTCGAGACGAAAAGCTTTTGATTCCATTGTATTGAATAAGGCTGTGTGAGTGGAAGCCCCCCATACATGTAAAGAGTATAATGGAGTATATATGGAGCAAGTATCACAAGATAAAGCTTTATATACAATTAAGAGTACAATAAAAAAAACTGCTTTTGCAAAAGTCAAGATGATATTTTGTTGAATAGATATTATAATTGCCTTTTTACTGTGCTGTATTTATCTTCTTTCAGTAGAGCCACTAATAATAGATTGTGAAGTAATAGTTTTTTTATGTATGAGGAGTAACCAGCCAGGGGCAAAATAAAGAGTGGTTTGGAAAAAGGCGCACTGAAGTACCGGTCCTTAAAACCTTTTATAGAATAGATTAAAAAAAAAAAAGAATGTACGTATAGTTAGTTGCATATAGTTTTGTATGAAGCTAGAGAGTTTTCTTTAAAAGGGCAGACTGTGACTGCTGGTTTTGTGATGTAAGATACAAAGGGAAATGTTCAGTGAGGTTGCACCTGGCTTTAATTAATGACAAGTTCACAGTACACTCTGAACCAGTGCTATTACACCTCACTGGAAGTAATTATCGTTTCAGCAGGTGTCTGCAGCCTCCTACAGAAATATGTTTGAGTCATCTTATTGCATTGTGTTACTTTGGGTGTTGCATGTCATAGCAAGTTCATTTTATCTTGCAAGTTGGTGGACATGAGTAAACCTTTTTTTTAAGAAAGTTAACTGAAAGACTGAATGAAGAATAGTGCCATCTAAGTATTTCATTTACAGAAAAGTAGGCAATGTGAATGAATTAGTATTTATATATGCAGTACATAATTATATCACCAATAATAGAATTAATCCAAGTTTTCTGAAAAAGAAAGAAAGAAAGATTTCTTTTCTTTGTGTGTGTGTACTAAATTAAGTTTTAATTTTGAAGGATGATGAGAAAGTCAAAGAAGAAAAGACACAGTCTCAAGTAAGCTGGTGGCTGCTGTATAGCATGACTTAGGAGGAGGAGGAGGTCCACACACCAACTCTGTCCACAACCAAAGGCTTCCCTAGATCGAAGCTCAGAAGGAATGAAGCAAATCCCCAAACTGCAATAGAGACTCATTGTGTATTGACATTTGAGGTGAGTGAGTGAGTGAGTGCAGTGTTGGTAGTCTTGTGAGATGCACCTAAGGCTGGCTGCTAACTTGCCACCTCTACCCTACAATAACCTAGACTGATAAAAATAGGCCAATACTAATTACCTTTCTTGGAAAATTGAAGTAATCATGATCCCATGGTTTGTATGAATGGATTATTCAGAAAAGTAAAAAATGTAAATCAATAAGTTAATATTTATTTGTATGGTACATGAATATATCTTCAATAATTACATAATTATTCTATTTTTTCTGAAAAAGAAAGGAAAAAAGTTTGTGTATACTAATCAATTCCTTTAATTTGAAGGACAATGAGAAAGTCAAAGAAGAAAAGAGGGAGGGTCCCTGAAGTAAGCTGGTGGCTATACCACAGTAGGGCTGAGGAGGTCCATGTACCAGCCTTATCCCTAACCAATGGCTTCTCTTGATCGAGGCTCAAGAGGAATGAAGCAAATCCTTAAACTGCAATAGAGACTCGTCAGTTTACACCCGAGGTCAGTGAGTGCAGTGTAGGTAGTCGTGTGAGATGCACGCAAGGCTGGCTTCTTCATACAAATACAGGGACATGCTACCTCTACCACACATTTAACTAAACTGACAAAAAATAGCTTAATACTAATGATTTTTTTTTTAAATTGAAGTAAACATGATCCTTTGTCTTGTATGAATGCCTGTTTTTGTGCCCTAATTGCTATGCCATACTCGTTAATCTTCCTGTGTGCGTATTATTTGACTGTAAGTAACTTTTCTTGGAATGATGATATTAAGATTCTTTGAGTAGAGCATCATTTTCAGATTTATGGAGCATCAGAATTTTTCTTGGTTAAGGTGAAGAGCAACAAAAATAATAAATATATAAAAAGCCCAGTAAAGAATAAGAGAATCAGGGATAAAATGTCTTGAAACCTCCCTTTCAAATAGAGTCAAGTCTTAGGAAGCTGGAAATAGAGAGGCAGGTTGGGAGGTCTGGAGTTTACCCTTCTCTTTGTTATGCATTATAATATTTTCCTTTGTTGCAGATGGCAATATTTCACTGATGGATGCCTTGCTGCAGTACCATTAGTATATGATCAGTACAAGACATTGTAGTGTTTCAAAATATTGTTGTCTGGTCAGTGACTTTATACTGAAGAATATACAAGAACAAGTCAGCAGGTCAATCAGATTGTCATGGATGAGATTAAGTCAGCCTGTCAGTCACACCAACTGTTAGTTACAACATACAGTACATTATGTATAACTTATTATGGAGCCATAATCTTTTTACAGGATGAAAATATCATCCAGAAATCTATTCACAATCTCTTGGTGGTGACGACACAAGAAGTAAGAAGGAAGAGTTGACAAGCTTGAGGTAGCAAGAGAAATTGGTGAAGGAAGCAATTAAAGACAAAACTGAGAGGGGCGGGAGGACCCCCTAGCCCTATTTCTAATTTTGGGGGTGCCGGTGGGGCTGCAGATATGGTGCCTACATGATGGACCACTCCTGGAGTGAACCTTCGAAGGGTTCTGTGTGGGCTCCTGGAATGTCCTGAGTCTCTCAGAGGATCACTGACTGCCTCATTTATTGGATGAGCTCAGTAGGCTGAGGGTGGCTATGGTGGGGGGCTCTAAGACAAGGAGGCCTGGTAGTGGCAAGACCAATAGTAAGGGTTTTACTTACTACTGGTCCGGCATGAGCAATAGTCACCATGTCAAGGGGGTAGCCATAGTTATCTGCAGCAGACTGCAGCCGTCTGTTGTAGAGGTTACTCTGGTTGATGAGCGTATAATGTGATTAAGGCTGAAGCACAGTTTAGGCTTCATGTCTGTTATTGCAGTATATGCTCCTACCGAGGTGTGTGAAACTGAAGAGGAGATATTCTTCGCCAAACTCAATTCTGTACTGGACCAGTGTCTCCGTCGCGATACACTCATTGTTCGGGGCGACTTTAATGCTGCTACTGGCACTGAAAGGACTGGCTATGAAATATGTGTTGGTCCCCATGGTTCTGGTACCAGAAATGACAACAGCTCTTTCCTTCTGAATATTACAAGAACCAGAAGGCTGAGAATTGTGGGTTCCTGGTATCAGGATATATATAAAGTTTAAGGTGAGATTTGCACATAGGTTCTGGGAGGGTCTTGTCTACTCTTAAAAACTCCTTCCCCCGTCCCTTAGGGGGAAGGATGGGGCCTCTATGTGCACATTGCAGCTTAAAGATAGTTTAATTTTTGGGGTTCCACCAATTGCTTAATTTTTAAATATATATATATATAAATAGTTTTTTCTTGTTCCTAAGATTTTTTTTCTCTACAATAATTTTTTGGATAAATATAAAGTCAAAATTAGAAACTTTATACATTAGATGTTCCAACATCATTTGTCGACTTTTTCAACAACTTGGTGGGCTGGACACTTTTCACTCCGGCTCTTCTTCTGGACGCGAGTCCATCCTGACAGACTTCCTCGGCAACTCATGGCAGTGTTGGTGGTGGTGGTGTCTGGCGTCGTCCCTGGATTGGTGGTGTGGTGTTGTCTTGCCGGCCACAATGGTGCATCTCTTGGACTCGGAGCTCTTCCATTCCTCAAGGGTGATGACCAGCAGTGTGCCATTGGGTTGACTTGGTGACTAACAGTTTCAAAAGGCCCATGTTAACAGACTCCTATGTACATGACTTTCCCTCGCATGAATTTCCACTGTCAAAATGCATGTTAACCGCTCAATATTGGTGTTGGACTCAAGCCATTATCTCAGCAGTATATTTGAAGTTGCTGATAAAATAATGGTTCAAGTATTACATCAATTTCTGGAGAGTTAACATGGATCCTAACAACAGCAATTCATTGAGAAAATATCCTACATACTGAAGAACGTCTCTTAAATACATATTTTTCCCTAGACAAATTTTTTGTCTTAAAAATGTTAACAAACCAAAATTTCATGTTTTCTTTAAGCCATTATTATATCAACAGCTACACATTTACTGTTGATGATAATGGCCTAAATATAACATAAATTTCTGGAGTTCGCATGAATTCTAAGAACAAAAATTCATCTCGGAAGAAATGTACATATATTAAGAAACTTTCTTATATGTGTAATTTCTCCACAGACAAATTTCTCTTAAAATCAACATCAACCTCCCAATATTGTTGTACTTATCATTATTTCATCAACAGCTTCAAAATTACTGGAAATGACAATGGCGTAAGTACATCAATTTCTGGAGTTAACACGGATTTTAAGAACAAAAATTCATCTTCGAAGAAAAGTACATATTTAAGAATCTGTGTTAACATGGGCCCTAGAACCACATGGGCTGAAGATGATATTTTTCAGGGCCAACGCTGCTTCCTTCAGACCAGACAACCCATCTTGAAAATGCTGAATTCTTCAAACTTTCTCCTTTCTCTTGCTCTTGACTGCACCTCCTGGGGCCAGCAGGGTGGGGGCTTCCTTAACCCCAGAAACCCAAGAAACCCGCCACCTGATTCAAAGATAACATACAAAATTAGTAGAAGGAAAACTAATATTATAAATAAAATTAACACATTGACTTGTATTCCAACTTTTAATATCAAAACTTCAGATGGTAATGATTCTTACTACTACTAATACTATTACAGTAATTCCTCCTTATACAATACAGTGAGTCCTTATACAGAAATTATTTATCCGGTAAAGTCACAGTTACGGTATTTGGTAATTACTACCCTAGATTCTATTTACAGTAAGAAATATTCACTGATACACTGTCATGGAAAATGTCTCCCAGACTTTTATAGGAGTTATTCTGCATGCACCAGCAATGAAATTGATGTTCCTTAAGAAACAACCTTTAACACCCTTAAAAACCGTAAAAACAACCTTAAAAACGCCTTCAAAAATATCCTTAACTAAACCTAACCTAATGCCCTCCCCTCAATATACAGGTCTCCTAAAGGTTATGACATGCAAAAACATCTTAAAAACATGAGACACCTTAAAAAGCAAAAATAACCTTAAAAAATAACAACCTTAAAAAAAAAAAAAAAAAAAAAAAAACTTAAAACCCTCCCAAAAAAGCACCCTTGATAAAACCACCCTTAACCTAAGCTAACCTAACCTAACTTCCTTTCCAGGTGTCCCACTGGTATGACTTGGCGGTATTCACAGTGAGCAGAGATAAAAAAAACACACCTAACCTAATGCTGCCCACTATACAGGTCACCCAGTGGTATGATATGCAAAACCATCTTAAAGACTACATGAAAAATCTTTAAAAAAAAATAAATAAATAAAAAATACAACCAAAAAGCCCCTAAAACCACCTAAAAACATTTTAAGACAGTATTTTTTGTGGAAGAAGAAGAATTCACTTAGCCTAGAGGTGAGGTGGGAGTAACAGGATTAAAGGAAATACAGGTGTAGAGAAAAGAAATTAAAAGATTATTGTAAAAGCTGGATATTATAAAAACAATGGGGCCAGATGGGGTATCAAATTGTATACTGAAAGAATGTAGAGAGGAACTTGTGGAGCCTGTCTGGGATGTAATTAATACCTCACTTATGGAGGGGACAGAGCCAAAGGAATGGAAAAGAGCCATTAGAATTACCTCCAATAAACAAAGGAGGAAAAAGGACAGAGCCTCTGAACTATAGATAGGCCAGTGTCATTAATGAGTATTGTGAATTTCCAATATACAAATACACAAAAAATAAATATTACACATGCACCCTCCTTTGCTAATGATATCATGGCCAATAAACTGTCCCCATTGGCTGACCATGAGTGTGTATCAGACATTGGGGAGCAGACACATTGTGGAGTTGACTGATGTGACAAGGCTTGGATAGACTTGGGAGAGAGAGAGAGAGAGAGAGCCATAATAATCTATCACTCATTTTTCTGTATATCTGCACATGAGACTATCAATCACACACACACACGCACATCCTACACTTTGAGCTAACTCTATCCAGCTTCAAGTCCTTAATTTTCTGAACTATTCTTACTACAAACCCTCAGAATCTTGCTTGTCACTTGCTATGTCCTCTATACAAAGCACAAACATCTCCCTCTCTGATCTCATCTTAACCTTACATCCAAATTCATTCACTACTCTATCAGACATACATATGTACATTCATACTCACCATCCTCAAAAAAAGGTTACAGGAGTCTACATTTTGCCCTGAAGGATTTGCCGAAGGAAGGGAAGGTAAGATTATTGCACCAGACTGTAGAAGTGCAAGAGGTGAGGTCGCAGGGCAGTGTCGGGTCATCACACTCAAACCCGCTGGGAATTTCCATGTAATTGCTGACGTCACCATGTTCACCACAATCTCCAGATCCAACACACATTATTTGGGGAACCTGACTCTGTGTCCTTGAGCTGGCTGGCTGGTTGGCTGGCCCTGGAAAGACAGATTAGGTTAGTTTGTTGACTGAGGCCTTAAGAGTGAGGTGTTATGAGGTGTGGTGATACCCTGCTATTTCTATCTTGGTTATGAGGTGTGAGGTGAGGTGTGGTGTTATGAAGTGTGTGGTATTATGAGGTGTGAGATGATGGACAGCACACTCATTTTCTGGTACACACACACACACACACACACACATTTGTTTATATCATAAGAAGAAATCACAACTAACCATTAAACCATTAAAGAGGAACATTTATACTAACAATTTCTCTCTCTCTCTCTCTCTCTCTCTCTCTCTCTCTCTCTCATAATACACACACATGCACACCCACCCACCCACACACACATGCTTGTCTATATCATAAGAATAAATTGAAACTAATTAAAACTAACAATAAGAACAATATTTATACTAACAAAATCTCTCTCTCTCTCCCTCCCATAACACACACACACCCACACCCACACACACACACACACACACTTGTCTATATCACAAGATAAATTAAAACTAACAATTAAAGGAAAAATATTTATACTAACTCTATATATACTAAAATATCTACACTAACTGTCTTGGTCACTTAAATCTTACCCCATACATTAATTCAGAACAGAAAATCACACATTTGATAATCACAAAAAAATTCAAAAGGAAATAAAAGCAAGAAATTACTTGATGGTGACCCCCACCAGCCTAACAGCATACACATCTCACTCATAAGCTATCATTTGATTTATTTTTTCATGTATTTACTTAGTATAGTTTCCCCTGCATGTAAGTGTCAATAAAAGCAGGGAACGGTAGGGAAAAAAAACTTGTAATAATATCTCAATTCAATATTTCTTTAACCTTTTCACTACAAAGAAATGATGTTTTCCCCTCACGGCTTCTGTTTGGGTCGACAGTAAACAGACCAGAAATTTCCACCACTAACCCTTCATTAAAACACAACAACAAGACACATACGAACTAAACACTACAAAACCACAGTACTATATCACTCTACAAGTAATACATATTAAACTGAGGGGTGAGTTTAAATGGCTACTCATCGCTATGGGGATAAAACTCGCCTTCCCTTAGCTTATGAAAATCATATCCCTATTATAATACACACACGCACTAAAACCACAAAATCTAATGTCATCCATCATTATCACGCTAATATATTCAATGGGGCAGAGTTTAAAACGATATTTACTGATATGAGAGGAAAAATATGCTTCGGTTTCCTGACTGGTTAACAAAGACCCTTGGAGAGAGCCGGCAGGGAATAATACATTTTCACTCTCAGATCAGTAAATACCTCTTGAAACTCGCCCACAGTGAATATAATAGCGGGACAATGATGGATTACTTTGGATTGTGGTTTTAATGCGTGTGTGTATTATAATAGCGATATAATAAAAAATAAAAAAAAAGTAGCGGTGAATAGAAGGACCACCGCCATGTACATGTCCACCGTAATTCAGCAGTAATATTTTGGGTTATTTTGTGGTGATTACAGAGTGTTTTGATGAACAACACTGACACAACACCAGTGGGGACACCTCAACACTCACCTTGGACACTCAAAAGGGTGATTGCACTCCTCAAATGCAGGGAAAATGGAAAAATATGGAGGCTGGGGTGGGTATCTTGCTCTTCCAGGAAGTTGAAGTTTAATGGCGGCGTGCGAGGAAGGAAGGCAAGAAGATGGAAGCTAATTGGCTCCTTGCTGGGGTGTTCAGCTGACTAGACCTGTGACGTCAAGTCAATCAGAAGCTGATACGTCACAGCTTTTTACTCCCAAGGCTGTGTGTTTCTCGGTAGGAATTACTGGGAATCAGTGGGAATTACTGGGAATCTACTGTATTACACCCAATGATGTATATTTCTTGGTGGGAATTACTTGGAATCAGTGGGAATTACCGGGTATCTAATGTACTACACTCCCTACAGTGTGCTTCTAACTGCGAATTACTTGGAATTAGTGGGAATTACTGGGAATCTACTGTACTACACTCAAGGCAGTGTGTTTCTAAATGGGAATTACTTGAAATTAGAGGGAATTACTGGGAAATCTACTGTACTCCACCCAATGCTGTGTTTCTTACTTGGAATTACTTGAAACCAGTTGGAATTACTGGTAATCTACACCCAAGGGTGTAGATTACATCCAAGGGTGTGTGTTTCTTGGTGGGAATTACTTGGAATCAGTGGGAATTACTGGGAATCTCCTGTACTACACCCGAGGTTCTGTATATTTAGTGGTAATAGAAATATACAATGGCAATGAGGGGGGAGGGGGCGGCGGCGGCTCTCAGAGCGTGACTTCCTGGGTCACCACCACTATTTTTCAAGGCCACAGAGACGTCCAGCGGTGTTTAATGTCATAATAAGGTGGGAATGTTGGTAATCCATCACCGGAACCACAGGAATTAGGCCTATTACACTTCAATACATTAGGATTTTCACTTACAGGTGTTTCAAAGGAGTGACAGATGGACAGATGAGTGGGTCAGAGTACATTACCATACCGTACCGCACTGGCCGCCACCCATGCCACCCCCACACCGCCGCCCGTGCAATCAATATACCACTTCTACACGCCCACACGTATTCACCCCACTACACCCTCAAACCTACTCCTTGTTACACACGGCCACCCACACCCACAAACACCACTGTCACACCGCGGCCACCGACAAAACATTCACCTGCAACACACAAGCACTCCACGCCCCGCACCGCCCACTGCCCCGGGACTCATGAACGCCCCAAGCCTCCTGCACCGCCTACTGAGAGAGAGAGAGAGAGAGAGAGAGAGAGAGAGAGAGAGAGAGAGAGAGAGATTTAACACACAAATGCTTCACTCACTCACTCATTCACTCACTCACTGCTTCAGATCAAGGAAATGTATTAAGCTAGAAAGACATTGATAATTGTGATCATGTTTGAAATATAAAACATCGTATGTCTATACTTTTATTTTCTTTTTACAGAGTATCAAAACCGTGCATTATTAGATAGATGCAACGCATCGGCACCCACGAAGTTAGAAATAGGGCGAGGGGGTCCTCCCGAAGGAGCTTTGGAGACTCGGGAGGTGCGACCCCCTGAATGCCGCCATAGGGTAGGCGTGGCGACGCGCTCCACGGCGTACGCCCCGCATGATTGATTGATTGATCCTTTGTGGTAGGATTAAAGTAGAAATCTAATAATAAATAAGAACATTGACTGAGGCTGTGAGCAATGATGCCATGATTACTTTTGATTATCTGGAATTCATTACTTCCACCAATCTCTCTACACCAAAAGAATTAACACGCTAGAAATACTTGTAAGGAAAAGAGTGATTAAACATTTATCGCATTCATTTATATCAGTGCCTGTCTTTTACATGGAAAACCCCATCTCTCTCATGGTGTCTTGCGGTGGGTTGCGTTCTCAGTGGTAGCCGCCGCCGTGGCCGTATCCGTAGCTGGCAGGGTAGTGGGCCTTGCCAGCGTAGGTCACCACTGGGCGGAAGCCGCCGTAGTCAGCCACGTAGGACACCTTCTGCACGCGGCCATCAGGAAGGTTGACCCAGTAGCCGCCAGTTACGCCTCCGTAGCCGTTGCCCTTCTCGCTGTGGCCGAAGTTGTTGTAGCCAGCAGAGACGCCGTAATCGAAGGCGTAGGGAGTGGGTCTCTGAGGACACAAAGACAACAGTGAGAGGCTGAAACCTTCACTTAAAACCACCACAAGTCTTTAGTTTCAGCAGAAACAGGTCTTACTCACAGAGTAACCATATCCGCCACCATAGCCGCCACCATATCCGCCGCCGTGTCCTCCGCCATGGCCGCCACCGTGGCCGCCGGCACCGAAGAAGACAGCAGCGTGTCCGCCGCCACCGCCGAGGTTAATTCCACCATGTCCACCTCCGTATCCTCCAGGAAGGGCGAGGGCGGCGGAGGCCAGAAGGCACACTAAAGACACCTGCAGGGGAAGGGAGGGAGGGAGGGACGCCAGATTAATGCAAGAGACGGCAGTGGCAGTAAGCAGATGGTATCCGCACTGCCAAATCTATCGTGTGTGTGTGTGTGTGTGTGTGTGTATGAGACCGTGAAATGCGGTGGGCGTCGCACTCACGGGTCTGATCATGGCTGGAGGTGCTGCGTCGGTGAGAGCGGGTCGGCACTGTCTCCAGCTGGAGCGTAACCACACTTTATACCCTGACTCAGTGTGCCACGCCCTCCAGGTTGATGGTGACCAACAGGTTTTCTTGATTGGGAATGGCTTACCTTGAGTTATTTTCACAGAGACTTCTTGTTTTTTACTTCCCTTTATTAGTGTCGTGCTTATGTTAGGCAATGCTACGTACATTATTGAAGTTTTGTTCTCTGTTAATTGATCTAGATCTTATACGTGTTTCTTTGTTCAGTAATCGGTGCCAACGCACTACAGAAATTTTAGTTTCTATACTTTTTCTCATTTTTTTCTCCTTGTTTATAACTATTTCTTTTCACCTCGGTTCCTCAGTTCCAAAGTTCTGACTTTAAAGTTATGACTGTTCAGTACTGGTTGTTTATCCTTCTCTTGTCATGATAGCAAGATCAACAACAACAACTACTACTAAAACAACAACAAAAGTAAGAACATCATCATCAACAACAACAACAACAACAACAACAACAACAACAACAATAAGAATAATAATATTAATGATGATGATGATAATAATAATTATAATAATAATAATAATAATAATAATAATAATAATAATAATAATAATAATAATAATAATAACAATAATAATAATAATAATAACAATAATAATAATAATAAGAACAATAATAATGATAATAATAATAATAATAATAATAATAATAATAATAATAATAATGATAATAATAATAATAATAATAATAATAATAATAATAATAATAATAATAATAATAATGATAATAATAATAATAATAATAATAATAATAATAATAATAATAATAATAATAATAATAATGATAATAATAATAATAATAAATAATGATAATATCAATGTTATGTCTACTTTTATTATTCAATTTACAATCAGAAATAAGGTACGTGTTTCGTTATGTAATGTGGTACCGTATAATTTGAGATTTTCCAGTGCCTTCTCCTAGTGTGTGTGTGTGTGTGTGTGTGTGTGTGTGTGTGTGTGTGTGTGTGTGTTTGTGTGTGTGTGTGTGTGTGTGTGTGTGTGTGTGTGTGTGTGTGTGTGTGTGTGTCGCCGTCCATGCATGAGGTTCGCGTGCCGGCATGCGTATGTCACCGTCTCACACACTCGAAAACCAATCACAATAACCACAAGTGGAGGAAGTAAATAAAACATGAAGGAAAACACAAAACCACTTCATTGTCTCGGCGTCCGGCCGTGACATGACGAACAGAGCAGCGCTTGTCGTTGCTTCAATAACGGCGAGATGCAAGACGCAGCCGTTGCATTGTGACGCGTGACGGAACTCCTCAAATTGACACTACGTTGCTTAGTAGCGTTTGATGCAGTGTTCGTATTGGTATTAATGACGTGTGTGTGTGTGTGTGTGTGTGTGTGTGTGTGTGTGTGTGTGTGTGTGTGTGTGTGTGTGTGTGTGTGTGTATTCACTGTAGCAGTCGCCTGCTGTTCACCCAGCCAGCCTTTTCCCTACGGAACGAACTCAGAGCTCATAGCCCGATCGTCGGGTAGGGTTGAAACCACATCACACACCACACACCGGAACAACGAGTCCACAACCCCTCGAGTTACATCCCGTACCTACTTACTGCTAGCTAAGCAGGGGCTAGATACACATTAAAAGGCTTACCCATTTGCCTCACCGCGCCCGGGACTCCAACCCGGGCCCTCTCGGTTGTGAGCTGAGTGAGTTAACCACTACACTACGCGGTGTGTGTGTGTGTGTGTGTGTGTGTGTGTGTGTGTGTGTGTGTGTGTGTTTCTTCATAAAAAAATAAATCTCTAAGGAGACATCGTGTAAGACATTTGGTTTGTTCTGCTGAGCCAGACAGATGCACCGGCAACACGAGGTTGTGTTTTATAGCACAGAAAGACGCTGTTTTGAAAATTGATATTTCATTTTGTCCACAGTTAGTATGATGGTCAGCATTCAATGAAACTAAAGTAGAATGTATACACTTTTGGTGTTATTACGCTATGCTCTGCATGGTTAAGGCATCTTAGGCAGACTGAATACATAATAAATTATTGTACATTTTGATCTCATTTGTGTGAAAAATCTTTCTCACGCACCTACATGCGATGATCGTCAGTCTACATGCAGAACCATAAAAGCTAACCGCAGCGGTTACTATTCTTTTCTGCCTTGCGCTACGCTCCTGCACACAAGCAACTGAACACTTTATTTTCTGCAGTTTAGTCAGTGTTATCTTCCCATATCATTCGTAGTTTTCCACCCTTAGCCCATGGCATGGCAATATGTCTCCTTGTATTCTAGCCATGCACATGTCCAGCACATCTCTTCTTACTGTCACAATTCCTGTGAACGAGGGCTTGCGTCCATCTTCATATAAGAAAATAAGAAAAAAAATCCTAGAAAATTATATTCATGTCTTCTAAGAGTGAGGGATTAATAAACCCAAAACGAACAGAGAAATGTCAAATTCCTTTTACACATAAGTTTCAAATCTAAAAGAAATCATAAAAAATACAGTAAACAATAATTGTTTGACAATCAAGAAAGCCGAGCGGTCACCAACTTGAGAGACACATTTGTCATGAATGCACGATTACCCGCCACTGCCACCACCACAATGCCTCATCAACACCCTCGCCGCCCCTCACGGAAGCAAGTCAGCCCATTATTTGCGCAAGGTCATTGTATTCCGCACGGTGACCAGTCTGCCTGGGGGTATAAAGTGTCGCTTTGCTCCAGCAGGAGACAGTGCCGACCCGCTCTCACCGACACAGCACCTCCAGCCATGATCAGACCCGTGAGTGCGACACCCGTCACACTGCCCTCAACTCCTTGTGCCGCAGTGTACACACACACACACACACACACACACACGACAGCCTTAGGCAGTGTGGACACCACCTGCTCACTGCCAATGCCGTCTCTTGCATTAATCTGGCGTCCCTCCCTCCCTTCCTCTACAGGTGTCTTTAGTGTGCCTTCTGGCCTCCGCCGCCCTCGCCCTTCCTGGAGGATATGGAGGTGGACATGGTGGAATTAACCTCGGCGGTGGCGGCGGACACGCTGCTGTCTTCTTTGGCGCCGGCGGCCACGGTGGAGGCCATGGCGGAGGACACGGCGGCGGATATGGTGGCGGCTATGGTGGCGGATATGGCTACGCTGTGAGTAAGACCTGTTTCTGCTGAAACTAAAGACTTGTGGTGGATTTAAGTGAAGGTTTCAGCCTCTCACTGTTGTCTTTGTGTCCTCAGAGACCCACTCCCTACGCCTTCGATTACGGCGTCTCTGCTGGCTACACCAACTTCGGCCACAGCGAGAAGGGCAACGGCTACGGAGGCGTAACTGGCGGCTATTGGGTCAATCTTCCCGACGGCCGCGTGCAGAAGGTGTCCTACGTGGCTGACTACGGCGGCTTCCGCCCAGTGGTGACCTACGCTGGCAAGGCCCACTACCCTGCCAGCTACGGATACGGCCACGGCGGCGGCTACCACTGAGAACGCAACCCACCGCAAGACACCATGAGAGAGATGGGGCTTTCTATGTAAATGACAGGCACTGATATAAATAAATAGAAGTTATACTTAAATAAAAGTTCTTCTCGTCTCATTATGTCTTATTATGATGTCTTCCTAACGTGTGGCATTGAGTGTATATTTGACTTTCAGTAATACATTTGTTTCCTCATGCACATGGTGGTTAGAATATCATATTTTTATTTCATTGCAGATAAAGTTGCTATTAAGGAATAACATCATTGCTACGACTCTCGGTTGCAGATCATAACTAATAATATGTCTTGCATATTTGGCTGAGCAAATTCTGAGAACCATGCCTGTTTCGAGATTGGTTTACACACGTTGTAAATATATAATGTAGTATATAATACATATTTAAGTTTCATCTACTGACTCCCTCCGTTTTAGACGTAATTTCCCATCCTAGCTTTGTCTTAGCCAACGATCACTTTATCTTATCCTGTAATAACTCAGAAGCTACTAAAAATATCTCAATCAAGTCTAAGGAAATGCAAGAGATTGAAAAAAAGAAAATTAAGTAATTTTGTTGTTCTCTGTCTATCTATATTCATTCGAGTGTTTACTCCTTTCTTACATATATAAACTGACTTCAGTATGTTGTCTTTAGTCTTCCCTTCGTGTTGTATATTGATGTTCTGCAGCCCAGTGGCGTCCTTCATATTGTTTTATTGTATGAAAGGACATTTGCTTGCATATCACTTTCAAACATAAAATGTACTGAAGCTTTGCGGGAATGATCTCGGGTATCATTTGTGAATTATACTATAACATATATATATTGAAATAGAAATCCAAGCCATTAAGAGCGCTCGAGTATCCTTGCACCAATAATAGCTGTATTTGTGGTGATATCATTCATATCATTCAGTGACTGAGTAATTAGGTAAGGTGTTGTCAGTGGCTGGCGGTCGGTCACTACACACTGACATGTTATAAATTCAATGCAGTTCGATTTTTTTACTCATAATTCTTATCCATATTCATGATAAGGAAATGCAATGCAAACTCGCAAAGAATCATAAAAGTAGCAGCATATTATTTTCTAAATTACCGATTTATCTGAAATAAGTAACAAATGCGCGTAAAGCCATGAAATATATTTGGGCTTATTTTCAAGAAAATCAAGATTCATAGTTCTGTAAGATCTTAATATTGTCAATTAGGTCTAACAGATCTGTTGTATAATTGGTGAGATACAGTATGGTAAAATATTTACTTCATAGTAATATTTCTTATATACTAAAGAGAAAGACACAGAAAATGGAAATGATTCCATTAGGTGCCGCAACAGCTTAGGTCATATGGCATCACTAGGGTTAATGGGAGAGCGCTACATCTCCCACTGGGCAACTAGGTTTGGCAAAGATTCGAACCCGGGCCGTCAGCACCGGAGGCCTGCAGGACGCTGGTGGAGCTACTTGGTTGTGTGGGCCACAGCTCTGTTGATAACAGTCAATGGGTAAACATTCTACTTGATTTGTCATCCTAAGACAGAAGTTGAAGAATTCTTAAATCAAAATTGTCCCATTCTTTTTTTCCTTTAAATTCCATAGATATGCAGCAGAAAGTATCACGGACCAACATTGTATAAATGAAAGTATTGGCCAAATATCACCCTGGACATGGAGAGTGCCACGATGACAATATTTATGGGCCAGTGGTCAGTGTGTAACAAATCCTATTGGAATGTGCTTATTGAGAACCATTTTGTATCCATTAATCTTTATGCAGGCATTCAATGACCAGTCTTCCTAATACACAATACCATTAATCTTTGCTAACAGCTGAAAACGTAGTAGCGACCATCATCTCTCATGTTTTACTTATGAAGTCCATCCCTTTGCAAGAAAAATAATACAAAGATAAATGTTAACATCGTAATGTTGAATAACACTTTGAAGTAAACAATACGAATACATTCTCTAACAAAAAGGATGATGAAAAATCTGTCACACGTGAATCATTCACAGGTCACAAAAATCTCCTGGTCATCACAGCCGTGGTGGCGCGGCGCTGAGCAGCTCCGGGTATAAAGTGTGGCTTCTCTCCATCAGGAGACAGTGCCGATCCGCTCCCACCGACACAAACATCTCCAGCCATGATTAGACCCGTGAGTGCGACACCCACCACACTGCCCTCAACTCCTTGTGCTACGTTGCACACACACACACGCACACACACACACACACACACACACACACACACACACACACACACACACACACACACAGAACACTATAAGCCCTGTTTGAACCCTATATAATACAACTAGGTAAACACACACACACACACACACACACACACACACACACACACACACGATAGATTTGGCAGTGTGGACTGCCATTGTTGTCTCCTGCATTAATCTGGCGTCCCTCCCTCCCTTCCTCTACAGGTGTCTTTAGTGTGCCTTCTGGCCTCCGCCGCCCTCGCCCTTCCTGGAGGATACGGAGGTGGACATGGTGGAATTAACCTCGGCGGTGGCGGCGGACACGCTGCTGTCTTCTTCGGTGCCGGCGGCCACGGTGGCGGCCATGGCGGAGGACACGGCGGCGGATATGGTGGCGGCTATGGTGGCGGATATGGCTACGCTGTGAGTAAGACCTGTTTCTGCTGAAACTAAAGACTTGTGGTGATTTTAAGCGAAGGTTTCAGCCTCTCACTGTTGTCCTTGTGTCCTCAGAGACCCACTCCCTACGCCTTCGATTACGGCGTCTCTGCTGGCTACAACAACTTCGGCCACAGCGAGAAGGGCAACGGCTACGGAGGCGTAACTGGCGGCTATTGGGTCAACCTTCCCGACGGCCGCGTGCAGAAGGTGTCCTACGTGGCTGACTACGGCGGCTTCCGCCCAGTGGTGTCCTACTCTGGCAAGGCCCACTACCCTGCCAGCTACGGATACGGCCACGGCGGCGGCTACCACTGAGAACGCAACTCACCGCGAGGTGGCACTAGGGAGATGGGGTTTTCCATGTAAATGAGTGGCACTGATATAAATATACACAATTAATATTTATTTCCTATCTTCTTAACATGTTTCCTTGGCGTGTGGATTGCATTCGTAGTTACAGCTTTAAGTTTCGTGTCATTTCCTGCAGTAAGATCACTGCAGGAAGTTAGTTAGTATGAGGAAACGGTATCACTGCAAAAATTCCGGGATGTATGAAAAGGTTCAGTACATGTTGTCTGCCCGGTAGCAGCATGTACGCCTGCCTAAATTCTTATAATGGTGGTACTGTGCATGGGGTTAGCCAAGATTATACTGTATACTTTACTCATATTTTTTCCTAATGTTTTACCTGCCTGTTTAGTAGTCTGGTAGCCTCTTATTACCGTCTTTTCTCAGTCCATCATTACCTTGTCATCCTGTAGCAGTGATTTTACCGAAGTGCCAGTCTTATGACAACAGAGACCACACACTTCGTTTCTTCTTTTTCTTTAGCTATCCTTAAGACTTCCGTTACACAGTATCTTCCTCTCGTATTTTTCAGCACACTATTCCAGAATTTCAGTCTCTGACGTTCCTTTCTCTTCTCCCTTCCACTATTCCTAGAATAAATATCTTTTGAGCAGTTTTTCTTTCAGTGCATGACCAAGAGGATTTGATTATTTCATAGATTTTATTACTTGTTTCTGGCTTAAAACTCCTTAGAAGACTTTCTTGTTTGTAACTAATTTCTTGTCCATAGGAATCTCATCATCTCCTTAAAAGAGAAGAGAAAAGAGGAAAAGAAACATTCTTAGACACTATTTTTCTCTTCATACTCACTTAGTTGTCCACATCTTACACCAATACGTAACGAGGACGTGACAAGTCGTCTTAAGAATCCCAACTTTGCCTCCATTTTCATATTCAGGTCAGTCAATAGCTTCTTCATACTCCCAGTATTCATCTCAGCAATTGCAACTCATCATTTATTTTTGGCTTTCTCCTTCTCCACTAATAAAGTTTTCAAGATAATGAAAACTTTATGTTCGCTTCCTAGATTTCCCTTTTATAAGAACATGTTCTCTAATTTTCTCTTTTTCTTTGTAACAATCAAAGTATGAAATGTATAGACAATTTCTAATCCTCTCATTTTACATTACACTTACAATCTACCCAACATTTTTGAGGTGGCCCTTCTGAGTCAGCCAGAAAATACATTTTTTCCAGCTATTGATACGCCTTCCAATTGCTCTATCACTTATTATCAATGCATATAAAGAAACCCTCAAGACATATAGTACATTCCTGTCTAACGCCACTTTTTGTGTGTAATCAATCTTTTTTTTTTTTCGTCATAAATTTTCATAGCTGCAGCACCATTCTAAGAAAACGGGACATCATTACTGTCTTTTCTTTTCCTTCATTCGTAACAGTAAGTCATTCATAACTTCCAGTGAAATGTAAACACCAATAAGAAGGCAATGAAAAACAACTGACTAGTAACACTGCGAGCTGCTTGCTTATAGGAGTATGGAACACTTCTTCATCAACATCACGTCTTTGCCATCAAAGTGTCGTCTTGTTATATTTCTCGTGGTATAAACTAAACTAATGACAAGAATAGATAAAAAGGTAACTTGACTTTGTTTATCTTGTAGTTTTAAGCACATACCTCCAGAACAGTTCATGGTGGAGTTTAAAATATCTATTCGATATAGCACTAGATATTTCAGTTCCCCTTACAATATTGCCTGTGATTCAATCATGATTGAAGCACTCCACGGGTCCTTGGTTTATGACCAGATTGGTTTATCATATAAATCTGTATACAATGTGTAATAGGTAAATTTTCTACCTAATCAATGAAAGTTAAATATCTGATAAAGGAAAAAGTTTTTAGCTGACACAGCGATGATACTTGAACAGATTATGTTAAACTCATCTACACTTCCCCATTCTCCACACGATGCATACTGGCGACCATTCTTAAAAATTGTATGATTGTCTTTTGAACACTCAAGCAAAATATATATATATATATATATATATATATATATATATATATATATATATATATATATATAGATATATATATATATATATATATATATATATATATATATAATAAGTAAACAAAAAAAAACCATGTATACTGAGGAGGTGGCCTCGCATCTTCACCTCATTTACATAGCTAAGAATCGAGGTAAAAATATACCACCATTTGATACTAATATGTGGCCCGAATAAGTAAACATTTAACATTGTTCAAGAGAAATCTGCAGGGAAGACTGCCTTGATTGTGATTGAACACAGTAAAATGCGTCGCAGGACTAAGTATATTCAGAGTTATTTTATATCAATAGTTATAAAGAGGCAAATATTATCTAAAAGAAATCTTTGCAAACAAAAAAGTGACCTCCTTCTGCTCATCACGTGCTTTGGATTACATTAAAATTTTGATCATGGGAACAATGCAAAGATGATCATGCAAGAAAAGTTTGTTCAATGATAATGTTACACAAACTCAAGGTGCAGTAAGCAGGTCGGGAGGAAAAGACAAATCTTACTTGAAAAAAAAAGGTGTCACACGTGGGCCCCTCGTAGGTCACAAAAATCTCTTGGTCATCACAACCTTGGTGGAGCAGCGCCAAGCAGCTCGGGGTATAAAGTGTGGCTTCCCTTCAGCAGGAGACAGTGCCGATCCGCTCTCACCGACATAAACATCTCCAGCCATGATTAGACCCGTGAGTGCGACACCCACCACACTGCCCTCAACTCCCTATGCTGTGTCGCACGTAAACACACACACACAAACACACACACACACACACACACACACACACACACACACACACAGGACAGTATGAGCCCCGCTCGAACCCTGTGTAATACAACTAGGTAAATGTATACACACACGATAGATTTGGCAGTGTGGACACCACCTGCTTACTGCCACTGCCGTCTCTTGCATTAATCTGACGTCCCTCCCTCCCTTCCCCTGCAGGTGTCTTTAGTGTGCCTTCTGGCCTCCGCCGCCCTCGCCCTTCCTGGAGGATACGGAGGTGGACATGGTGGAATTAACCTCGGCGGTGGCGGCGGACACGCTGCTGTCTTCTTCGGTGCCGGCGGCCACGGTGGCGGCCATGGTGGAGGACACGGCGGAGGATATGGTGGCGGCTATGGTGGCGGATATGGCTACGCTGTGAGTAAGACCTGTTTCTGCTGGAACTAAAGACTTGTGGTGGTTTTAAGCGAAGGTTTCAGCCTCTCACTGTTGTCCTTGTGTCCTCAGAGACCCACTCCCTACGCCTTCGATTACGGCGTCTCTGCTGGCTACAACAACTTCGGCCACAGCGAGAAGGGCAACGGCTACGGAGGCGTAACTGGCGGCTATTGGGTCAATCTTCCCGACGGCCGCGTGCAGAAGGTGTCCTACGTGGCTGACTACGGCGGCTTCCGTCCAGTGGTGACCTACGCTGGCAAGGCCCACTACCCTGCCAGCTACGGATACGGCCACGGCGGCGGCTACCACTGAGAACGCAACTCAACACATAACGCCACGGGAGGGACAAGATTTTCATGTAAATGAGTGCTATATAATAAATGTGAAGATTATTTAGTTACGCTCTCTTTCTTGGCATATCATTAAGGCGAACGGGCTTGAATTTCAGCAATAACGCAAGCAAAGGTACCACGAATAAAGTGAATCATTAATGCGATTCAGTAATGGAGATTACAGGTTATACAGTGTGTGTCTGGCGCGTACAATGAGCTGCACTCTCATGAAGAATATGATTTTCATAAAATTAAACAGAGACCGTAATAACAAAAAAGTACATGCAATTTGCGTAGCTTTAGTATTTTGCAATGAAAAGAAGAAAGGTAACAAAATCTATAGATTTGTACAGAGTATAGCAGTGACTGGCTATATGATATTTATTGCATTCATGGCAGAGAGGCAAAGTTGCCAAGAAAATTATCATATTATTTTATGTGAAGATCTCATCCGCATCAACTCTTTAGCCTAAAAACATCAGTATGATTAGTCTTGGTTACTGGTTTAGAAATTAACATAACTATAATAAAGATAACGAGTCATCATTTACCTGGGTATTGCCTTGTAAATGCAAACCAAACTATGTGAAATAAGAAAAGAAACTTTTTTCCTAGCTGAGACTTAGCAAAATATCTGGACCTTGAATGAAAATAAGTAACACAGCTTGTGAGTAAGAGATTTACCTCAATTCAAATTATGAACTTTCTATCAGATCAAAAGTGTTATTACTTGCTACACACCGAAAATCCTAAGGCAAACCTTCGCTAAAAACCACGTTTAGATGATTCATGGTCTGTTCTCCCCTTCTTTTACACTCTCCAACCCTTTCATGACGCCATCAAGATTCTTCTTAATGATGTGTTCTATGCCCCAGCTAGACCTAACCCTTGTAAAGCTTACCAACATGATGAGGTTTTAAGTCTTTGAAAGCCATCCCCTCTAACGTTTGTCGCCATTACAGCTGCTAACTCGGTGTGCAGGGATCTTGCCAACCACATATAGATTACGCTGCACACACATGGAAAGAGGGAGATTTCCACTTATACTACTTTTTTTTTTAAAGAATGTAATAAGGCACATTTTTTCTAATCAACTCCTTTCTGACAGCCTCTCTCTTCGTCGTGATGTCGCACTTGCAGTAGACGCATAACTTGATGTGGTAACATTAATTGTACTGATTGTTTTGTTTTTTGTTCTAGATGAGGTCCTTTGATCTGTTACTAATCAAATAAGTCTTTAGATTTTCGTAAAATATTGTTAACATATCAGAGGAGTTGAGAATAGAACAAATAGCAATTTTACCTACACCGCGTCTTTGATGCATGAGCAAAGTGGGTGCCTTTGGTTGCTGTCACGATTAACATTAGGAGATTTTAATAGCTTGAACTAATAATTTCAGAACAAATTTTAAGAAAGGTTTACCTTATTTACATGGTATCGAGTCGTTTATACGTAGCAATTGGAGTGTTTTATTGATCCAAATTAATTCTGAATTTATGGTGATGTGCTCCCAAGGCTTTCATTCTGAATGGTTGTGTACATCTTTTAAGATTTGTCATGGGTAATACAATCGCCGAGGCTAACAAAAAGAAAAATAGAGAAAAGGAAAAAAAAATAAAAGTGTGGTAAGTAAAATAAGGATGAATAAGTGAATAATAATTGCATTGTGAATAATCCTTGCTTGAGTTACAAGAACATTGTGAATAATCCTTGCTTGAGTTATAAGAACATGATGCCTCCCTCGCTATGTGGCAACCATCTGAATCTAAAACTTATCACCATCAAGTCCTGAATTACAACATAAATGAGTCAATGACACAAACATTTCATGGTATCCAAGAGAGGCCCAAAGAGGAGACTACTTGCATTCTAGTTAGATATACAGATTGAAATACACTTCGAAGGTCTTTGCATAGTGTTTCATTTAACATTGATAGTTATCTAGCAACCTTGGGACTGATCTTAGCTAAAAAGCGTTAATTCAGTTTACATGAAAATCGCTGACTTGCTACTCACTACATGTGTTGTGTTACATGTCACGTTTACATCAAACTCGAGAAACAATGCAAGGAGGAACATAAACATGGCATGAGAGGTAGTTCAATAAGACGTTATGCTGCACAAATTGCTCAAGATGCAACAAAGAAGGTCAGAGAGAAAGGAAGTCAACAATGCGTGTTAAAAAGACGAGAATAACGTAAACCACAAATGTAATACTAGGGTAAAAAAAGAAACCCAAGTGATCATTACAACCTTGGCAGCGCGGGGCGGAGCAGCTCAGGGTATAAAGTGTAACTTCACTCCAGCAGGAGACAGTGCTCACCCGCTCTCACTGACAAAGCACCTCCAGCCATGTTCAGACCCGTGAGTACGACGCTCGCTACACTGCCCTTAACTTCTTGTGGCACAGTGCGCGCCCGTACACACACACACACACACACACACACACACACACACACACACACACCATAGATTTGGCAGTGTGGACACCATCTGCTCACTGTCACTGCCGTCTCTTGCATTAATCTGACGTCCCTCCCTCCCTTCCCCTGCAGGTGTCTTTAGTGTGCCTTCTGGCCTCCGCCGCCCTCGCCCTTCCTGGAGGATACGGAGGTGGACATGGTGGAATTAACCTCGGCGGTGGCGGTGGACACGCTGCTGTCTTCTTCGGTGCCGGCGGCCACGGTGGCGGCCATGGCGGAGGACACGGCGGCGGATATGGTGGCGGCTTTGGTGGCGGTTATGGTGGTGGATATGGCTACGCTGTGAGTAAGATTTGCTTTATGTGTAAATATATATATATATATATATATATATATATATTATATATATAGATATATATATATATAATAGATATATTATAGATTAATATATATATATATATATATATATATATATATATATGATATAATTTTCAAATACAAACTTCAGTTTCTTATTATTTTTTGGTCCATAGGTTCCTACTCCTTACGCTTACAACTATGGCGTCTCTGCTGGCCATACTAATTTCGGCCAGAGTGAAAAGGGAAATGGTTACGGAGGCGTGAACGGCGGGTACTGGGTCAATCTTCCTGATGGCCGTGTGCAGAAGGTGTCCTACTGGGCTGACGGCAGCGGCTACCACCCAGTGGTGACCTACTCTGGAAAGGCTCACTATCCTGCAAGCTACGGTTATGGTCATGGCGGTTACCACTAAAACTGCAATTCACTGAACGACACTGATAAAAGCACTGATGGGGTCTTCCGTGTAAATTACAAGCTTACAATAAAATGCTCATATGAAGGCTGTTTATTAGTTATGTTCAAACACCTTGTCCTCAAAAGAAAGATCTGCTTCCACGCGAAGTAATCCACTTCTTGCTATTGTTCGAGGTGCGGATGACGTTAGATATGAGAATTTTCTCTCGATAAATTTGTATTCTCTTACCAATACTGCATCCTTGTGCCACACCAAAATAGCTTTGCAACGCTTTAACTCTCAACAATTATAAAAAAAATCACCTGTGAAACACACATCAGCGCCACGACTGTAGTTTTGCGTATCAAAAGCTGATATTTTTTTTCTCATTAAAAGTCTCACTCTAGTTTCTGTCTTAAGGGAAACAAATCTATAATAACTGGAATGAAGTCTCTACTTCCTACATTCTCACAGTGACCTGAGGAGCGAGAACACCAATCTCTAATCAAAGGGGGACTTAATTGACCTTGGTGAACAGTTACCAACGTACATATAAAAAACTAAAAAAAAAAAAAAAAAAAAAAAAATCTGAGACACATTGCTCACCTGCACTTTTTCAGTGGTTTTGATCTTCATACCCTGGAGCTCATGATGCGAGGCGTGAGGCTGTGACCAGCAGGGAGCGGAGGGATAGGCGGTGCACACTGACTCTCCCCTCAATAGTTGAAGGAAAGTCAGCAGCTCGGTAAGTATACAGTTCATCCTACAGGTGGTACAAGAAGAAAATAGGCTAAGACTGAAGTCATACAGCAGCCATACAAAAGAAAAAAAAAGTGAATAGGTAAAATGAATAAAGTATAAAAAATGTTAATGAATAAGATAAGACAGAATAAATAAGTATACATAAATGGGGAAATAAAATGAATCAATGAATAGATAAAAAAAATATGGAGAAGCAGCTCATGATCTGTAACGTAATTATTACCAAACATCTACCCCGACTGAGTCTCCACCCCAATAATGAAAAAAAGGTCACAATACAACACACACACACACACACACCGCGTAGTGTAGTGGTTAGCACGCTCGTCTCACAACCGAGAGGGCCCGGGTTCGAGTCCCGGACGCGGCGAGGCAAGTTGGCAAGCCTCTTAATGTGTACCTAGCCCCTGTTCACCTAACAGCAAGTAGGTAAGAGATGTAACTCGAGGGGTTGTGGCCTCGCTGTCCCGGTGTGTGGTGTGTGGTGTGTGATGTGGTCTCAGTCCTACTCAAAGATTGGTCTACATGAGCTCTGAGCTCGCTCCGATAGGGAAAGGCTGGCTGGTTGACCAGCAAGCGACCGAGGTGAATAACACACACAATTGAGAAGGCCCCGGTTCTAAGTGCGGCGATGCAAATGGGCAAGCGTCCTAATGTGTAGCAGCTAGTAGGTACGGTATATAATCTGGGTGTTTGTGGCTTTGCGGTTCCGGTGTGTGGTGAGTAAATGGTCTCAGTCCTACCCGAAGGTCGGTCAGTATGAGCGCTGAGATCTTTCTGATTGGCAACGAATAAATGACAGCAGACGACCGTAGGTGAATCACACACACACACACACACACACGGTTCCATTATCACCATCACCTCCATATCGTTTTCGGGAGTCTCACCACCGACTGGCAAATTCCATCACGAAGGCGTGTCATGACGATCACTGGCGCTGTGGCATACAAATAAATGGTTCGAGGATCACAACAGACACAAGGCCGAGAACAATAGATACTGGAAATACAACTGATAAAAAAAATAATACACAAGAATGCATGGTCCACAGGGTGAATGATTGGCAACTTCAGAATCGTTCACAGTGACAAGAAATTCAAGGATGATGGGAAAGTGAGCGTTAAGGATTTAACCAAAAAATTGAATTTATCATCACAGCAACACTAGCAACAGCAGGTGTATCAATAACAACAAGAACAAAAGTAGCAGCAACAACAGAAGTAACACCAACTTCTACTACTACTAGCTATTACTACTACTAGCCTACTACTACTACTACTACTACCACCACCACCACCACTACTACTACTACTACCATTACTACTACCACCACCACCACCACCACCACTACTACTACTACTACTACTACTACTACTACTACTACTACTACTACTACTACCTAACCACACCATCCTTAAAGTTTTGTCACAGTTAGGTGTGAGGCGTGAACAATGCGCTGGCGGAAAATATCAAACTGCTGATGGAAAGTAAAGATAATCACGTAGCTGAGAAAACGTGGTGGGTGATGAAGGTACGGTGACAGTGACGGTGTGATGACGGGGAAGGTACAAGGGCTTATGTACCCGAAACACTAAACTCTCTCACATCACGACTATTTCCAAAGACAAAAGATGGTTATACTTGTCCCCTAGAGTGCTTCTCCTATTAGTAATGATGCGAAAGAATACTGTTAACATGTCATTGGAATCATAACCACACTTTTAAAAACTCTTGCAATCAATTACGGCCTTTTTAATGTAATGGAGGTGTGGTGATTAGAGGAAAGGGTTAGATAGGAAAGAAATGGTAAGGAAAATTTAAAAGAGTGGATGGTGATCTGCAAGAACGTCGTACAATCACTCACAAAAGTCTGACTACCTCTTTGGATGACCGCATACCCTTTTACCCTGAAGACTTTTGTAAGCAATGTATGTATTTGCTAATCTCTCTCTCTCTCTCTCTCTCTCTCTCTCTC
>CM035205.1:21139025-21149665 GCA_020233015.1 Callinectes sapidus | reverse complement strand
GAAAGAAGAAAGAAAAAAAGAAAGAAATAAAGAAAGAAAAACAGAAAGAAATGAGGGTAGGAAATAAAACAAAACAGTAGAAAAACGAGAACAATAAGATGAAGGAAAGAATAATGAAAAAAAGCAAGAAGCAAAGAGAAAGGAAGAAAAAAAAACGAAAAAAGAGAAGAGGAAATTACAGAAGACATAAAATGGGAGCATGAACATTAAGTAACTAGCATCTCATTTACTTGCGGTGATTTGGCGTGGGAAGAAAGTAATACGGTTAATGAGTCCCGGGCGAAGGACACACCGCAGACTTGATGGAGAGAAGCGTGTTTGGCGTTCTTCATGTCCGCAGCTGTTTCTCGTTAATTTGAGACACAATAGCGCACCAGTCTTATATCTCTTAGGTTGGAAAGAGAGAGAGAGAGAGAGGATAATTGTGCATTATTCTTGGGTGCTATTATTAGTACTCAAATTACTACTACTACTACTACTACTACTACTACTACTACTACTACTACTACTACTACTACCGATAACCGATAACCATTACATACACAAGAGTACTTCTAAAATCTGCTGTATTACAATAAAACGGATATAAAAGTGTCCGTAAGGGATTCAGTCACATTTGCCACACGATGGTAGAACTAATACGAAACATCAAGTGTGGTAATATACGTTTTCTTGTTTTAGAGAGAGAGAGAGAGAGAGAGAGAGAGAGAGAGAGAGAGAGAGAGAGAGAGAGAGAGAGAGAGAGAGAGAGAGAGAGAATTAGCTTACTACTTTACCACTGTATGTACCAAAAGGCTATAATAGAATCACCCTGTATCTCACTAACACTATTAACACCCTCATCACCACGTCTATCAGTTCTTTATCCATTACCATCACCGAAGTGTCGCTGACATGAATTTTCCTTACAAAAAGAAAAATTATGACATTCAATGAGGCATCCAAAACAGAACTTGATGGAACGCCCGGAGGCGCTCAATTATAAGTCTCCGCCTTCTTCTTGCCTCCAACACCAATGAGTGGTTTTCTATTTCCGTAAGTGGGCCATTCCTGATGTGGCAGGGCGGGACGTCCTTCCTCAATACGAGTCAGGGTTATACGTACTCACAAAACGTCAAGTCATGCGGCGTGGCGCAGGAGCCTCTGCTGTGGGTATAAAGACCCAACGCGAGCAGCGGATGTCAGTGAGCAGTACCAGCATCACCACCACGCACCAGCAACCATGTGGACACCCGTGAGTGCCGCCGCTCATCACTCGAGGAATGGCAAAGCCAAGCCTCTGTCTTGGTGCAGTGAAGTAGTGTCACTTAACAAGAACGTGGACATAGTGATCTGATGCTCCCTCTTCCTCTCAGATGTTCTTCTTGTGTCTGGCGGTTTCGGCCGTCTTTGCCATGCCTGGAGGATATGCAGGTGGCCACGGCGGCGTCCACTTCGGGGGAGCCGGCTATGGCAGTGGATATGGCGACTACAGTGTAAGCTGTGCACACTGCATAACCTGATCATTTTTTTTTGTACTACCACGTACATACCAGTGGCAATGCTGTTCATAATGTTCCTTACATTTTTGACTTGCGTTCACAGGTTCCCACCCCCTACGCTTATGATTACGCTGTTTCTGCTGGCGTCACCAACTTTGGTCAGAGTGAGAAGGGCAACGGCTACGGAGGTGTGAGTGGCGGCTACTGGGTCAACCTTCCCGACGGGCGTGTGCAGAAGGTGTCCTACGTGGCTGACGGCAGCGGCTACCATCCAGTGGTGACCTACTCTGGCAAGGCCCACTACCCTGCAAGCTACGGATACGGTCACGGCTACCACTGAGATCATTAATCATCACAACACAGCAAAACAGACACTGATGGGGTCTTCCGTGTATACTTCACCCAAATAATATATGACTAGTACGATTTCCTTTTTCATTAACAAAGTACATAATCCTTGTGTTACGATATGATGAGAGATATGTAGTGAACTTCATGTTGCCTTTTATGGAGGAATCATATCAGCAGGGTTTCTTTACACAAACTTTTCAAGATGTTGCTGTGAGAGGGAGACAGACATGATTCGACACATCAGCGACAATAACTACAAAAACAACAAGTAAAAAACCGTCATGTCATCTTTTGCCATCACCGAACGACAACAAAGTCATAAATGAATAAAAAAAAAATGTAGGTAATTTGTTGGATGATGATATAAGACCCAACAGATGGCTTATTAGATTTCCTTCACTAGCCATAGACTCAGTTGGCTGAAAGAAGAAAATGTACTTGCTTGACACTGACATACTGCGTGAGGAATATATTTGACTTAACATTATGTGCGAGACTCATAAGTCATTCTTTGCTATGACTATCTTCAACATCTAGCATCATCTGTAAGTTTTCCATTTGTTTCGGATTATACTGTCTCATCCCAATTATTAGCACAGAGATGCCTTCAATTGTGCATCATATAAGCACACGATGAAGTGTTTGTAACAGTTACTGTGGCAAAACGAGCAGACGGCCGGAAACCAGATTAATAGAACACCATGCCGACGCGAGACACCACCACAGCCCCAGCGTCCTCATGGATCACATGGAAATAGCGGGGGATCTTTCAGACTGGAAGGAAGCCAGGAACCTGCATCGGGGGTTGACCAGAAAAAAAGAGAAAGACCCTGAAAGCCTTCCATATATGTATACAGCAAGCGGGGAAAACATAAACAAAGGACAGGAGACATTCTGTGGGCGGCACCAGCTGCAGCAGTATGTATCTCCGAGGTCGCAGATACGTAGATAACACAGAGCGTGCTCCAGCCAATCAACAACATCCTGAGTCACTATTGGCCTGGTATAAAGAGCTTGTGTGTCAACAGTGTATTTTTTTTTTTTTTTTTTTTTTTGCCTTGTCATTGTTTTCATATTTTCGTTTCGCAACATGGGCTTCTTAAGGGGGCATCAGACCACTTTTCGAGCGGGGTTAAGCACTACCGCATCCCTCTCAGCTGTCGGCATGGTAATGGGGCCTGCGGGCGTCAGTATAGTCTTCCCTTCGATAGCCCTGTGTGCGTCAAAGAGCGACCAGTACTGATGGCGGGCCAGGGCTCTGAAAGCGTCTGCACAGAAATTCCCACTCATCTTACCCACAGAGGTAGTTAGGTGTGGCCAATGGTAGACGAAGCTCGCTTGCCATCTTCCAAAACTTGCTCCGAACCAGTGAGCACTAGACTCGAGTGAAGTGTGTCGGTGTTTCGGTGTTCCACAAAGCTCCGGTGCTAGTAGTGGTAGTTGAATGGAGGAAGGGTGTTGTTGGTTGTTAGGATCTATGTGTCTCCTATATCACATACTCACTTCAGGCTCACTCACCAACCCATCCACTCGTTACCCACCCACTCACCCTTCAACTCATCTTTCTTAGGTTATCCATCACTCTACCCACTCAACCCCGTCGACCCATCCACCCACAGCCTATTATCTATAGGCTCACTCCCCCCATCTATCCACTCCTCTCCTTATCTCCTCACTAACACTTCGAATAGTACGTTGGTTGATAGTACAAATTTCTCATTGAAATAGTCCCTGGAACAAAGTGAGTCACTCTTTTCTCTGCACTCCTCCCCCCTCCCTTAAAAAAAAGAGAAATTACTTACTAAGAACTTGAAAATGCAGGATCATTGTTATATCCATTCTCGTGGATCTAAATGAGTCGGAGGTACTCAGAGGTTTCAAATATTCATTAAGCAACGAATCCTAAGACACTGATAATGTTCTACACACACTCATAATGACAACTGATGACAATTTGCTCTGGTTAAGATATAATTTCCATAGCCTCTTTCATGTTTGAGTTTTAGAACAGGAACATTATACTTCCGCAACAGACGAATATCTTTGCCCACGGCATTGGCGTGACACAGAGCATTGGGGGGAGGAACCTGCAGAGACCTTCACTGGAATGTGCGGCGCGGCGCGATGATGTCATGGAGAGAGAGAGAGAGAGAGAGAGAGAGAGAGAGAGAGAGAGAGAGAGAGAGAGATAACATAGATGCACAGACAACCAAGCGTAGTATTACTTATCTATGTTAGAAATGGGTCTCAATAACACTCTCTATTTGGTAGAGCATTTTAATGTCCCTGGAAAGATTGAATGGGGAGATACTTAAGTATTCGATATTTTGTGTTCCCTTTCACTCTTAATACGATCAAGTGCCGGCGCCTGTGTAATCTGTCTGAAGAAATCATTGGGAATTCAGATGCCTGTCCGCACCATTATGATGTAATCAGACAACGTGCACGGTGACAGGCACCTGACTGCGCCCAACTGTCGCCTCCCTTCCCGTGGCTTGCCGAGTCACAGTCTTTACTTTCAAAACTGCTCTTGGTAGACTCAATAAATCTGATTGGAACCAAATATATTGTGGCTTTCACTACCTCTCTGCCAAGGTTACCATTTCAGACTCCGTAGACACAAGCAGGACTGATAGGCTAAACAAGCAACAACCCTATACATACAATCATGAGCCACTAATTTGATTAATAACTTATATATATATATATATATATATATATATATATATATATATATATATATATATATATATATATATAGTGTATAGTGATATCCATGATCTTTGATAGATAACCATAAACTTTTATTTTGCCAGTATGCTTATTAAAAAAAAGAAGACATATATTTCTTGTAAATTATGAAATTTGTTCTTCTGCAATAAGTGTATAAGAAAACATCGTCTTGAGCAAAGACCATACGAATAAAAACGTGAATGAATGCTACTCAGAAGATAATAATAGTGATTCACTGTTGTCATGGAGTAGTGCAAGATGTAGCTGAATGAACCGTGAAGAAAGCTTTCAGGCGTAGTATCCTGGTTTCTTGTAGTTTATATCGAGTCTTCCTGGTCCCACCTACTCGTTTAATGTGTGTGTGGTAGTGAGACTAAAATTTCCTCAATGAACGAAATGGCATAACAGAAGACTAATTGAATGTCGTCATGGAAGATCATGGTCTTTTCATTGTCTTTCCGTAAAAACTGAATATTATTTGTCTAGATATTTTGTATTGTACACTGGACAGTAACCCACACATGTATTATCAGAGAATTCTCTCCCCTTGAGATCCTTTGGGAGAGAAGTGAGGGCACAAAGCACATTACTTCTGGACACTTAGATTTGTCTTACAGCTTAAATAATATGTCCCTCCTCGAACGCTTACGTCACTGGTTGGCAAAATAACACAGGTTTCAGTTTCCTGTTTTCACTGTTTTGCTAAAATGTTACAGCCGCTTCCTCTGTTTCGTGTCTGCTAAAACATTTCTCCGTGATTAACCTATTGCCATTGCATACCACACAGAATGGCGAACGCAGAGGCAGTCATCCCTGAATCCGTTTTCTCTTATTGACTGTTTTGAGTTCCCTATTTGCACACCAGATGTCAAGATAGTATGGAGATGAAATGAAATGAAAATGAAAATGAAAGGAGGACTTGGAAAGTTACTCTAGCACTCACTGGTAACTTTCGAAACAATCTTTCCTTTCTGCTTACGCTTTCTACCTTCATTGATCAAGCTTTTCATTCGAAACTAAATGTGTATTCACCATGGTTCTATGTTGGTTGCCCAGCCAGCCGTTTCCCTACGGAAGGAGCTCAGGGCTCACACTGACCGATCCTCGGGTAAGACTCAGACCACACCACACACAAGGAGGCCACAACCCCTCGAGTTACATTCCATACCTACTTGCTGCTAGGTGAACAGGGCTACCCATTTGCTTCTTGTTTGTGAGCAGAATCGAATATACGGTGAGTGTGTGTGTGTGTGTGTGTGTGTGTGTGTGAGTGCGCGCGTGCACCTTGTTTACCTGTTCTCCTTGTGATACCAGCCAATGTATACAATAAAAAGAGGAAAAAAGAAGTGTCTGGATCAGCAAATAGTCTCTAAGTTGTCATTCAGTAAATATGCAACTGATATATCTATTACATTTAATAACACATATTTCAAGCTAAAATTAATCTATATGTACTTATACTTTAGGTGTCTAGATCTGTGTATGTTCTTTGCATCCCAGCTTTAGTCAATAAATGAATAAATTAATAAATAAAAGGTAATGTACGTATTTTTTCGGGAAACTGAATCATATGAACACGACAAAATGTCTGTTAAACAATCATCTTCAAATTATCTGTTACATCGCAAACCTTTACTATTTGTACATCTTGACTTCATACCAAGACTGTTATGAATCTGGTGTGAAAAGTTTACATCTACATTTCCAGTAAAAGGAGCACTTTCATTGGGGAGAACCATGACACCGGCACACGGAAGGAATCACCACTACAACACCAGAAACAGACGAACAACACCACACTAATACAATCAAAGAGCCACTACACCACTACAAACAATACCATACAAGAGGAGCTATTGCACTACACACTATCTTCACCATATCACCACATACGTAAGCACACTAGTCCACATCATATAAAGACCATAACCACACTGCACATGACAACACTACAACACTAATACATCACAACACAACACTAGCACACCACAACACTCTTATATACTACATCACAACACCTCCATATGCAAGTTCCTAGTTTGGCTTCCTCGCCTCTCAATTCGATCGCTTATTATGTAGACAAGTGCTACATGATCTGCGGATACAAAGTCATAGTCACTAAGTAGCAGTGCACGTCGCGGAAGGAGCTGAGGGCTGGCTGGAGGCTGAGGGCTGGAAGTTGGGCGTTAGCGAATCCAACAGTCAATAAGCCGTGACCTTGACTTGCTACGTGCTGTGTCTGTTGTGGCGGTCAGGTGGGTGGGAAGGTACATGAGAAAAAGTTTGTTTTTAGTTATTTTTGTGAAATATGCATCAGTGTTTGCATTTCAAAGAATTAGAGAACAAAGTTATATGCATGTCAAAAAATCTTTCAAGAGGCAGGTTTCAAGACTCCTATCCTCCATCATTTGATTTTTCTGTTTGGAATCTCTATGGAAACTGACATTTAAGTGGCATCTCCTATTTTTACTTTAAAGTTCTGTTAGTCTTGGCCAGTGTTCAACTCACGTAAATAAAAGAGTAATGACAGTGCACTATTCACGGCTTCCTAGTTCAAAAACAATATATAACTGCACTCTGTATAATGAAGGCACATTGGGTTGACAGGTGATCTTTCATTCTTGTTATCACACTTCTAGCTATATCTGTTGTCATACCGAAAAAAAAACATATATGGTTATAGCGTCGTATTATTCACGAATTCCTAGTTCCACGACTCACTGCAAATTGTGTTTTTTTCTATAAACAAGCACGAACATTTCCTCTATTTCTATTTTCAAAAGATATATCATTAGTGATATGTCTGTCTGTCTGTCTGTCTGTCATCTTCTAATTTGGCAATACGGACCATTATTCATGGGTTTTTGGTTGCAGTATAAACCACAGTTGCACAGTTTACAAGGTAAATGCATGAGAAAAGTTACATCATTGTTAGTTCTATAAAACATATATCAGCATAGCAATAGAATAAAAAAAAAAATAAAAATAAAAACGTAGCCGGCAATAGCAGGACACTGTTCAAGAGGTCCTGGCTGCAAGAAAAACTATAGCAGCACTCTTTTTACGAAAGGGACACGTGGTAAATTTTTTGTTTTTGTTATTCTTGTAAGCGATATAGCAGTGACCATATTACAACAGCAAAAAAAGAAAAAAGAAAAAAAAAAAGCGGGGGGGGGGGGGAGACAACAACAAAATTTCATATCTGATAGTGAAGACACATTATTTGAGCTACTGGTTTCATGATAATCTACATTAGCATTCCTGCACTCTGTATGAATAAAATGCATGAAAAGTTTTTATTTTGCCATTTTGGTAAGATATTTCAGTGGTTATAATATAAGAAAAAATATTCTCATACCTGCGAATGGTAATTCATGCATTCTTTTTAAGAAAGTGTCTTAATGAGCTGTTCTATCTAAATCTCGACGTTGAAGCGCGTCATTGGCAGACACTTGCAGCAAGATGAATCTGCGGAAATATTTCTCCGTTTTGTTTTAGAAGACAATTAACTCTGGTTATTCACAATTGAAGGATGAATAAGCAGTGGAGCGACAATCGATATTCTTGAAGGAAATTGTATAATTGTAAAAAAAAAAAAAAAAAAACCTTTGACAGTTCACGATACATAATGAATTGTCTTTTCATTGTGGGGACATTATTCACTTTAAGTTTTGAGGTGAAGCTTCCTTCCTGGCAAATCATTGGTGCATGTTTCTTAAACCGTCTAGGTGTTGTAGGACATGAGTTACAAATGAATGTTTGAGTAGATAAACAGACAGATAAATATAAAATAATATATGTAGATGAATTACGAAATAATCAGATAAGTACAAAAAACAAACAATTCTCTGGTAGGGTGAACTATAAAGCTCCTCTCTGCCCCACTTTCCACTTTCAAGCTACCAAAGCTCCACTCTGGTCCTTCTCCTATCACCAAAATTACCGTGACACTTTTCATCACAATATGACATCTCTTCTCCCAAACACAGAGAGCTTGACGATGAGACGGCTAATTGTGGAAGTACAGAAGTATGAATACATCTGGTAAGAAAAAAAAGGAAAACTATAACATATCCAGATTCAAAAGACTTTAGACAATTAAAGCTTGGCCACGGCCACGTCACCCACCACCCTGATGGAGAAAGTGTGAAGGCTACCACGGGCCATTAGCCGCGGATTTGGGACCCGCTTGCACCTATAAAACACTCCGCGGCTGCCTCGAGAAGCAGTACCAACGCAGACTCCGACAAACATGCTCAACTCGGTGAGTAAGGAGCGATAATACTTCAGCTGGCCAGTCAGTCCTCACCTGCAGAACTTCAACACTCGTGAACCTCAGCAGAGCGTCGATAACAGCCAATCCCTTGACTGCCGCCTTCCCAACAGTGTGGTGACTTCCACCGTAACACTTGTCATAACCTCTCATATCTTCGACAGGTATTCGTGGTGTGCCTTCTGGCTTCTGCTGCCCTCGCCATTCCTGGTGGCTACGGAGGTGGCGGACACGGCGGCGGCGGCGGCGGCGGACATGGCGGTGGCGGCTATGGCGGTGGTGGCTACAGTGTAAGTGATGTGCTATTCTATGCAATTCATGCAAACTGGTCATTTTCAAATAGTAAGGAACGGTGCAGTGACTTATCCCATCTCCTTGTGTCCTCAGAGACCCACTCCCTACGCCTTCGATTACGGCGTCTCTGCTGGCTACAACAACTTCGGCCACAGCGAGAAGGGCGACGGCTACGGAGGCGTGACTGGAGGCTATTGGGTCAACCTTCCCGACGGCCGCGTGCAGAAGGTGTCCTACGTGGCTGACTACGGCGGCTTCCGCCCAGTGGTGACCTACGCTGGCAAGGCCCACTACCCTGCCAGCTACGGATACGGCCACGGCGGCGGTGGCGGCGGCGGCTACCACTGAAAACTTTACCACTGGATGTACTGATGGGGTTCTTCGTTTTAGAGAGTAAATAAAACGTTCATATAAAATCTCTTTTTTTTTCAATAAGAAGATATAATATTTTCATTCTGAAACATACGAATTAGTTTGAAAGTATGTGATTGCATCATTAGAATATAGTTTACCGTCTACCCTATAACTACAAGCTGGTTTGCTACAGTATAGTATGACATGGGGGGAAAAACACCATACAAGAGATAAACCCCTATACCTTCTTTGAGTCTGTTACATACGGCACACAGGGATTTCTTTATATACTCATTTTCTGCTTCTTTGCCCATGAACTTACATACTGGTACTATACAATCCCTTATTCCACTACTTATAAAAAGACGTAACAACCTTTTCTCTTGTGCAGACTACATGATAACTCCGTGAATTAAGTAATAAAAAGTCTGAAGAAATGTGTCAGGATGGAATAAACGATCACACCATTGTTTGCTGTGGTAGTGCTAACCAGTTTTGTTTGGAAAACATGTCATGCGTGTAATACGAACGTGAGAATTTTCTCCCAGAATCAACCCGGAAAAAGGAGAAATAGTTACTCCTCTCACAGTCTTATTTTCTTTTATGACAACAGAAAAATATGCAATACTTCTACAGTATTAAGCATTGAGTAACATATATATATATATAGAATGTAGAATTGCTTTATTTCGGTCCAACTTATTCAACTTACTCAGTGAATATATGCATTAATCGATCTTTTCATCGATCTACCTCTCTATTTGTATACAGATTGTCTTCACACCTTTTCAACTATCTCTGTCTCTATCTCAATCATTAGTTATTATTCTTTTTCTCTGCTGGGTTTCAAGAATAAGAAAACCACCACGAGCCCTTTTAACTCCCTTACGTCCAGGTGCCCCCTGCACTACTAACTCTGACACAAACGTACGAATACATCGGTGGCTGATCTAACTCAAGGACAGAATGCAATACCTTGCTCGTCTATCAACATTTTTTTTTTGTAGGAGAGTGTTACTTATCACGTTGTCATGGCACTAAGTCAGGGTGTGACTCTTTCTTTCTCTGTCTGTCTGTTTGTCTGTCTGTCTGTATGTATGTATGTCTCTCTCTCTCTCTCTCTCTCTCTCTCTCTCTCTCTCTCTCTCTCTCTC
>CM035205.1:20906291-20939741 GCA_020233015.1 Callinectes sapidus | reverse complement strand
GAGAGAGAGAGAGAGAGAGAGAGAGAGAGATGGAAACAGTTTAAAAAAAAGGACAGACAGATAGAGAGGGATGAGAAATAAATGGCTTATGAATCTAAAAATGAAATAAATAAATAAAACAAATAGAAAAATCAATAAATCGTCCCAAAGTATGATGTGACAAGCATGAAGAAAGCAAGCAGGAGAGGAAGAGAAAGCGAGTGAGAGAAAGTGAGAGATGACAGGAGACACACAGGAGGAGGAGGAGGAGGAGGAGGGTGCATACCAGAACCCAAATACCACGGAGGTGTATGAGAGAGAGAGAGAGAGAGAGAGAGAGAGAGAGAGAGAGAGAGAGAGAGAGAGAGAGAGAGAGAGAGAGAGAGAGAGAGAGAGAGAGAGAGAATGAATTCCTACAACGGTGTCTGTAGTGTTGTTGACCAGATGGCTACACACACACACACACACACACACCTGAAGGCATTATTTAGTTCCCCTCATCACCAGCTGACCGAGAAATCACTGACCAGGTGAGTGAAGACAAACAAAATAAACGCACCGACAAACAAACCTGCAACTCATTCGCCATTGCTCCGAAAAGAAAAAAATAAACATGATAAATGAAAGACTACAAAAACATAATATTCAGAACGAGAAAGTTTGACCACATTCACCACTCACACACACACACACACACACACACACACACACACACACAAGGCACCCATCCATGTGTAGTAGTAGTAGTAGTAGTAGTAGTAGTAGTAGTAGTAGTAGTAGTAGTAGTAGCAGTAGTAGTAGTAGTAACAAAATTTACTATGAAAAATATATATGGAAAAAAATGTATATATTCTGTTATCCCTTGATTCGTGACTCACACAACTATACTGCATGTCAATGAAAGGGTAGCCAGCCACTCATCCACTTGTGCAGCCGTCCGTCCATCCACCCAGTCACCCAAACACACAGTCACCCCAAAAGTCATTCACGCACCCACCCACCCAGCCAGTCAGTCAGCCAGTCAGTCAGTCATTTGTTACATCCATATACACGCAAAAAAAAATAAATAAATAAATAAATAAAACAGGAACCATCTCTACTAATACAATTCAAACGTTACATTTGAATCAAACTTCAACTAAAAAAAAGGGGGGGAGAGAAAAAGAGAAGAAAAATAACAGTGATAAATTAACCTTACATTCATACATACGCAAAAAACAGGAACCATCTCTGCTAACACAGTTCAAATCAAACTTCAACGAAAAGTAAATCAATCAATCAATAAATAAATAAATAAATAAACAAACAAATAATAAGAAAGCTTGCTAAATTAACAATACAGTGAAGTTGAGTTAGGCGAAAATAACCTAAAGTTGTATGTATGTATGTATGTATGTATGTATGTATGTATTGTATGTTTACGTTCCGCTCAGGTGAAGGGGGCGGGCAGGCAGGCAGGCAGGCAGGCAGGGGCGAACCACTAATTAAGGTGAGCTGAACTGAACTGATGGTAAAAGGAAAGTGGCTTTATCAGATCGTGGAAAAGAGAGATTTGTGTACAGCCTTCTTTTATATTTGTCCCGATACCTTCTCCATCTCCCCACTCTGTTATGTACGTAGGCTTATCGGAGCGAAGAGGGAGGGAGGGAGAGAGGGAGAGAGGGAAGGAGAGAAAGGGAGGGAAGGAATGAAGGAGGGAGAGAGAGAGAGAAGGAGAGAAAGGGAGGGGGAGGGAATGAAGGAGGGAGAGAGGAAGGAAGATGGGAGGGAAAATAATAAAGGTAAATGGAAGTATGTAAGTAAATAAAGCGGCCCTACACTAAATATGCACATTCCCTTCACATCTTTCTCTCCCTAACAACTATAATGACAATAGTAAAAAATAATCAAAATAAAAAATAATGATAATGATACATTCCTAATCTCTCTCTCTCTCTCTCTCTCTCTCTCTCTCTCTCTCTCTCTCTCTCTCTCTCTCTCTCTCTCTCTCTCTCTCTCTCTCTCTCTCTCACCACACCCAATTCATCCCTAAAAATGACCCACACACGCATGCACACCAAACTTTCTCCTCCTCTTCCTCTTCCTTCATATTACTTTCGTCCTCCTCTCTAAAAACAGAAAGCAGAATCCCCCTCCTCCCTCCCTTCCTTCCTTCCTTCACACATGATCCTTCAGTATTATCCTTTCTCTCTCTCTCTGTTGTGTGTTTGTGTGTGTGTGTGTGTGTGTGTGTGTGTGTGTGTGTGTGTGTGTGTGTGTGTGTGTGTGTGTGTGTGTGTGTGTGTGTGTGTGTGTCCTGTATTTTCCTTCCCTTCCTCTTACCATCACTCATTGCATTTATATCCATCCCTACAGTCCACAATCTATTTCTCTCCTCTCCTCTCTCCTTCTCTTCTCTTCTCTCCTCCTCCATCTCCAGCCACGATTACCACTCTGCCCTTCCTATATCCTCCTCCTCCTCCTCCTCCTCCTCCCCTTCTTCCCCACTTAGGACAGGTTAGCATGGAAACAGAAATCTATGTCAAGGTCCTAGGGTTCCTTACAGCTTCCTCTGTCCCCCCCCCCCCCTCCTCCTCCTTTCTTCTTTCTGGTATCAATCTCTCCCATCCTTCTCTATATTGTTGATTCTCTCTCTCTCTCTCTCTCTCTCTCTCTCTCTCTCTCTCTCTCTCTCATTATCATAATTACTCTTACTATCATCACCACCATCATCATTTGTAGTAGTAGTAGTAGTAGTAGTAGTAGTAGTAGTAGTAGTAGTAGTAGTAGCAGCAGCAGCAGCAGCAGCAGCAGCAGCAGCAGCAGCAGCAGCAGCAGCAGCAGCAGCAGCAGCAGCAGCAGCAGCAGCAGTAGTACACCGTAAAGATTGTTCATTATGAGTTCTAACCCCTGCGTAGGTTAGCGGTCGACACACACACACACATCCCCAGCCTTATTTGTGAAGATTTTGTATTTGACTGGTCTTACTCCAAAATTATTAAACGCATTGATGTACAACCATTTGGAAATATCAAGGCTACTTCTTCCTCCCACTACCTAGTTAATTTTCTTGATTTCATACACAGCCACCTGGACAAACTCGACACCTCTCTTGCTCTCGCTTTTGTGGACTTCAGAAAAGCATTTGACCTTGTATGTAGATCACACAGCTGTCATTAACAAGGCCATTGATCTGAGACTCTACCCTGACCTAATGGCGTGGCTGAAGCTGGCTGATTTCCTCACTGGGCGCCAGCAAGCCGTCCGTTATCAGGGCTCTGCTGTCTCCTCGCTTCGCCAGCTGACCTGCGAGGTGCCCTTAACCAACCTGAGCCTGCCCACGCTGGCCGAGAGGTACCACCAAGCTCTCACCGTGTTCGGGGCAGGATTATTCAGGAGGAGCCAACGTCACCGCCACTTCCTTCCACCAGACACGCCGCCGCCTCCCAGACGAACAATGGGAACGAGGCACGCGAACAAACTCGTGCCTTTGAAAGCCCCACCACGCACGGACATATATGATGGACCTTGTGCCATCCCCACCAGCATAAACAATGTACAATAGACCGTAGTTACATAAGTCATAGATTTAGGTACTTTTTACCTCTAGAATAAGGTAATTTTCCATCCCCCGCCCTCTGTACAAATTTTCAGTCCCTGGACTGCTTTATCAATAAACCGCTTATTATTATTTATTATTACACACACACACACACACACACACATACAGAATGGGAGTGAAGGTATGGTGGGGGGAGGGGGGGCGGTGAAGAGGGGAACAGGAAGAAAACAGGCCTGTAATACACGTGAGGGGCAGCTTATGCATTATGGTTTGGGTTGAAGGATGAAGGAACAGGAACACAGAGGGGGGGGGGGTGTGATGTTGCTTGCAGTAGGAGGAGGAGGATCATGTTTTATAAGTATATATATTTGCTGCAAAGATTTTGATAAGTTTTCCTTCATATGTACATCCTTTTTTTTGTTTCTCCTTCTATTCATCATTGTTCCTCTTCCTCTTCCATTCCACAATAATATATTGATCAACCTACAAGGAACATTACCAACTTTCTTATTTACCTTATTTCCTTGCCGTTTCATCATGTCTTCACCCTCTTTCTCCTAGTTCTATCACCGCCTGTGAGAAAGTAATGATGATAATCACATTAGTAACAAGTAAAAATAGTTATAAGAAAACAACAATCTCTCTCTCTCTCTCTCTCTGGAGAAAGTAAACACATTATCACAATTGCTATGAATTTTTTGAGTTGGATTCTAAAAGCCGTCACTCAAGACTAAACATAATTAACACTTGACAAGAAGGAGAAAGTGCATTTGGCATGAATAGTCCACCTCTGCAATGTGAGAGTTAATCAATATTTTCCATCATTGATCTCTTTTTCTGGTAGACTCAGGGACTTTTTCCCTCTTTTCTATGATTCCTCTGGAAAATTACATTACCCGGCCTTTCCTTTATCAAAGTGTTTGTTGTTCATTATAAAAGGAATAAGATATAAAATAAAACATTTTTGGCTCAAATGTTTTTACTCAAACTGTGAATATATACATGAAAACATTGAATTATAGTATATAATTATAGCATACAAATACATGAAAACATTAATTAATAATATAACATATACTGTATGTAGAGAACACAGAACATGGAAAATATTCCACTATGTTTATCAAAGAGCATCATGAAGTATGGACTGGTTCAACTGTCCACCCAGCAGCCATCCTCTTCAAAAGAAGCGCTCTACAATGTACGGAGCTGGAAAGATTGAAATAAAAACAATTACTAGTAACATATTTTTGTATAAAACTATACAGGTTTAACATATAAAAATGTCTTCCAGGTAGAGCAATTGAAAATCCATTTGTCAACAACTATATGATAAGATGTAGAGTCTAAAGATGGTAAGAAAAAACTTGGGCTGGGTCAGGGATACTCTTTATTCCAACGTTTCGACAGAATGTCTTCTTCAGAACGAGTGAGTGACAGAGAGTGACACTGTCGAAACGTTGGAGTAAAGAGTATATATCACTGACCCAGCCCAAGTTTTTCCTTACCATTTTTACACTCATTTGTCTTACTACTACTCAAGATGTAGAGTCTGTTTGATGTTCGTTGTTTGTTTATATGAATGTCAATGAGTAAAAAAAAGGTGTAATGCCTATGTTTGCTGCACTGCCTTTGATGACGTCATGGCATACATAACATTTGTAATTCTTGATGTGTCAGAAAAGCATACCATAGATAGATTTTCAATCTTAAGTGTATTTTTTCTAACCTTTATCTATGCCTTGATTCATGGCACACCCCTATTCTGTACAACTCCATAATGCAAGAGTTAACCAGCACTCCCACTCATTCATTCCTTTTGCTGGTAAACTCAAGAACTCCCTGCCTGCCTCTGTATTTCCAACTTCCTAGGACTTTACTCTATTTAAGAGAGAGAGAGGTTTCAAAACATTTCTCCCAGACTTTTGGATAACTCTTTTGACCTTTCAGGGGACAGGCAATTAGTGGGCTTTTTATTTTCACTATTTCCTGTCAAGGTGAACTGTGCCTCCACAGCCACAGAGCTGGCCAGAGGGGTGTTGTCCCTCCTGAAGAGATCCAGCCAGGCGTAATTTCAGTTTTATTGATAAAGTAAAAAACTTAAGTGTTAGGGAATTTTACTGAAAGAAAGTAGTGATTGCCACAAAATAGAGAAAAGTCCTTCTTATGGCCTTCATAGCTCATTACGTATTGTGAATTTAAACAAAAACTAGATTGCACACTCTTTGTATGGGATTTGAGTATTTCCATGTAAAAGGAGGTGTTCCTATGACACCACAAATGACACCACAGGAAGTAGTAACATAAAAACTAATATGACATCTTACTCTCAGCTGGTATGACATACCACATTCTCCTGCTCATGTGAAGTTGGCATTGATAATTCCATTATAGCTGAAAGTTTCAAGTTTAAACGACCTTGCATATACTTGTTTTAATTATCTTTATGTATCAGAGGGCGAGCTGCTCCTTAACTTTTAAAAATTACAGTAATGCTAAAAAAAATTTTGATGCATTATTGGTAGTGTGTCACTTTGAAAATCTTCGTGTTTCTGCGTCACCAATTTGATAGTGCAGTAGTAACGCAGTAACACAATCGGTAACACAAGTGCACACCTCTGCTAAATATAATCAAGATCCAGCAGAATTGTGGAGGAACTTTAAATAACTCCAAATATCTGGTTATGATGATAAAAATGCAATGCAACATGGCATTAGAAATGACATAATGAGCCATTTCTATAAACATACAAGATAAATGTATGCCAGAATTAAAACATTATCAAACATTCATCAACCTCATACCATTGATAATTTCCAACAAGGTAAAATGGGGTTTGATATACTGTAGCCAGTGAGATGAAGACCATGTGATAGGCTAGATAAGCATGATGTATTGGTTCAAACAGCAATAAGACCGGTAATGCTAGATTATTTAAGTTATAGAGGTTAGTGTCCCATGGGGTAATACATTGGTCAAAACATGCTTCCTGTGTGTGTGTGTGTGTGTGTGTGTGTGTGTGTGTGTGTGTGTGTGTGTGTGTGTGTGTGTGTTATAACAACCAAAAAATTAGTCTAAAATAATAGTTGAGACCATACCTGCTCGAATTAGTCCAACAGTGGCGAGGAAGGTGGCAATATTTGAGTATAATGCCACCCGCGCCATCCTCTCTTCCTCCAGCGCTCGCTTTCTCTCCTCGGCAGGATCCATACGAGGCGCTCCCAGGCGGATCATGATGGTGAGTCAGCTTGTGGATCAAAGCAACCCAATGAGCACACGTGGGGTTGTGTTGTGTTGTGTTGGCCGGGTTTGTTTATCGCAGCGGCAGCAGCTGATCCCGTGAGTGAGTGAGTGGCGGCGTCTGCAACAGCGGCTCTCTCGGCCAATCATACGCTGGTATTATACTACAGCGCAGCCAATCGCATTCGAGGATTTTCCCGGCTGTGTTCACAAATCTTAACAATGGACTAAAAACTTACCATGGCAAGCAAAAGGATAAAAAGAGGGGGGGGGGGTTATTGGCGAGGAAGGTGCGAGAGGCAATCAATCCTGCATTACGTCACCTCTCAAAGCCGCGTTCACACCGAGCGAATCGCTTAAAATTATTTCATTTTTCATTGATTTTGACGTATCTCTTTCTACTTGTCGTTGTTTTAGCATACTTGCCACTGTCAACTTGTAAGTCCACCGCCTCCACACTTTTCTTGAACCTTCATATATTGCAGGTGATGCACAATACTAGTGGAAGCTCCTGCTGCTGCTGCACTCCACCGCCGGCTAGGGCAGTGTGGAATGAGAGGCTGCTCATCGGGAATGTTTCCTAGGAATTGATGGAGCCTCCTTTGGAATGGATCAGTGGTGGTGGTGGTGGTGGTGCATGTCCCTCATTGGTCTGAGCTGAGGTTATTAGAGTTTTTGTACATGTCCTACTTAACCTGACCTGCTGGGATGACTGTACGTAGGTAGGTAGCTAGCCAATAGCTCTTTATGGTCTCGCCTTGTATTGATGGGCTTTGTACCACTCCCTCCATCATATTATGTGTATGAGAGAGAGAGAGAGAGAGAGGGGGGGGGGGAGGCGGGGGGAACTACTCCATATCGATATTATAATCTGGTAAAGGAAAGGACGGTAGAGGATATAATGTCGATAATAATAATAATGGTAATAATAATGATGATGATTGCACATTCATAACACACGTACTTAAGACAGAAGTGAAGTACAGCTCTCTCTTCCTGGTGGAGTATAACACGCACGCACACACGCACACATAGTCAAGTATACTGACGCGCCGACCTCTGTTCACAACGGACCGAGACGTCTTGTATCCCATGCATCTTATGTATTATTATTATTATTATTATTATCATCATTATTATTATTACTATTATCATCATCATCATCATCATCATCATGTCATTATTATCGTTACTATTATCATTATTATTATTGATAATATTTTTGCTACGGCATCATCACTACTAGTCATTATTGTTATTACTATCACTATTGTGTCATAATTATCATTATTATTATTGTCGTTATCATTACTATTATCATTATTGTTATTACCATCATTATTATTATCATTATTGTTGTCATTATCATTGTCATTATTATCATTACTATCATTATTATTATTGTTTTCATTATCACCATTACTATTACTATTATCATATCATTATAACCATTACTGTTATTTATATTATTATTATTATTATTATTATTATTATTATTATTATTATTATTATTATTATTATTACTTAGCCTATTACTCCATGGTGGATACCCAATAGGCCTCTAGACTAATACTTTACATGTGTCACCTTTCTGTGGATATAATGAAATACAGTGCATGCATACTACAGTACATGTCAAAATATTGATCCTTTACCTTGAAAAATTTAAAGGACAGCTCATTACCCCAAGTTTTCAGTAATGTATGTAATACCATATAGACTAAGGCACTGTGATCCAATCTACATTTATGATATAAATATAAATAAAATGCATCTCAAATCTCAAATTATGTCATTATATAACAAAATTGACCAATTGAATCCACTATCAAATTGTTTACTGTATGTATTGACAATATTTTAGTATGTACTATTGGCTGGGTAAATAACAAGCTAGTCATAGCACATTCTATTTAATAAAAATATAAATACACATTATATAAACACATTCTGCTGTAAGGTGTGCTCAGAAATTCACTAAAATGTACCTTCAACTAAAAAGGATATCTTAAAAAGATACATTAATCATATTAATTTAGACATCAAACAGCCATTCTATTAAAGGAATTAATTCAAGTATATAGCTATGTATTCTGAATTAGTATATGGATGTATTGCAACAAATTCATATATACGTACTAAGGTACAATCACAATATCATTTCTCACACTTTACAGTAATTCTATCTATCTATATACATTTCTTTCTGCCAAAATACATCATTAGCGTATCACAACATTGATGGTGACTGACACTGGAGACTACAGAGCACCACAGATGTCTCTACTAGAGTGGTATATTAGCATGCTTCTTGGATGGGTTGGTCAGCTTCTTGGAGGCAAGTTTGTCCAGGTCCTGACATATCCTGCGGCGCGTGGTGCGAGGCTCAATAATGTCGTCAACAAAGCCTGAAATGCGCCATTACTCTAATCAGGTGCTGCTCTCTCTACTTTAATTATTACTGCCATCAATAAACTATTCAAGGAGACACTGTGTTAACAGGGAACTATAGAGGGGGGGGCCATCCAGCTGCCATGGTGTTGTCATTAAGAGAGAGCCACAGCCACCTCAGGAGTTGGAATGACATACTCCTCAGTTAGCTCTTCAATGGGATCACATTTAATGATGTTATTCAAAAGATTAACACACCGTCTCTCTCAAAACAAAGGGAATGTTTATAGCAACAAGGAGTTAGTATTAAAAAAAACTAGAAAATAAAGATTTTTGTAGCTTCTCCAATTCCATGCCAATAATTTCTGCTAATCTTACCTCTGACAGCAGCAGGGAAAGGGTTTCCAAACTTTTCCATATAGTCTTGTTCAATGTGAGCAACATCCTTTTCTCCACGATACAGGATGGAAACAGCACCCTTAGCTCCCATCACTGCTACCTGCACACAAAATAAAGCAAAATATAATCCTCTCTCTCTCTCTCTCTCTCTTACACACACACACACACACACACACACACACACACACACACACACACAACATACATACAAGAAAGTCACAGATGTGCATCACAAGGCTGCATCACCTTCATACTGTAATGTGTCCTCCCTGGAGCCTTATCACACAAACACTTCCTTTCTTACTCCATAGGTACTTCTCTCACATCAGATCAATTAATCTCCCTTGCAGTAAAACAGGCAAATATTATACAAAATCTATTGATAATAATGTGTAGAGTCTGAGTGGTGTGGTGTGGTGTGATGTGATGTGGTGTGTACTTCTCACAGGTGACACAGTGTGTACTAACAAAGCAGCAGCAGTACTAAACACCACACCTGACAGCCACCTGGTTTATACTGAGCCTTACTTCAGCTGTGGGCCATGTGTAGTTCATGTCTCCCCGCAGGTGTTTAGAGGACATCACATCATAGGCGCCTCCGTAAGCCTAAAAAAATATAAAGTTTGAGAAAGAGCATTGTGCATTCAAATTGTAGTACATACTATGTTTTTTAAAGTGCTGTTAAAATTTAATATTACCTTGATTTCACTAGTAAAGCATCACCTAATGAACTAATGAGAAGAATAAAGGCCATTGTCATAGGAATGCCAGTCAAGGGTGAGGAGACAATGGCTGAATAAAACCAAGAGAAAGGAGACACTTAGGTACCTTCCTGGTGATAACTGTAATCTTGGGAACTGTTGCCTCAGCGTAAGCAAACAAGAGCTTTGCCCCGTGGCGGATAATGCCACCGTACTCTTGTGCCGTGCCTGGCAGGAAGCCTGGGACATCCACAAAGGTCACCAAGGGAATGTTGAATGCATCGCAGAACCTCACAAACCTCGCTCCCTTCACTGACGAGTTGATGTCTAGGCAACCTGTAAAACAAAAAAATATGGTTACTTATATTAACAACTTGCTTAATAAAGAATGTACAAACTGACAAAAAACAATGATTAATTCACATGATGTCTAAGCTGGTACTATACCTGCAGCAGATTTTGGCTGGTTGCCCACAATGCCAACCGTGCGCCCATTCATACGGGCAAAACCAACTACAATGTTCTTGGCATAATTAGGCATGATCTCAAAGAAGTCCCCTTCATCTACTATGCTATGAACCACATCCAGCATGTTGTAGGCAGCTGTTGACTCCAGAGGTATGACAGTGTCCAGTCCCGGCACATCACGATCCCTGCAAACAATACAACACTTTAATTAACTTTTCCACTTTGATGTGAGACAATTAGCAACTTCAATAGCAATGCAGGAGATCTTTATTAGCATCTGTGACAAAAGGAATGTATAAGAAAGAATATATTTTGCAATTTGTACCCAGTTTAGAGATTCTAGGTAACTATGGAACAAGTAAAGATGTCTTAGAGTGATCAGTTACTAAGGAAAGATGGAGCAAACAGCAGTGAAAGGGTTGAACAACTTCATAACAACAATCACAGTGCAATTACCAATGGATGAGTAAAGACCAACTAGACCAGCAACTCACCATGGATCATCACATTTCCTGATGGGGGAAGGGTCCTGGTTACTCTGAGGAAGGAAGTTCATGAAGGACCTCAGGTTGAGTAGAGCATTGACATCATTAGCGAAGGCTTTGTGTGCAACGCCTGACAGAGTGGTGTGTGTGCGGGCGCCTCCCAGCTCCTCCTGTGTTACATCCTCGTTGGTGACGGCCTTCACCACGTCAGGACCAGTGATGAAGAGGTAAGAGCTGTCCTCTACCATGAAAGTGAAGTCTGTCAGTGCTGGGGAGTACACAGCACCACCAGCACAAGGTCCCATGATCAGGGAAATCTGAGTGGGTAAAAATTATAAGGTAGACAACATGTGCATTTTGAAAGTATCAATTGTACAAAATTAACTGATGCCCAAAGACATTGTGAAAGCCATTCTCATATGGAATTATTCATTAATCAGTGAAAGTTAATATTTGCTATTTGTATAGAAGAATAAAATCTCAGTAGTGGCGGAGAGTACCTGTGGGATGACACCAGAGGCCAAAACATTGCGCTGGAAGATGTCAGCGTAGCCTGCCAGTGACTCCACTCCCTCCTGAATCCTTGCTCCACCAGAGTCATTCAGACCAATCACTGGTGCACCAACAAGCATCGCCTGGTCCATGATCTGCAAATCAATGTTTCATAAGACACTTTCTACAACAATCTTGACTTGTATTTCTAATGCTTCAGCAACTATATGTATTATTTCACAAATTACATACTATATGAAGTGAAGTTCATCAACAGTACATGGAAATTGAACTGTTGGCAATTTGAATAGTGCATTCCTGTAAAAAGTAACACAAATACTAGTGATTCCATTCTATCAATGCATATAAAGAGCATGAAAAATGATAAGTAAAAAATTAACAAACAGTTTTTTGCAAAAGTTTACTGCCTGAATATGTGAATGCTGCTGACAATAAAAAGAAAGAAAAATAAATTTCAAAAACTTTAATTTTGCAGTACACATACCTTACATATCTTCTTGGCATGGATTGACGACAATGAACCTCCAAACACGGTGAAATCTTGACTGAATACATAAACCAATCGGCCGTGAATAAATCCATGACCAGTCACAACAGAGTCACCTGAAAACTGTATACAATACTGTATAGTTCATCTCTCATCAAGTTGTGATTAATATACACAGTACATAATCTATTTGCTTTCCTCAATTAAGTAGTTTTCTTTCACAAACTTTGAAAAACTATTTTCTCAAACCCAAAGATACTCAACATCACTTTGAAGACAGAAGTTATAAATCAATAAAATCATCAGAAAACATACAAACCTATATATACAGAATTAACATGCAAAAAACACTCACCTTCTGGTTCTGCATGCCAAAATCAGAGCACGTGTGTTCAGCAAATGCATCAAACTCCACAAAGCTGCCGGGGTCACATAGCAGAGCCACTCTCTCTCGGGCTGTCAGCTTGCCCTGGTGGAACAATTAGCAATGATGAGATGAACACTTAATGAGATGAGTCGTACATGACAATGCTTGCCCTACGTGTATCTAACTGGCTCCAGTAGACTTGTCATATATATATATATATATATATATATATATATATATATATATATATATATATATATATATATATATATATATATATACACAGTGGTACCTCTTGATTCGAACACCCTTTGACTCGAACACTTCCCAATCCGAACACATTTGGCAAACAAATTTTGGCCTCCAATCCGAATGCAGCTTCTCAATTCGAACCTAAAAAAAAGAAAAGAAAAAAAAAAAAAAAGTGGCGGCCGATGTACATTCCCGCCAGCCACCCGGTCTCACTTGTACTTCGCCGTGAACACCTCTCTCTCTCATGAACGGTTTTCAAGTCACTCTGGCCCCTAGTTGCCTTGGTTACTCCAGCCCCCAACCCTGATTACCTCCTATCTACCACCCCATTCAATGCAGCTTCCTCTCTGATCACTGGCAAACTTATTTACTAATGAAGATATATTGAACACTTTAAACAACCAATGAAGAATGAATTGTTAAATATCATTGTCATTTGCGCAAACTACGATAATACAATAATTTGCAGTTTTGTACAATAATTTATACTTTTCTTGAAATAATTCCTGTTGGAAATGATGTTGTGAGAATATATACTACTTGATAAGAAAGAGAGAGAGAGGGGGGGGAGGAGGGAGAGAGGATGGTGAGTGGCTGGAGGAGGGAGAGAGTGGGGGGAGGGGAGGCAGCCTACCCGGTCTGTTTGCATACCAAATGGGAGAGGATAAGGATAGAGGGAGGGGGAAAGGAGGAATACTACGTGATCTGTTCCTGTATTCAGTGCATGGGAGGGAGGCGGGGACTTGGGGGGAGGCTTGTCTCATCTTCATCAGGACTCGCGATTTTTAACACCGAAGTAACTAAGTTTTTTATTATGACTTTTTTTTATTTATTGTATTTATTTATTTTTTATGCATTTCATGTCTGTTTACTTTGTACTCTCAAAATGTGAATGATATCTATGAATTATGATGAGATGAGGGGAAAACAAGGTGCCAATATATTAAATCATGTTGCCACTCTGGTGGGTCAGGACCAATTAAATTTTTTCCCATTATTTCTTAACAATGGCTATTGTTGCGTTCTTAGGTATTGCGGCGATGTTAAAGGACCAATTTCTTGCAATAGCTGGGGTTGAGTGTTTTTTTTTTTTTTTTTACTTAAAATCAACTGTAATGGATTAAATGTTTTTACATTAATTTCAATGGTACGAATTGCTTCCTAATTCGAATTTTCGCAATTCGAACAGCCTAAAAGAACGAATTAAATTCTAATCAAGAGGTATATACCACTATATATATATATATATATATATATATATATATATATATATATATATATATATATATATATATATAAAGTTTCAGATAAGGAAAACTGTAACTGACTTTTCATACTTTTTACTACAAACATTTCCTTTTAACATTTGATTCTCTGGTACACACTAAACAAATCTTTGGTCACACACTTTTTATTTACACCTTACAGATTTGGCAAAATTCCTTAAATCATCATAATTTCCTCTGAAAGGGATGATAACCCAACTTGGAGGAGGCCAAGGGGACGCCACAGAACTCAAGGCTGTGGCAAGTTGATGCCTCTTGCTGTAAGTTACTTGGTATAAGCAGGAAGGTATGTGAAGGTGTGACTGCTGGGAATGGTGCCATAAGGTAGGCAAGGCAATGCGCCCCCCCAGTGTATGCCCCTCCCAATGATGGACTGATTGAATTTTCAAACAGCGTAAACCTTAAATAGTTTTTCATGTTTTCCATAACAAGTTCTTCCTTCTCCTGGAAATCAGTACCATATGTTGAGGTGTTGGCTCATATTGGGTCTGAGACAGAATGACTGGTGTGGTTGTTGGCAGGCAGTCACAAGAAACAGACCTCACATAACCCACTCTATCTCAGCAGCCTGGAGCTTTACACTACACAGGACATATCACAGTGTCTTACCAGTTAGACTTCAGTACCTGAGCGTGCTATGATCTATTCCTGACCAACAGTGAAATCTGAGTGACAAAACCTTACTTTGGCCTTGCAAAAGTCATCCCACAGTAATAATAATATCCTAGACAAGTTATGCAGTAAATACTCTATCACCCTCAATTGTTTTTTTTAAATGATTAGAAAGGAGGTCCAACCCTGTACATTCCCCTGTATGAGGAAGGGAGGAAGGGCCCGGCCAACAAGGCGACACCGGCTATACCCCTATTAACATTACCAACAAGAAGTCCTTTGCCATACAAGTTTAAGGCGTTGTGTGGGGACGATGTCAAATTGCATCTCAGTGCATATTAAATATATCAAAATCACGATGACATCTATAAACAACTATGAACCAATACCATTAATTCACACACACACACACACACCTTCTTATGTTGGGCAGCAATTCTTTTCTCTCCTCCGCCTAACATGGCCGCATCACGCTTCTTCTTGATGTTGTCTCGGACCTTGAGTGTGTGAGCGATGGAGCAGTGCCGCAGCAAAGTGGTGTTAAGGCCATGGTAAGCTGAAGGGCCATAATTTTTAAGCAGCCCGGCAGTAGCTCGTCCCAAACAAGTCGCCATGTTTACTGGTGACGTCATAGGGAAGGCTCAGCTGATATCATTCCGCTACAAACTGTCAACATGAATGCACCACATTTATAACTCATCATTGACCTTTCAAGTACTAAGAAAATGTTGAATTATGGTGTATACTGGAAGAAAGGGATACTTTTACCTCTCATAATGCTTGAAGAGTTTTTAATGGGTGTTTTATAGGGGAGAGAGGAGGTGAAAGACTGATTTATTTCCATATCAATTGTACCATTCCTCTATTTATTGCATTTATGTTATAGTCCATTGGTGATGTATCAGTTATTCCATGTAGCAATAGGTGGAATAAGGTTAAAGTGTCTTCTGAATGCAATACAACTAAACACACACTGGACACCACACAACGGACATAACAGACTCAATACCCACTCCCATGTGAAGGTAGAGAAGCACAAAAACACCCTAATCCATAAGCATAACCCAACATCTCATCTGTGAATAGTGTGATGTGGGACTAGTTTTGTGTGCGGCTGAGTGTGGGTGAGTGCGAGTGTGTCAACAAAGATGGCCGCAGGACCGCTGTTGTCCGCCACTATAGACTCACCTCTCTTGTAAACCCTACCCATGCCTCAACACACTCTATATTACCGCTATGACCCAACGCCTGCCTTGAACCTGGCTCCTGTTTGAACTTGAAGGCCATTGAAGCATAATGTTTTGATGAACCCCCAACCGTTTCTGAGAGGAAGTTTTTCAAGGTTTCCGTGTGTTTTGAAGTTGTGCGAGCCTTCCAAGTACTACTATGAGTTCCATTAAATCAGGCAACAAAAAGGACCATCAGAAAATGAGGATCCGCGCGTTTCCGGTAAGTTGGGAAGGTTTGGGTGAAGGATTTTAATGAAGCTGTTATGGGTTTTGTAGTCCGCCCTTTCCTCATGTCTGTAGTTAGTGTGAATTACCTTCCATCAACCACTACAACTCGTTAGTAAAGATTTGAGCTCTATTATGCTAAAAAGTGAGAAACCGCGCATTTCCGGTCAGTTAGGAAGACGTCAAGTTACATCCATGAAAGTGTTATTGTTTTGTAGTCCATCCTTTCCACATCTTCCTGTAACGGCTGTAGATTGACCCTTTTCTACCACTGGAACGCTGTAGGAAAGTTTGAGGGAGGGTGAGGGGAGGGGGTCAGGTGAGGTCAAGGCCGGCTAGGGACGTGCACACACACAGCCTGCCGGGTCATTGGATTTGCGTGTTGACCTCCTACCCCACCTGTGCCTTCCCGGGGGCTGAAAGGGGGTAGGGGAGGGCGTCTGCTTGTCACTATACACTCTGCTTGTTTCTGTGTGGCTAATCTTTCCTGTTTGTCCATAGTTAAGAGTGCATTGAGCTGAGGATGTTAGAGTAAGGACAAATACTTGAATTTTAAAGAGAAAGTTAGGGAAAAGTAGTGATTATCATACCTGTTTTGCCATGCACTTTTAAGAAAGGTTTGGCTGTTTACTGTAATGAAGTCTGTGGTAAATTTATTCTTTAGCTTTATGAATGGATACTGGGACACTTTTCTACCATGAGTTTGGGGTGTGATTAGATTATTTTATTGACATTAGGAAGGTCAGAAGATTAAAAACAACCTTAACCCCAATATATATATATATATATATATATATATATATATATATATATATATATATATATATATATATATATATATATATATATCCCCAAACCTAACTTAAATCTTAAAAAATGTCAAAAACATGAAAACAGCCTTTGCATACCCCTTAAAACATCATCAAAAACATAAAAACATCTTATTAAAACCTCAAATAGCCCCCAAAAACACCCCTAACGTAATGAAACCTAACGTCCCTTTACATGTCTCCCAGTGTTACGACTTGGCAGTGTTCAGAGCAATCAAAAAATATTAAAAACCTTAAGAAAGGACCTTAAACACCCTTAAAACCCCTAAAAACAACCTTAAAAAATATCCCTCCAAAATAACCTTAACCTACTTCAGCCTAACCTTTCACTTAACATGCTGAGAAATACACTATATATGAGTGTGTATGTACTTTCAGTTGTATTTGATAAAAAGAATTGTGTTTCAGATGACTATGGATGAGCGGTATGTGGAGAATATTTGGCAGCTGCTCAAAAGTGCGATCCAGGAAATTCAGAAGAAAAATAACAGTGGGCTAAGCTTTGAGGAGTTGTACCGCAATGCCTACACAATGGTCCTCCACAAGCATGGGGAAAGACTGTACTCAGGCCTCAGAGATGTCGTCACCCAACACTTGGAAAATAAGGTAACTTACCATCCCATCACACTGCAATATTTCTACAACCACACTAGATCGCAAAACATAAATGTGCAAAGTTATTTAGGGGTTTTCATTTTGTTTTGGGCTGCCGTGGTACAGTGGAACCTCTCATCGTTTGAGGCCCAAGGTGTCCCCAAGTGCACCAGTTTGAATCCTGGCCATGGTTTGAGGGGAGATTGGGCATCCACTTGGGGTAACGGTTCCCAAATGGACGGGCTTACAGATAGGTCTCCATTGGGTGGTCTCCTTTAGCCCATAAATTCCCATAAAAAGCCCACATTGTATAAATAATGATAATAATAAAACATTGCAGTACTTACAACTACATTATTGTTTTTTAATATTTGTCTGGCAGTTACTGTTTTCAGGCTGCAGTGATTTGATTCTCTGACAGATGACAACATTAATCTTGGGTTTGGCAGGGACTTTAAGATTCCATAAATGCTCTTTAGTGCAATAATATTTAGTTATATAATTTAGTGTATTATATATTTAGTGTATTATAATTTAGTGCAATAATAGCAAGTAAAAATAATTGGTCTTCATATACTGTTTAACATAATTTTCATGCAGTGTAATGTGTGTCTTCATTTATCATGGCCTATCTCATTTGGATCTTTTATCTTCATTTATCATTTATCCCCCTGTGATACGAGGCTGAAGATACATGTTTTTATATATGATTGTGATATATTTTCTCTTTATTTTTAATGTTGCATGTGATGTGAAAAAGCTACCAAATGTCATAAAACTAGTAATGCATTCATAAGATTGAAAATGTAAAGTACCATTTATGTCAGTGTATGACTAGAATCTCTATCGTGTGTGTGTGTGTGTGTGTGTGTGTGTGTGTGTGTGTATGTGTGTGTGTGTATGTGTGTGTGTGTGTGTGTGTGTGTGTGTGTCTCAGAAGAGCAGTACCCAAGAAAAAGAGCTAGGTAGTAACAGTCTCATTTTTCACGGTAGGTTCGAGCTGATGTGCTGGCCTCACTACAGAACAACTTCCTGCAGACTCTAAATCATGCCTGGAACGACCACCAGACCTCCATGGTGATGATCCGAGACATCCTCATGTACATGGACCGCGTCTATGTACAACAGAACAATGTTGACAATGTCTACAATCTAGGTTTAATAATATTTAGGGACCAGGTGAGATATGTTGCTTTCTCTCTTCAATTCAGGTAAAGATTCTTGTGTGACTAACTTCCAACTTGACATTCTCACAATTTTAACCCTTTCACTGTGACAGGAAACAAGTAGCAACTCCAGAATTAATGGATGAAGTCTTTATTTATAACCTACATCAAAGTTAGCAATGAAAAAAAAGGACATACTTTGCCATTTCTCACAGTTCAAAGGTTGGATGTGCCCGTAGAAGAAGTAACGATGTCTCAGAGTGATTGGTAATGAGGGAAAGGTGTAGCAAGTGGCATTGAAAGGGTTTAATGAAGTAATTGCAGTACCAGTAAGTCTACCTCTGCTGATTTCACCATTGTTCACTTTACATTTATTCAGGTTGTGCGATACGGTTGCATAAGAGACCACCTCCGGGAGACACTCCTGGACATGGTGATGAGGGAGCGCCGGGGTGAGGTGGTGGACAGACTAGCGATCAAGAATGCTGCCCAGATGCTGATAGTGTTAGGCATTGAGTCCAGGGCTGTGTATGAAGAAGATTTTGAACGGCCCTTCCTTGCACAGTCGGCAGAATTTTATAGGGTAAGACTTTTGATAGGTGGAGTCCATCAGGTTAATTGTTTGATAGTGTGAGTTTTGATAGCCATTATTATTAGGATTGAAGAGTTTGCTTGAAATATCCATAGATTGCAAATGAATAATGTTTCTTCGTATAGAATAAAATACACATTGGTATCAGTATTTATTGACTTACTTTTTAGTCTTCATTCACTTCAACACAAACATTTATATCAAGTACATGTTCTTATTTATTTTCTTCATATATAAAAGCTTATGAATGTTTAACTTTTCTAAGAACTTGAGCCTGTATTAATATAACTTTTCTGTGATGAATTTCTAGTTTTAAAATTCATCTTAACCTTCTGAAATTGGTGTTGTACTTAAGCCAGTACCTCACCAACAGCTTTAGATTAATTGCTGATAAGATAGAGCTTAAGTACAACACCAATTTTGTAAGATTAAGATCGATTTTAAGGCTAGAAATTTGTCTAAGAAAAAGTGACGTACTTAAGAATCTCTGTTGATATGGGACCTGCTGTATTTGGTGTCATGCAGATGGAGAGTCAGAAGTTTTTGGCGGAGAACAGTGCATCGGTGTACATCAAGAGAGTTGAAGCGAGGATATCAGAGGAAGCAGAACGAGCAAAGCACTACCTCGATGAGTCTACCGAAAGACGAATTGTTGAAGTGGTGGAAGAGGAACTAATTAAGAAACATATGAAGACCATTGTTGAGGTAAGACACTACTGGGTAATCTTGAGGAAATTCCCCATCTCTCTCTCTCTCTCTCTCTCTCTCTCTCTCTCTCTCTCTCTCTCTCTCTCTCTCTCTCTCCCGCTCTTCAGAATGGATAGGAGAATAACACTTACTATCCAGTTTTTTTTTTATTTTAGTGAAATGCATTTTTTATAAGGTGATGAAAATTTGAAAAAGATTTGCATTTGAATTTATGATTTATTTTGAACTCTATTATTTGTCCCCGTTTATATGATGATATTATTTTCATGTCACATTTACTGCTCCTCTAACAATCCTTCCTTTGTCTGTCTTTAAAGAGGAGACTGTTAATATATCAGAAATTTAATGGAAAATACTAAAGGGAAGGGAGTGAGGGAGATCTTTATGTACTGGGTGTCTGACAGAATGATACCTTGAATTTTAGGATTACCCAATAAAGTATGTTATTTTTATTCAAGAAAAATATTGTATTCCTTGTTTGTTCTCTACTGCAACAGATGGAGAATTCTGGAGTAGTACACATGCTCAAGAACAACAAAACAGAAGACTTAGCCTGTATGTATAAACTCATGTCCCGTGTGTTAGATGGGTTAAAGGCAGTAGCAGAATGTGTCTCCCAGCACTTAAGAGAGCAAGGTAAAGCCTTAGTAGCAGAAGAAGAAGGAGGTAAAAATGCTATTACGTTTGTACAGGTGAGTCAGATTATTATTGCCTTTGCTTTTATTTATGGATATTGTTGTTATAATGTCTTTTGCCAGCTTGTGGATTGTAAATGTAGTCTAATTTTTTTTTATGGTACCTCATCAGTTTTTACTAATGTATTGATACCTCTTACAGAATTTGTTGGATTTGAAGGACAGGTTTGACCATTTCCTCCACAACTCCTTCAATAATGACAAGATCTTCAAGCAGATGATTGCTGCTGATTTTGAATATTTTCTTAATTTGAACAACAAATCTCCAGAATATCTGTCATTATTTATTGACGACAAGCTTAAGAAGGGAGTCAAGGGGGTAAGTTGCGTACATTTAGTAAAGCTGTTATTTGTGACGTAAAGCTGAGGATGACAGAGGACATTTCTCCACAACAAAGAGAATGGAGCAAAGCATTAATAGTTGACGTCCACAACAGATGACCGAGGCAGAGATTGAAGTGGTCCTGGACAAGACGATGGTGCTGTTCCGCTTCCTGCAAGAAAAGGACGTGTTTGAACGGTACTACAAACAACACCTTGCCAAGCGTCTCCTCCTTCAGAAGTCTGTCTCCGAGGACTCAGAAAAGACCATGATCTCCAAGTTGAAAACCGAGTGTGGCTGTCAGTTCACCTCCAAGCTCGAGGGGATGTTCAAGGACGTCACAATATCCAACACCATCAATGAGGAGTTCAAGCAGAGAGTCAACAGTGCTGGGGTATGCTGATGATGCTTTAACTACCCCCACTTTGTTCACATGCTCATACTTTAATCACACCTTTTCTTTCGTTTTTATTCAATACCAATCTGATGGTCCATTTTCAGGACTAGCGTTCACTAACATTAATTCTGTCTTCTATATTTTTTCCCATGGGTGTTGCTGGGTTATGAACTTGCCCCACCTAGTCCATTTTCATATATACATAGTTATAGAGATATTTTTTGTGCATTAATTTCTTTCATAGTTCATGCAAGAAGAGAGGAATTGAACAGTAGCTTTCTTAATCCTTTCAGTACTATGATGCATTTTTATATCTATTCTTACCATTTGGTGATTTTATGCAACATGAGAAACTTATGTGGAGATTAGAATGGTGAAGACATTGACCGTTAATCTTCTGACTTCCATAGAGTTTTCCTAATGTCAGTGAAATAATCTAATCATACCCAAACTGAAGGTAAAAATGCATCCCAGTACTGAAGGGGTTAATTAAAGTAACATCATACACTGTCAGTAGAAAGCATTTTTACCTTTGTTTCATGTCATTCCCTTTTTTTTTTTTTTTTTTTTTTTTTTCTTTCTTTTTTTTTTTTTCTTTTTCCTTTACTAACAGACAAATCTGTGTGGTGTTGACATCTACGTGAGAGTGTTAACAACCGGATACTGGCCCACACAGTCTGCCAACCTGAAGGCCAATGTTCCCATGGCCCCTCGGAGTGCCTTTGAGGCTTTCAGGAGATTCTACCTCAACAAGCACAGTGGCAGACAACTTACCCTCCAGCCACAATTAGGGTTTGTGTCTCCATTTGCAGAGTTCAAAATTATGTTCTCTTGATCAATTTTTGTGCTTTGTGTAAGTGGGGCATATTTTTGTTTAATATATATATATATATATATATATATATATATATATATATATATATATATATATATATATATATATATATTTTTTTTTTTTTTTTTTTTTTTTTTTTTTTTTCCAGGTCAGCAGACCTCAATGCAGTATTTCATGGTTCAAGAAAAGAAGAGAGTGCCTGTGCCTCAACCAGTGTAGTTGCTGGTTCAGTAGCCTCAGTAGCTGCTGTAGCCTCTGGGGAAGCTGTCAGTAGTGTGGCTGGTATATCCTCCTCTACTATTGGAGGCAGTGTCTCTAACAATGGCTTGATGCCCTCCCCAAGCCTATCAGGAGCACACACACCCACCAGTGCTGTCGCCTCTCCATCAGGTTCTGGAGTCATGGGCTCAGGCAAGCCATCAGGACCCAAGAAACACATCATTCAAGTTTCCACCTATCAAATGGTTATCCTTATGCTATTCAACACGAGGGATAAACTAACTTATGAGGTTAGCATCAATCAAGTTTTTAATTAGAAGAGTATATTCCCATTCATTAAGCTAACATCCCTGCAATAGAGGTTGCCAAACAATATTGCACAACAATTTGCAAGAGATTGTTTTGTATAACAGACACTTGTAAAGAACTTTATGTATTCTATAGGAAATCCAGAGTGAGACGGACATCCCTGACCGTGACCTAGTTCGAGCTCTCCAGTCCTTGGCACTCGGCAAGCCAGCCCAGCGAGTATTGCTCAAGACTCCCAAAACTAAAGAAATAGAGTCCTCACATGAGTTCACTGTTAATGATTCCTTTACTTCCAAGTTGTACAGGTATGTACTGAGCTAACAGATTTTTGTGAGGGAGTAGGAACCTGGTATGTAGTGGCATTGTTTTAGGAGGGACATGTTGTGCAGTATTATAATAACTGTCTTTATGATGTAAGATATTTAATTAATGTCTTTTCAGAGTGAAAATTCAGGCTGTAGCAGCTAAAGGGGAGAGTGAACCAGAGAGGAAAGAGACCAGAAGTAAAGTTGACGAGGACCGCAAGCACGAGATTGAAGCAGCCATTGTTCGCATCATGAAAGCCCGTCGGCGAATGACTGTGAGTCCATTGTGCTGTTATCATCATTGTCAGGTCTTGAGTAAACTTTGACTGAGTAGTGGAGGGAGTGTGGATACAGTGTTTCTTACCTACTTTGACATTGTGTTCTCTCCAGCACAACAACCTGGTAGCTGAGGTAACAGACCAACTCAAGTCCCGCTTCCTACCGTCCCCAATACTTATCAAGAAGAGAATTGAGAGCCTCATAGAGCGAGAATATTTGGCACGCACACCAGAAGACAGGTAAGAGATGTTGGAACTGGCTTATTGGATGTTACTTAGAATGACTAAAAATCATTCAGAGTAACAATGGGAAGCTTGTCCATGACCAAAAAGGAAGAATAAAAACCTGTTACTTTTGAATAGCTACCCATAGGAAGTGAGAAATAGAAATGGGTGATCATTTTTAAGATTTTACAAAGGGTCCAAGACTTAAGCAGCCAAACACCTCACAAAAAGATTCCTAATAAGTATACTGAGACACTTGTGACCTCAGCCACTTCAACAATAAGCATTTGCACCATAGACATGTTAGGAACAGCTGATGCTTAACGGTTCACTGGGCTAAGGCATTGCAATATCTTAGAGTTAAGACCTGCAGTTTCTATACCAATTAACACCTCACTCCAGAGCTGTTCACATTCAGACCTGCCGTGGAGAGGCTGACCTGTATTTGTCATTGCCCATCGCTTAGCTCAGAAATGTCCAAATTATTTAGTTACTCTTGTGTTGCTTAATGATCACTAGTTGTTGTTGTTCACAGTGGTTTTTCTTTTCTTTTGCAGGAAAATCTACTCCTATGTGGCGTGAAGAGTAGGTTATACACTGAAGCATAGCCAAGGCTGTGAAACCTCCCTTTGTTAGAGATATGGTCGTGCAGCCATGGAGGGTGAGGTTCAAGGATTAATGAGCCGTAAGGATCACCTAGTCCATCTCCGCTCTCCTCATTCTCATGCTCTCTCTGCAGATGCTCACTTCACCCTCAGTATAATATGCCAGGAATGGCAGATGTACGGCCACATCTAACCCTTGCCATGAGCACCGAGAGTCAACTTGAAGTAAGAGGTTCTCGGGGTCACCACAAACACACCCTGCGGCAGGTTACTGTTAGCTGCTTTTCATAGCTGTTGTTGCCAGATACTTCTGAACTACTGATGGTGTTTGGACCAAGGGATGGTGGTATCAGTAGTCATTATGAGTATGAAAACACTCCCATTGTTAGAAAATTACTTAATGATGTGATAAAATTGTATGAAAGTCACTCAATGGTCTGGTGAAAATTAAGATCAAGAATTGCATTGGGAACTTAAAAATTGTATAAACTGATGACCTGCTTCTCTGCTTGGTTCCAGTGCAGCCAAACTTCAGTGTGTGGTCATTGCTGAGCTATTACAAGTTTGTAAAAGATACAATGGTTTAATTTTTATCATTTTTTAACCTACCTTCTGTATTATTTGACTTTTTAAGATCTGGATGGAGATGACCATTTCTTTCTTTGTTTCTTCCTTGCAGGCAGAGGTACTAATTCATAGACGGTAGTACAGCAGTGCACTTGTGATAGCCCATCCTTCTTAGCATTATCCCCATCTACACATAAATTATGACATGGAAATAGGTTTCGTCCATAACAAAGAAATAGCATTCCAGTGTAGAAGGTTATTGTCAACAAGTTAGGTGGTTAGTCACTCTATTAAATCAACCTAACTACAGAGATGTTATCAATCCTTTCACTTGAGCCCAAATGTAAGGGTATCCAGTCATTGAATTCTTACCAGTATTGAATGGGTTTTCATATTATACCAGTTCCTTGATTTATGAACGCTCTATTTATGAATTTTCAAAGTTATGAATAAAATATTTAGGTCCTTAATAACAATTTACGAATGAAAAATTGAATTTACAAACAAAATGCTCTTATTGGGGGTTTGTCAGACCACTTAATTGAACTTGTACATTGTAGCAACTGTCACGTTGATTCTAATTTTTTCAAGTTCATTGTTTATGAGTACTGACGATGTCAGTGACTTGGTGCCTTGTTGACATGCGGTGCACCACCCACTCAATAATAATAATAATCAGTACCTGATTATGCTAACAGAAACTTTGACATGTTATATACTGTTTATTTTAAGTTAGCCAATCATAGCCTTCACAGCTAAACTCATTATACAATTAATGCTATGTGACAAGGTGAGGTGATAATGAGGGAATTGCCATCCAAGCCTATCTATCATATTACAACTCCAGTGTCCATTGAGGCACCAACTATAAGCCTGTGACAATTAGTAGTTATCACAAAAAGGAAGTAATAATATTCCTGTCCTTTGGAGCTCAGTAACACCTGGAATTGTGCAGAACAAAGAGTCACAAGTTTAACAATAAGAATGACATCATTTTTCAAGGCAATGATCACTGGTATCACTGACGCATCGTCTGCTGCCACGGCTATGATGACAACAATGATAACTGAACCAGTCGGAAGTATATACTTTACAAAAACACAGGGACATGATTTTTGGTTGTAGGAACGAATCTCGGCATATATAATGGAAGTGTATGGGAGAAAATGGCTCAATTTATTAACAGTTTTCTGGGAACATACTCATTCGTAAATCGAGGGACTGGTGTACTACATTTAAGATATATATTAAATGAATATGGACCTCAAAACCTTTATATATGAAATTGCTGGACTTTTTCTGTCTCGCTCGAGATGAATAATTCTTTAAGGGAGTTTTACACAGTCAGACATGTTGGCCAAAACAATGTTTGAGAGAATGTTTGAATGTGTGAAAGGGTATCTTTACATGTGATGAATGGAGTAACAATATTCAAAAGTTATAAATATGTTGATTTGTCTATGTGCATATAATTTCAGCTCCTTCATTAAGTTGTTATGTGAAATTTGATCCCTTTTCAGCAACCAGTCCTTTGTCCACTCTGAATGCTTCCTTTTATTCTTCATTGAGGGCAATCAGTATCCCGACTGCCATCACCTTGTCTTGGGTAAGGGACATGTTGCTCCTTCTCCTTTTGGCACCGACTGAGGTTGTCTGTCAGTTTGGTTTTGAACGTGTAACAACTCTTCAAACATGTTGTGTTGGAGTGTTGATGAACGTGTTGGCCAACGTGTCTGACTGTATAAAACCCCCTTTACTAAATGACAGCGATTGTAGTAATGTTTAGTAAACTTATTTTGTTAATCTTCCAATGGAAAAGACAATTATGAATCATAGTGGGAGTGTTGACTGAGCCTACAGTATTGAATGACAGCTTGATAGATATTTTGTTATTGATAACAGACTTTAAATAACCTTACAAGTTCTCACACTAAGGACATTGTAATGAAAAGCCTTGTATATTACTTTGAGAGGGATTAATGTATCTATCATTGTTTTGAGACAGACGGAAGACATTATTACATATTTATGCCCCAGACTACTACTTGCCTGGTTCATCAATAACCTTGGTCCATGAAGGGTCTCTATAAAAGTGTAACTTCAGAACAAGAAGGACAACAATTGGTTCAAAGTTTTTTTCAAAGTTCAAAAAGGAAAGTCAACAGCTGAACACTGATATTTTAGCCTTTTATAAGGAAACTTTACTACAGGAAGGTGACACTAACCACATCCTGATTTTGTACTACTACTACTACTACTACTACTATTACTGCTGATGCTGCTATAACTTTTAATATTACAACTAATGATGGTAACAGTGAGGTTGTTGAGACTAACCCTTAGCAGCAATGTAACCTTCAGTTCTGTGTTTGGAGTGCAGGGTTAGGGTGCAAAGTAAGGCCAAAGGGATGGGGACGGGTTAGGTAAATCCGACTGCCTGCCACCTTGAATTATTTACAATACTCTTTTTCTAGAACACATCCTCTAAACTAATTTCTTTATCATTCTTTGTTATCTAGTCTCTTTTCCAAGATTTCTCTGTACACTTTCAGCAACTGAAATTCAAGTTTTCAAGAGAGTTATGTATTTATTCCATTAAATGAATGTCTAAGAGGCTTTCCTGTTTCAGATTCCTTACAAGGCACTTCATGTTTGCAAAGTTAAGTCAAGTGTGGGACTGCTCATTTGTGAGGACTGTAAAAAGTGGCACATCTCGTATATCAGTACTTATCTGTAGTGGAAGCTCTTGTGACATTAACTGTGATTTTTCTTTTCCCTGTTCTCTAAACTATTTTATATTTGAACCTCAACTTACCATGACCAAAATGAGACCCATTGATTTTTAATTGGTAATATAAAACCCTAACAACTGTGTCATTCAGAGACCATAGTAGATGCTTCAATGATTGTTGTTGCTCGACATGTTTCATTAAACATTTTTTTTGGCAGTTTCATCATTGCATTCTCATCTCTTAGTACTATTATCTTGGTCATGAATACCATTTATTTCTTGGGTATGGTAAATAGAACTGTTAAGAATCCTCATGGACTTGGAGTATATATTGTACGTTGGTACAAGTTTATCCTTTCTTAAGTACACAAGAGTTTCACCAGCTGTGCACCATTCCAATTATCTTTAGTAAAAGAATCCTGGCATTATTTATATACACTTAACTTCACTGATAGAGTTGGGAAAACTATTGGGAATGTCTGGGACTTGAAAAACTTGGTGCACCACAGTTGCAACTCAGTACTGCAATGCCTAGCTCTGTGCACCGCCTATTCAATGATATTTGAAATTAGAAATCTGAATTGAAAGTGAACTAGCTATTCAACTTATAATAACTGACTGATTTAGAAAAAAATGCACTTTACAATGAATCGTTTAGTTGGTTATTTAGCTTACTTCTTCATCTTGATAATAGTAAGATGTTCACAGTTACTTTATCAAGCATGTTGCTTGCTTGTTTTGGTCTACAGTTTTGCACAAAATATTTCAACCACAAAGAGTAAGGAACAGGAAATATAAAGTCCAGTTTGCAACCAAAGTATGCTAAAAACATTTTTATTCTGAAGAGAGGGAAACATTGCCTATATGTCACTCAACGACATGAAGTAGCATTACAAAAATTATGTGTGACACAGTAAGTCACACCAATTCCTATCATACACTGTCCATATCAAGGAGAGATTTAAATAAAACATTTTTTCTATACAGTGTGAGTGTGTGTGTGTGTGTGTGTGTGTGTGTAGGAGAGAGAGAGAGAGAAGGGGGAAAGTAACTTTGCCAAAGCCTTATACAATAGTATGACCTATTAAATATTGAAGCATTTAATTCATCCCATTTTTGTACTGTACTTGAGGCTACATGATCATACACATTAATGCTGGTTCAACATGAAATTACAATATTCAATTTCACTCCTCTTAATAACAGTGTTGGTAGCATGGCAAATGGCAAGGCAAGTTTTTCTTTTTTTTCATAACTAGTATCCATGAGTCAATATTGTCAGCTGCATAATTTACTTTGATACATCACCTACCGGACTCATAAATCAATGAGCTAGCCTTTAAAGTTTATACAGACCTAATGTAATCAAAATAGTTGCTTAAGGGTTAAAAACTAATCTTTACACTATATTATACCACTTGGTTGCGAACTGTCATCCTGTTTACTTTCCAACGAGAATGGAGGGATGCGGCAATCAAAAGTAAATCCATCTTCTCTTTCCATTCTAAAGGTGCCCCTGAAAAGTAAAAATAGAATTTTAATTACAAACTGTATGTACAGTAACACACCTTCAAGTGTAACTATGCACACAATTATTCTAAAAGATGTATGTGTCATGTTAATTTTAAATTTCAAAACTTTGGAGTCTGGAAGAGGAAATATATGCTTATCTCAATGTTGAACACTGACTTCAGCCAAACAAGTAACCTAACTCACCACATGTGTCCTGATGGAGCCTGGAGGGAGACATGTGAAGAATACTGAAAGGCAGGCTGCTGGTTAGAGAGGACTGGTTCTTGCCCCACAACACCTCTACCTCGCACTGTTTCCAGAGTCCCAGACAAGCTGAATATACGCCAGTGTCTTTCTCTCAGCTGTACTGTCAGTTCACCAAGGTTTTCTAAACGAATACAATACCTCCACTGCAAAAAAAAGAATGAAAGAAAATAGTAATAATAAAATGGTAATAAAATTGTAATAATAATGATAATAATAATGATTATATATATATATATATATATATATATATATATATATATATATATATATATATATATATATATATATATATATATATATATATATATTAAAACAAGTCATGACAAACAAGTGAAGCAAAGCAACATTTGTAAAGAAGGACTTGCTTGCTACAAAGAGGTGAATACAAAGCAGCATACCCAGTAAACATTAGCATTCTGAGACTCTCTGCAGCCCATATAGAAAGGTATCACAGTGACTCTGATGTTTTCTGTGGTTTCCTTGTGTACGTCAGACAGTTCCAGCCATGGGTGGTTACGCTCCTGCCAGGCCATCAGTGTGTCCCGGGCACAGAATGGAGGATCTGACCGATACAATAAAAAATTAAATCATTTCCTTTTGTCAATGAAAAAATGACAAGCCTTTCCTTGCTTATGAATAAGAGAAAGAGGGTGAGAGGAAAATATAAATTAGTGTGTCTTCAAATAATTACATTAACCTCTTAATATTTGTGATGATATTAAATGAGGCAAAAGCAGAAAATGTTGAATGAAGAGCAGATACCTTTGTCAGATGAATATGACAGAAATTTGTCAAACAAATCATGCCTGATGGGCTTCTTGCTAACGGCTGTGTATGGCATGACATCCTCGTGTCCAATGTAGTCCAGCCCAGGCACAGCATACAGTGTTCTCCCATTGTCTTGGTTACCCAGGAATGTTACAGCTTCCGTCTGTGCTCTCTGATGGGAGAATGAAAAATAAGAATTCTAGAAGGTAATTTGATGGCTTTTGTCAGTGTTTCAACCAAAGGATTTATCTTTAAAGTATTTTGAAATGTGACAAAATGGTGTCTCTGAAAGTGATGTAAAACAGTCAAAGAATCAAGGAACCATGGAATTAATGACATGTAGCAGCAGCCCACCAGCACTCTGCTCCCTCACCTCCGGTTCAGGATTTGATGAACAGAATATATTCAACTCATAATACATGTAATACATCTTTTGAAAGTTATAAATACCAGATAATGAACTCACAATGTAAGGACAATCTCGAGAGTCGATCAACACTTGATAATAGGTGTGCGCTCGTCCCTTCACCTCCTTTCCTACCTGATTATAGTTCATGCTCTCATCTAGTGGTCTGGAAACACAGATTCATGTATGCATATAACCGAATCTCAATAAACACTTTTCAAACACATCATCAACAACATATATAATTAGACTAAGAAACAGACTTTCCTGAGGATAAGCTAGCTTAGGCCATCATCTCAAATCCATCTGTTTTAATGGAAAAAGTTTAAACCACTCCAAATCATCTCCTAGCTTGAGATTAAAGCCTGAGACCTTACAGTTGTGATAATGACAAGACTCGAGTAAGGTAATAATCTGATTTTACAAAATAACCAAGGAATCTTTATGACACTGTAACAATAATAATGGTTGGCCTCAGCTACAAGTCTGATGCAAGCATGGAAACAGCTTCAAAATAATAACCAAAATAAAACAATGCATTACATTGTGATGCTAATGCAAAAACTTGCTTCACAAGAAAACATACTTAGATTCCTTCTTGTTGGGCACATCTCTGTCATAGACCCGAGCCAGCCACGGGAAGAGCACCACCCCTCGGTACCCAAACACTCGGTGGAGGAACAGCTGCCCTGTTTCATATTTCCCTGTCAGCTTCGGTGATTCAAAGCGACCAACCTCTGCTAGCCTGTAAGTGCTGCACAGAACAAGGAATCAATATTCAAAGTTCAAAAATGTCATTTGAAATAGCTAACAGATCTTGGTAATATTATCAAATTCTACTGACACATATAATGTTCCACAAATATATACTAATACATGCCAAAAGTATACTGTAATTCCACAATTCCATTTCCAATGAAAAGAATGTTGGAAGTTTTAACAATCGGAATTAGTTTTACAATTGGAGCAAAAATAGTCTTGAATTAACAGGGTATGGAAGTAAGGTATATAATTGTTTGTAGAGTTAAAAAGACAGGATAAGCAAGTGAGACATGAGGAGTAGAGCATGTTATGTTTGTAGAGCTACATATGTGGATCTTAGATGTATCACAATCACACTTTTTCATGAAATGGTGTTCAAACAGAGCCTGTGTTAAAGATAGGAAGTTTGATCATATACTGACTAGAGACTGAATCCAAGACCTACTACTAATATATTGTCCAATGACCTGTATTTCTTAACATAATGGTATAATAACTGTCTTTCCACCTTATCTCCTTCTTGCCACCATGACAGCTCACTTGGAAAAGCTCAATCTACTATTTCACCTCAGCAGGCAACATCTCTACATTTAAATTACCGATGTCTGTAGCTTTGTCACGCTGGAGCATAATCATTACAACATTATTGCACATGTCATATGAGGAACCAGTGAATAAAACCGGAGAAGATAGCGTTAAAGGCATACACAGGATTTATCACAAGCAACGATAAATCAGCTGACAATTGCTTTCGCAGCCTCCAGCCTTCAACTGTCCGTGAGTGGACTAAAGCAAAGAGTTCCGTCTATACGCTGAGATAACTGACCTGTTGTATCTGGCAAAGGCAATATATAAGCGCCTGGAAGATCTAGGAGAAATAATGGAGCGGCAGGAGCAAGAGAACAGCATCCTGACCCTCGATCTCGATCTCGATCTCGATGTTACAGGTGGCTCGGGATCGCTCCAGGGGCAAGGATTATCCTTGCTCCAGGGCCAGGCCTTTATATCGGCAACTCCTGTAGAAAACAAAAACAAACACAGACAGAAAAAAAAGCAGTATCTTGCACATTAATTTTCTCTACATCTGGCACGCCACATTTTCTCCAGAAACTCCTTCACAGCTTCAATCATCCTTTCATTCGTCTCTCTACACAGTCCCAGCAGCAACACCATCCATTCCCTTCCTGTCTTCACTCTCTCATCCCAACTATGCCCTAACTCAGTCAGTGAGAATCACTTGCATCATCTCCATCCTGTCTCTTTCATACTTCTCACACTCAAGTACTACATGTTCCACCGACTCATCCTCTCCCATGTCACACATCTGCACACTTTGCTGCGGGACTCAGACCATCTTTAATTTCTCTCATTCACATCCATAAACTGTGCCCTAGCTCGGAAGAGAAGGTCACCACCCAGGCTACCATCATACCGCCTCTCATACATTGGGGCGTCTTTCTCTTTGTACAATTCCACAGTGCTCTTTTGCTCCGTGCCATTCTTCCATATGTTCAGTCCCACACACTTCACCTCTCTGTCTATCTCACTCTTCCATTTCCTCACATCCCATTCAGCTCCCACTCTACCTCCTTTTGTCACGATCCATTCACGTTCATCTTGGTTCCTCCCAGTCATTCTCATCCCCCACACCACTTGCAATCCATTCCTCTCTGTCATCCTCATGCATCTCTTCCTCCAATTGTTTCGACTCTCATTCCACAGATACACTTTTCTTGCTATTCTTTCATCATCCATTCTTTCCAACCTAATCTTATACCTGAGCGTTGCTTTTATTACTGTTTCCCTAAACGTGCTCCAACCCATGTTACCTCTCAGGGCCTCTAATGCTGCATCCTCCTACCTTGGTGCGTTCAGTGCCATCCTAACTACTCTGTTCTGCCCTACTTCTAGCTTGTCATTTCATTTTACACACACACTAATCTAAGTTGAGAATTAAGTTTGGCATGGGAAATCATTATTATTATTATTATTATTATTATTATTATTATTATTATTATTATTATTATTATTATTATTATTATTATTATTATTACTATTGTTGTTGTTGTAAAGTCGTATTTGATATAGATATAAAAGTACTTAATTAATCTCAATAGGACGCTGAGAGAGAGAGAGAGAGAGAGAGAGAGAGAGAGAGAGAGAGAGAGAGAGAGAGAGAGA
>CM035205.1:20759226-20783691 GCA_020233015.1 Callinectes sapidus | reverse complement strand
GAGACACTTCGGCCAACACTAGTGACTGGTCAAGGCACCGCTACCACACTACCCACTGAACACAACACCAGGGCACACCAACACACCACACGGCACGGGCACTAACACCACACTCACCGCTAATTACAACACTCATAACCAGCTACAACCACTGTTACCTGGCACAAAGGAAATACTAAATGCAAAAAAGGGGGGAAAAAATGAAAGGTGGTAACAATGATGGTATTAAAAGGAAGGTAAAATACTGACTGATTACTATGAAATTTACCAACGGAATGATATACAGCAGGGCGTGTAGTACAGCATCAAAATACTACAGCATTACACTACAACCAATGGCAACACTACAGAGAGCAGCAACAAATTAAAACAACAACTCGACAATCATCACCACCCACACTGCCTACTAAATCAACAACAAAACTGCCACTGCTATTAATCGCACGGCCATTACCACCATAATTACAACTGTGGCGACTGGCTCGGTATGATTGCTATTGATGGGGCTGCTCCTGATACTACTATTACTACTACTACTACTACTACTACTACTACTACTACTACTACTACTACTACTACTACTACTACTACCACTACTAACTACTACTACTACTACTACTACTACTACTACTACTACTACTACTACTACTACTACTACTACTACTACTACTACTACTACTACTATACTTTAATGAAACATTATGAGAACATAGGGCCCGGGCTAACTCTTTTGATCTTTAAGGGAACTGGCAAATTATTGAGGCTTTTTATTTTCATTATTTTTATTACATTTGGCCAGCTTTCCCCTCTTACATAAAAAAGACTAACAATAATAATGCGTATGTTTAATTGTCATGATGCAGGAGTCTCAGCCTTATTACAGGAAAGCAAGAAGAGGAATCCCTGACACTAGTACACACACACACACACACACCACCACCACCACCACCACCACCACCACCAACATTATTTCCTATACATGTCAGGTGAGGAACTAATGCCCTCGTGTCTCCAGACCTGTCAATGAGCCCATGATTAATTACCAGGTGACAGTGATGAGACCCACCTCGCGTCGCCTCACTTCGCCTCACCTATACCGACGCTACACTCCCAGGGGACGCCAGGACATACGTTATATTTATCTATTCATCTCACCCCTATACGTGAAGAGAGAGAGAGAGAGAGAGAGAGAGAGAGAGAGAGAGAGAGAGAGAGAGAGAGAGAGAGAGAGAGAGAGAGAGAGAGAGAGAGAGAGAGAGAGCACTCGCAGACTTGAAAGAAAAGCGAGAGAGAGGACGAGATGAAGGATCAAGGAGGATTAAAAACACATTTGAAACAGAGCACGGACCTTTGATTCCGAGTCTTGGATCCAACATGTCACGGGAATAGACGCACGGCGAGGCTGACCGAGTGAGTGAAGGCCATGACACGTGAACGCCTTTTATGAACGTTCTAAAGGCAGTCCCGATGAAAGAACCAAAATAGAAACCCTGACGACTTTCTTCAGGCGAATCAGTACCGGACCGATTCGAGATAGTGCAGCGCTGGGGGTTTACTGCTTCGATCCAGACTTCGCTCCGGGTCAACTGCTGAAATTATGACTTACCCCTCTCTCTCTCTCTCTCTCTCTCTCTCTGATATGTGTTGCAGATGCTCGTCCTAGCTTTCTAATTCTCTCTCTCTCTCTCTCTCTCTCTCTCTCTCTCTCTCTCTCTCTCTCTCTCTCTCTCTCTCTGTGTGTGTGTGTGTGTGTGTGTGTGTGTGTGCAGCAGTAACATGAATAATGAAATTCCTCACCTACTTGTCAACTTGAATCTCACAACGACGTGCACGAGGGAGGAGGGAGGAGGGAGAGTTATTCGTATCTCTCCCTTCCTCCTCCTTCTCTCCCTCACATTCCCCTTCTTAAGCTATTAAACAAATTACAATACCGTGAAGTGTTTTCAAAGTAGGCTGTACGTTATGCACATGAGGTGTGGATTAGTCATTTCCATCACTTGGTGGGCAGTGGAGTATAACTGATGAAGTGAGGGGTGGAGGAGATGGGATTGCAATGGGAGTGTGTAGCAGAGGGACAGCGATGGAAGGGAAGCTTGCGCGTAGTGAAGTGACAATTGGTATAATAAACCCACATCCTCACGATTGACCAACACGAGGGAGCAGTTTGTGCGTTCATGGACTTGCCTCGTGTGCAGAAAAAATTGGTATAGTAAAAATTGGTATAGCAAAAAAATTGGTATAGTAAAATTGGTGTAAAAATGCTACAGTGAAATTGGTATAATAAACCCACATCTTCACGATTGACCAACATGAGGGAGCAGTTTGTATGTTCGTGGGCTTGTCTTGTGTGCTGACAAATTATGTAATGTAAGACATCAGTTTCATGAGGAGTGCAGAAGTTGGAGAATCAGGAATAAGGGTTCCAGTGCTGGGTGACGCTAAAAATTGAGATGGAGGTAGAGATCACGTTCCCTCTCCCACTGAGACACCTCTGCGAGTCCAGATCGAACTCACAACCTTGGAGGCCGCCACCCATTGTACACCACAGCGCCTCCTGCCGCGCTGACGGATGTTTGTTGGAGGATTGAAGAACACATGGCGGGTGGGAAAGTGTTGGTTAATGTAGTTGTGCATCCACAGTAGATATGTTAGGGATATGACGTGTCCTATCCATCTCTATACTCACAGTAAGTTACAAAAAGGTGTAATTGTCTTTCTCAAATTGTTTCAAGATGATTTCAAGATCGATGTAGAATACAAGACTCCTTCGATGTAACCACAACCTTCTGAACACAAATAGCACAAGGAGTCTGCAGAGAGCTTTACATGTAACCTTCAACCTCGAACACAACAGACCTGCAGCTGAACAACGTGGGCGTGTCTTACTTGGTGTTGCAGCCCCACCACGCCACACTCGCTTCAAGCTTCACAGCGCTCCACCTCTTCTGAGTATTTCGCTCCTGGAAGAAGCTTTGATTCACATTTCTCTTTCTTGTTCACACGGACAGGGGATTATTGAGGTACTGAGTGGAATGAGACTTTATTCAAAATACTACATGAAAATATAATACGACCAATGGAAACCTGATTACATATTACCATCGTGATGGGACACGTCAGGAAAGCAGCAGCCTAAATGACAAGTACATCCCTCACAGCCTCACCCTCTCACCTTCCTCCCAGGTCTCAATCCAGCTGACTTGCGCTGCCAGCCTTCCACCTACCTACCTGCCTGGCCTGCCTGCTCACTCCCCGCCCTCTCCGCCTCGGCCTCTGCTGCTTCTTACTTCGTTCTGACCGAAGGCAAGATAATTAAACCTTAACTTCTGGCCGTTTCTTTCCCAACCTTGGAGTTCTTGGTAAACGACTTTCCACTACGTTTCAATACAAACTGAGTGCAAGAAGAGATGCCTACATGACTCACCAGCCCCACCGTGACTATAGATGGATGGATGGATAACACCTGGTCATTTGGGATTACTCAGATGATCAAATGACTAGGGCATTTGTTTTTCGATATATAATTACGAAAATATTTATATTCCATCTCCTATCTAGACCTTGCAGAAAAGAAACGCGTTATAATGTGATTATTATTGATTTCATATATACATTCAAATATACTAATCCTTCACCACAAAATCGTGTGCGTGTCTTCGCTGCCCAGCACACCTCCCTCCCCTCGCTACTCCAGCAGGCGTGCCACTTGCCCACACTTTATTCCGTGGCCGCCCACCTTTAATGTTCCCTCAGTTCTTCCCCAAATCCCCTTCCACTCAGCCGTCCCTATCCTGACTCAGCTTTCGCTCCCACACGAGCACATCTCATGAGGATACAGTGGTGCTAGGGAAAATAAAGTGATGCTTTAAAAGTTATCATTAGCACATCATCTTAGCACAGAATTATTGCTGCAGTGATTGTCTTAGGCTCAGCACGTGATGAGGTAAGAAGCTAAAGAGACACTATTGACGTTGTAGTTCACGAGGCAAATGAGAGTAGACGAGTGCGGTGGACCAGCCTCTACACACACTCCCAAACCTCGCTGTTGTTCACTATGAGCTAAACTTATCGCCTACCATCGCATGGTAAAGATATCTAATTTAAAAAATAACGTTCAATTCATCATCTGTGAGTCCACCAAGGGAAAGACAGCCTGTCATAATCCCAAGACTGCAGTCTTGGAGGCACACTACATACAAAGGAAGCGGCGGTATATAGGACTGACTAAGGGTAGGAGGTCGTGCAATCATGCACCAGATCAGGCAGAGCGAAGCGCAGTCTATTGTATCGCTGTTCAAGTGCAGACTTCAGCTCCAGCCAATGTTCATGGTCTCTGGTCTCGGCCATTACCTTCACCTGCAACACAACAATAAGGAAAACACTTCAGCACAATAATCAAAGTGATGTATAATTTCCTGACGGACGGATAAAATATCACCAAAATAAATATAGGAATAAATAATAAAACAAATAAACAAATATATGAATAAACACATAAAAAAGCAAACCAATACAGCTCTAACATAAGGGTAGACAACCTTGCACATTATACGCGCATATAACGTGATAAAAGTCTGTCTCCAAAGCCCGTAAAGAGAAGAGCAGCGGTGTATAGTGAGTGTATGTACAGTGTGTTGGTACAGCCCCAGTGTGTGTGTGTGTGTGTGTGTGTGTCTCACCTTCACTCAATGCAACCTTCATCCTCGCGCCCCCTGCTGACCAGGTGCATCCCCTTTACTTGTGAAAGAAGGGAAGTCTCTGTACATGTAACCTTGAAATACATTGTTAATGTATATCGGAGCGCACTCCCCCTGTGTGTGTGAGTGTGTGTAGGAACACAACACTAGAAATCTAATGTCGCCTATTTATCTGAGCTACATCACTCATCACGACACTGCTGCTGCTAGTGTCACATAAGGCAAACTGACTTAAAATTGTGCAGAATTATGGATTTATGGATTTTTTCATTCACTGTACACATTCATGCTGGCTGCAATATCATGAACATAAACAAACATATATATTAATATTCAACACAATGTACCACAACTATTGCGTGCAATACATCCACATAAACAATAGTCTCTGATATGGGTAACTAAGTGCATGAAAAATAAAAAGTAAATTCTGTTGTAAAATAAAAAATACTATATGAAGCTGCAATAAAAAGCAAGTAGACAAAGCTGACACCTTTCTCTTTTCATTTCTTGATGCTTATAGAAACATCACCACCCCCTTTTAGTGAAACCATTCCCATTTTCTACTCTTGTGTGTGTGTGTGTGTGTGTGTGTGTGTGTACGTGTTTGTGTTAGATATATATATATATATATATATATATATATATATATATATATATATATATATATATATATATATATATATATATATATATATAGCTGTGAAGATACTATATCTATCTGCATGTTACAGTAAATTTACCTAGACAGTATGTGGAATATTTGTGTTCAAGTCTTATAGCTATAACAAGATGGATACTTTGGGATTATAAATGAAAATTACTTTGAATTACCGCAAACTACAATGCATTCTATGTCATGAACCAAACATATTTCAACAAATGGCCAGCAAAGACTAAAATGAAATTCCAACCATCTTGGCACAGTATTATATTCAATGAAGTTAAATTCAAATGAACCATACAGACAAGGCAAATGCTGCAACACTTCCTTATTAACAAATACCTCACTCTTTCTACTTCAAAAATAAATTTGGAATGGAGAGTTCTAATGTTGATATTTAATGTTCAAGAAGGATCCTATTTGTCACCACTATCATCTTGCTGAAAGGTTCCATATAAGCTTCCATGTGTTGGCCTTGTTCATCTAAGGGAAACTCACAAGAATGCATGATCTCTAGGAACTAATATGCACAGATCTCTAAGCTTCTTTTGGGTTGCATTGTTCAGAGTTTCCTTGTACTACTCATATATCTCTCTAGGACCTGTACTAACTAATTCAAGATCTCAAACACTTTTCTTGCAGTTCTCTCAACATAAAGTCTGTATACCCAAACCTTAATCTACAAGGCAATATAAATTGCTCTTTAACTCCCCATCAACTAAATCTGTAATTCCAAATATACTGTTTAGTGATGCACTACACACCTAACTAATTATCCTTGTCTGTCTGCAGAAGCTGACAACCACTCCTTCACCTCCCATACATAATTAATATAAATTAAATCTCTCAAATAAAATGTATGTGAAAGTATTACTATTAATAGAGAAATTCATTTAAATGTAGATCAGGCAGACAGATTCTTAGATCCTTCCTAAATCTTTCTATATCTCACCACTTCACTAGCATCTGCACCAGTACATATCTCCCAAATACAAAGATTTCTTTATCATTTAGAAGTAACTGGACTTGTCCATAGCTCTCATTCCTTTCTTCACTAAATTTCACAAAGTCAAAGTCACATCTGAAAAAATTAGTCATCCCCAGCTCTAATCGTTATCTAAATTCCTTCACAGGTATGTTTCTTTTCTTTACATCTATATTTTATTAGACTCTGTACTACATTCCCATTATTGTTCCAAGCCATTGTTTTAACTCTGATGAGCTGGTGTTTCAGCTAGATCAAAACATGGAAGATTACAGATTAGAGCTAAGCTAGACATACCATGCTCCAGAAGATAATTTAGTTTTCTCTATTGAGCAAAATTAGGGTCCTTGTAAATGGCATGAGATGAATTCTTTTGAAAGGCATGTTTTTAAATCATTCTAATTAACACAAGACTGATGAGATGGATCCCAAACCTTTATGGATGAATATGAAAGCATGTGATCTAGATTACAATGACATACAGTACAATGGGCATACTGTGCATCAAAAGCAGCAAGTCCCTTGTAACATGATGCTGTACTACAAAATAAAAGAACAAAGGAAAACACTCAGCACTGCCCACTTGATTCCATATTGTTCCTTGGCAGTAAGTGGGAGGACAAAAAATTAATTTGACAATACAAGCAAAAGTCAAACAAAATCTGTGCACAAACTAAATATAAACCTCAAGAAGAAAGACGATCAAAAGAGAGTTACTGGCCCATTGCCCCAGGAGGAGACTGACTGCCGAAGCGGAGTATCTGGTAGCGCTGTAGGAGAGCGTTGCGCAGCTCCTCCGAGTGTTCCTTATCTCTGGTTTCACACAGCACCTTCACCTGCCAGACACCATCGCAAGCCACACTTATACCCACACCACCACTCCTACTCATTGATTGATTAGCATGTGCTCTGTCCCCTTGGCAAGTTAAAAACATGGCTCATCTATCTAATCTTGTATAACCTGGCCTTGATCTTAGGATATGAGATATATGGGGAAGCTTTATCCCTACTGTGCTACAATACATCTCAATGCAAGGCAGAAAATTAATGCAAGTCCTACAGTTTGTGCTTCCTGAGAGCAAGCTTTTTTTCACACTAAAAGAGCAAGTCACATTTAGTCAAGAGTTATGCTCTACTACACCCTTTTGCAAAGCTGAATACCTGAAGTCACAATATGCACATAAAACCTTTATTCTTACCTCTACACTGAAGATGTCACTCCTGATCCATGCTCGCTCATGTACCATGTCCTTGATAGACACGCCAAGGTTAGCCAGCAATCGTGTCAGCTCCGCAATACCTGTATGTGTAAAGTTGACTCATCTCAGTAATGCATATTTGGCTTGAAAGTTGAATCAGAAGTGTACATTGTGCTTGTAAGTAAATTGTGTTCAAGTGCAAGTAAATACAAACCTTTTACAATTGACCATTCAAGTGATACAACAAACAATAGCTAAAAAATAAAGAAAAACTCTAAAACAAATGGTCAACAATCTTCCTTTTATATACAGTTCCATAATGAAAGCAGGTTATGAAGATAATCACAGTGCCCAAGTGAACAAAGGACCATATTGTAATAGTATGTACATCACTTTAATTTAAAAACAAGTACACCTTCAAATTTAAAGTCCACAAAATCATTTTGACCAAAAACTTTTCAAAGAATAAGATAAAACAATAAACATATACAAAGCTGGGGTGACACTCACCTCCAGGTCGGTCACTGACTGTCACAGTAAATTTGACCAATCGTCCATCTGCTGCCAGACCTCGCTCCAGACACCGACCCAGCACTGTGGTGTCAATGTTGCCTCCACACAGTGGGATCACCACCCTGATGGAGAAAAACATCATTATTATTATTACTATAAAGTTCATTATGATTGCCATAGAAGGTAGGACAGGACTCCAGTCTATATTCATGAAATATGTGGTCTGTTAAAGGAAAACTTTCTTTGATGAAGAATAAGGTACATACACAGTTGTATGTCAGACAAACCTTGCAGTCTCTAGATCTGTAGTTCCACAACCTGGATACATAAGTACATAATCAAATCTGTGCATCACCTTTTGCCTTTTAGTTCCTGAAGTTCCCCAGCAAGGATGGCTGCAAGGGCTGTGGCTCCGGCTCCCTCCACCACTGCCTTCTCACCCTCTACTAGACGCAAGATGGAAATAGCAATCCACTCCTCTTTCACTGTTACCACCTGCCAAGAGAAGCAGAGAATTTCTCTAACAATATCAAACAAAATGCACAGTATCATGCATAGAAATAGAAATATATTATATATGTTCATAGAAGAAATATTTTTTTATTCATGAGGTGACCATCACTAAAATGCTTATCAAAATAAAAAAAATGATTGAGCACTGTAATGCTGACTGACCCCTTTTTGTCTGAAGAAAAACAATCTGTTACAAAAATGTTATCCATTTTGATGTAATATGTGTGACTCTCCAATTTATTTATGACAGTCATCAAATATATTTCTGATGCTGTCAGTGCTCACAGCATAGCTGCATCCACTCAGTATAAAAAGTATCAACTTTAGAATAATGAACATATAATAATTCTAATTTACCATTTCATACCTATGTACTAACAGCAAGCACCAATTTACATTTAAGTGACTCACCTTATCAACAAGCTGATATGCTGTGGCAAAGGCATTGACGCCAACCTTTGGGACAGCCAGACCATCTGCCAGAGTGGACTCTGCCGGGACATACACAGGTTTGCCAGCCTTCATGGCACCACTGAAGCTTGCACATCGCTCAGACTCCACACCCTGTCAAATATATTTTGAAAATTAATTAACACTTTCTTAGTTTGGTATTAAGAACATGAATAACATTATGCAAAATTCTTTTATCTCTTATTTATGTAGTATATGCATACCTATATACATATACTGCAATATCTTGTTTGTCTACTCACCAACACTGGTATTGCTATTAGAGATGTCACTTTAAACTAAGATACTTTGGTTCCTATCTATAAGTTATTTGTCCAAGTCTTTTCTGATAAATTTGGCATGGCAAGCAGCAATACGACAAGCTAAGAATACATTTCTGACTTCTTCATCTTTCGGCTATTCCCATATAACTGTTCTTTCATTATAATGCAAACATACTAACAAGTAAAAACTCACAATGACTTTGACGTGTGGATAGAGTGCCTTCACAGCCAAGGCCACACCTGCTATGAGGCCACCGCCACCCACTGGGATCACCACAGCATCAATGTTGGGTACTTGCTCAACAATCTCCAGACCCATTGTGCCCTGGCCAGCAATGATGTGAGGGTGGTCATATCTGTGATGAAGACAAAGCAGTAAATCATGCAGTGTAGTGTTGCTGTGGTCTAGCATTATCTAAAATTCTTGGAGAACCAGTCACTTCATACTTAAGATGTTTACAGCAGAAAAGCTACAGTGACTGCCATGTTTTATGCAACATACACTTATGCTGTTCTATAAGATGAAGATTTTCACATTTGCATAATTGATGTTTCTTCCATGCCATCTTACATACATGAGCAGGAAATGCTGATTGTATTCAAATAGTATATGAGAAGAGATACCTTTTTACATATATAGATAAGAAAAATGTAAAACAACAGTAATGAAGTGCAAGGATAAAATTGAATAAGGAGACACATATGTCACTGAAAGCCATGGTGTCTAACTGATTGAGACAAAAATGTCCATGTATTTGAGTAATAAAAAGAAACCTACATTTATAACTTGATGTCTCTGTAAAACTATTAACATAGATGCATAAGTTAATACCCAAAATTTAACCCGTAAGTATTTAGAGCACACAGCTGACCTTGGCGGGCACAAGGCCTAAATAAAGGGATGACTGGGAGGGGCTGGCCAGCAACACTCCAACACTTAGGTCATCACCACAGTTATACCAGGACATTTGCCAAAATGTTTGCTTCCTTTGCAATAATTTCATCAGAATTTACCTAATTCTGAGAATCATAAGTGTCTCACATCCTAAATCAGGTACAAAGTATTCATCAAGAAAGAATGCTTCAAGCCCAAAACAAAGTGTGTACACACACACGCACACACACCATGTAGTATAGTGATTAACACACTCTGCTCACAGCCAAGAAGGCTCAGGTTTGAGTCCCAGGCACAGGAGAGCTTTTTAATGTGTAGCCCCTGTTCACCTAGTAGCAAGTAGGTACAGGATGTAACCTGAGGGAGGGGTTGTGACCTCGCTGTCTCAGTGTGTGGTGTGAATGGTTTCAGTTCCACCTGAAGATCGGTCAGTATGAGCCTGAGCTTTTTTGGTTGGGGAACAACTGTCTGGGTGACTAACAGATGACTATTGCTGAATTACACACACACACCCAAGAAGAAATAGGACCGCTACTATTCCACTCTTCCTAAACTGATGTTGCAACTCCTTGATTCATATTCAAATGCACAAACACCTCCTTCTGTGGGAGTGCCCATCTCTTATGATATATCTGCCTGGATAGAGAGTTAAATTACATATGTACCTACTTCTCTCCTTTGCCCAGTTTGCTGATCACCAACCTCAGACATGATGATGAAGAAAGTAAGGATATTGATGATCATGATTGCAATCACCATTATCATCATTATCATGCTCATTTTCAGGAACAGAAGTAGAGTATAAATTAAAATCCCTTATTCAAACATAATACAAAATAAAAATGATAACAACTATAAATAAATCAAGAATGATGCACAGTTTGCTTCTTGTGCATGGAAAGCTCACCCATTAATGTAGAGGAGATCCTGTTCCTTGGAGATTCTGAGAGCATACTCCCTACATTCTCCAATGTCTTTCCCTCTGACAATGACGTTAGCCCCATGTTGCCGACACGCCTGCACCTTCATGATGGGGGCCACCAGCGGCATCACCTGACAAAGGTACAAAAATCATAAATCTAATTTTTTACAACACAAAATTCCATTTTTCAAATTAGTAATTTTTTATCAACTACAATTTGAATGTAATCTTACATCAAGAACAACACTATTAGTTACATAATCAATAAGAGAAGTAGAGCCAGAAATAGCATATACTCATTAATGCAGAAACAGAACCTTAGAGGACTGACAGTTCAGCATTAATACACAAAATAGTATGTACAGTATATAATACTGAACATCAAACATAGAGAAAATGACAAATTAATGATATCAGAGTGATATGGAAAAAAATCTATGCATGTATTGATCATCCACTTACCACAGTGACAGGAATGCCAAGGTCCTGGCCATGGTAGGAGAGAGCCAGTGCATGATTGCCAGCTGATGCTGCAATGACACCCTTTTTCTGTTGTTCTGGAGTGAGCATAAGGAGTGTGTAACGTGCACCACGTTCCTGCGGAAGTAAAACAAAATCCAAGATAGTACGTACTGTGGAACCAGTTCATGGCGACTCTTGAGGAAAGATCTCAACAAAATGTAATAACAGAAATAAAGCTTTGTATGTAGATATCAATAAACAAAACCATTTAGGGACGTAAAGGAAAATACTTTTGATCCTTTATCAAGAAGTAAACTTTTTTTCGTAATTATATAAGAAATAAATTGTACTGGTACTTATATTTAAAGCAGTTTCCAAATTACAGAAGGGGAGAATCAATCAGGAGATAAAGCATCATATATGGCTACTTTAAATAAGTCTTATATTTACATAGTACAGTACTTTACAATATAAAAAAATGTTTCCATTGCCTCTCTCTCTCTCTCTCTCTCTCTCTCTCTCTCTCTCTCTCTCTCTCTCTCTCTCTCTCTCTCTCTCATACCAACCTTGAAGCTGCCAGTGCACTGGTTGAACTCCTTCTTAAAGAATATTTCCATGTCAGTAACATTGGAGAGATGGGAGCGGGTGCATGGGGTATTCATGATGCCAGACTTAATCTTGAAAGCTGCTGCACTAACATCCTGAAAAATATGTACATATTGGTGTTGATGATCTCAAAAGCCCAGAACATTATAAAAAGAGCATACATAGTGTAGTCATCTTGCAATGTTAATGTGGGGGCAACTCAAAATCTGAGAAGACAAGGTAAATCCATGATTGAGAGCATCAGTAAAGTGACAAACTGTACCTAGGAAACCACATAGAATTAGACTAATCAAAATTTTGATTAACACTTAAAAGCTACTTTTCACAATCATAGTGTGAGGCAAATACAGAGACCATGTCTGGGGAGTGGGATTACAAAGTATAAAGGTTCAGGTTTGCATTGAGTGGTGGATGGCAGGTATGGTGAGCAATGGCTTTAGTATCACTTGGCACTACACAAGGATCTTCACTGTCTCCCATTATACCACCCCACTCAACATATCTCTATTATTGCACTTGTATTCTTATTTCTATAATCTTTTCATTAATAATATCATCCAGTAATTTGTCCTATAACCTAACCACAAAATGCTAAAAATCTCTTTTTAGAATAAAGAAAATAAAAATTATGATTTTTAATATAGTATTATACGTTTCACTTCTAAAAATCCAATTCAATTTAAAACACTAAAAACAAAAAATCATAGTGAAGTCTACAAATGATGACAGTCTTAAAGGCACTTACATCATCAAATATCTGTAAAATTATTTGTGATACAGACATTTAAAGTTTATCAAACTTTGAATGCATTTTTTTTTCTCAACAGTTTAACATCTTTACTGCATTGAATTCAAAGTGTGTTAGATATAAAGTCTTAATATGTGACTGCGAATTTCAGTAAGCTGGCAGCAGTCTCAGAATTCCTTTACTATATCAAAATGAGGATAAATTCAAGGTTGCAGCTTATAGCTCCAGTGATGCTTGATGAACCATTACCCACCTAGGTTATTATGTAACATTACAACCTTTCTTTGCTAAAAGATTAAAACCATGTAATAAGACAATCTTAAGAAATCTCACCACACCCAGGAGATACTGACCTGGAAGGTAACAGAGCGAGGATTCTCTGGGTCACACCAGGGATCAAACAGATTTTCATCCTTCGCCGGGGGTGGAGGCATTGTTGGCTCTGTGGCCACGGGAACACATCCCTCAGCTGGCATCCTGCAGAGGTCTGGAAGTAATGGGCAGAACACGTGTGTTACACGTAGATTTGAAACATCACCCTCTCATCATCATTACTATATATTAATTATCTTTCTGATTATGGGTGAATAATAATGTGACATGCATGACCTAACAATAACAGTAACAATATAGGAAATAGTATCCACAATCTAATGCCTTTCATTGAGATCCTGCGCTTTTATCACAAACAGCTACCATTACTATTCACTTCTTATTGATCTATTTATCTATCTCTTTTTTTTTTTTTTTCATGAGGCACAGTCGGCAGTCGGCACACACATCTTCCTCCAGTAACGAGATGTCACAGCACGAGGAGTATCTCAACTCGCGTGCCAAACACACCCTTCCGTGGTGCTTATAAATATCCAGTTTGGCTCGTCACTGTTAATGTTTGTTCACCAGCATTGTACAACATGAATGTGCTGGCGAGTCACTGTACTACATTCCTCACTGCGCCTCGCCTGTTGATAAGCAGTCCAGGCGAGAGGCGAGATTCCTCCTAGGCAGCGTGGTTGGAAGAGTAACCTAGTTAGCTAATTCTGCACTTCAACGTTCACGCCGAAATCTTTTGAGTGCATTCACTGATTAGTTTGTACATTTAGTTTCAGTGATACACTTGCCCTGCACATACCTGGGCACCACCTGCTACTTTCTGTCTTCTATTCTATAAGCTGTAAAAACCGAGCCATCAGCCTCAGCAGGGCTCTAGTAGAGAGTGTACGAGTACTCACCCAATGGTAAGTTTGAGGAGTGAACACACTGACTTCCCTCGTCCCGGCTCCACGCCAGCTTTAAATAGCCTTCACTGTCATCACAAACTGGGAACCTCCGCTCGCTAGATATCATACAGGCTTCATCTCTATCTTTATTATCACTAAACAACATTTGCTTAGAAATGTATATGTTCCCCAGAGGAGTTTTTTTTTTTTCTTTTCTTTTTTCTGTACGTCCGTAAGTGCTCTGATGATCCTAGGAATGCTAACGTCATGTTTACTAGGCTTTCAGGAGAGAGAGAGAGAGAGAGAGAGAGAGAGAGAGAGAGAGAGAGAGAGAGAGAGAGAGAGAGAGAGAGAGAGAGAGATTTAGTTACACTGAATACCACTTTGGCCCTAGTGGTAAGTTCCTATGGTTTTGTGTCCACACATCGAGGAACTTACTAAAAGATAGGAAAAATGAAAATAAAAAAATTAAATAAAACAGAAAAGTCACTGCATCTGACAGTGAAGGACTGCCTGGTGAGGGACAGCTGAAACACTCACCAGTCACCATTAAACCTAAACAGTTTTACTTCCTTCGAGCCTTGAGTTGCTCTCTCGTAGACCTGCACTGATATAATTGAACCCTGTTGATCTACATATAAATACATATTCTCTCTCTCTCTCTCTCTCTCTCTCTCTCTCTCTCTCTCTCTCTCTCTCTCTCTCTCTCTCTCTCTCTCTCTCTCTCTCTCTCTCTGCCAAAATTCCACTCTCATCTTTCATTTAGTTCTTTATCGCGTCTTATTTTCCTATTTCTAGCACATTATTCTGTTACTGTAGTTAGGAGTTTGTCATCCTTGAACTATCCAGCGTATCTTCATTGATCTATCCTTGTTGTAGTCATCATTATTCTCTCCACTGGGACACAAAAGGCTGGGCTTCTCTCGGGATGCAAGTTTTCAACACATACTGTAAAACGCACCAACTTTCTTCTCTTTCATAATACTGGAGGAGTATTTTTTCTTAGAATAATAGTGTCTACAAACATTCCATCACAACGCTATTCTTTTTTGTACCTATTTTCCATAATCTATACTTGTATTTTCATCTTAAAACACACACACACACACACACACACACACACACACACACACACACACACACACACACTAACAATCTAATCAATACAAACATCCGATACAATTCCTATTAGCACAACAATAAAATGCATAATCTCACCGTCTGGGATGATGTAATTAGCGATGTAGTCTCCTGTAGACACGGACCTCTGACGCTGTGGGACGACGCGCGGCCGGCCGGTGGAGAGGCTCTTGACAACACCACCAGGCTGGCTCTTCGGGGGGCAGGGGCTGAACCGGACTGAAGGGCCGGGAGGAGAGGCAGAGACGGGGGCCTGAGGGAGGGTGAGGACACATCAAGTTCAAGGTCAATGGATAGAATATTGACCTACCACGGAGACTAGGGAGTGTTACGCAAGTGTGCTCCTCCTCTGTGTGTGTGTGTGTGTGTGTGTGTGTGTGTGTGTGTGTGTGTGTGTGTGATATTAAATGAGTTTTTTTAATGTATAGTCCTAGGGAAGCCTCCAATACGTATAGCGGTAGGAACAGGCCAGCTCAGCATTATGCACCAAGTTATCACCACCCTCACTCCTTCTGTACGGTTTGTGGTGCCTCTTGGTTTAGAATGCGCTAAGGTGACTTAATTCTAACTTCCTGTGAGGGAGTCAGTATGTTCAGAATACTAATGTGAAATGTGGAAGTTACATCACTATCTGCACTGTACATAGTGATGATGCAATCGTTACGTAATCTCTTCCCATTGTCTTACAAACATGAGCACATTATTATACAGTGAGGGTAAAAAGTTGACATGCTAAACCAAGACGAAAGTGTTTTCAGAATTCAAAACAATGGAGAAACTGACAGCCCAAAACCAGTCCCAAATTGATCAAGGATCCCCATATTAGTCTGAATTCATGCTTAGTAATCACACACAACCCAACACTCAACACGACTATCTTTAACAAACACCACCAAACACTCGGTAAGTGACGTGCACGAAAAATTCGACAGTCAAACTAACAAACGCGGTAATTAGCAGCTGATGCCGTACAGTTATAAAGGTCGGTATTCAGAAACGCTTTGCTCTCTCACCACTACTATTTTCCAAGGCTACAGAGATGATTAGTGGGGTTTCCAAGAGTGTTTCTTCTGTAATATAGAAATCTTGTCACTCTACCTCCAGAACCATATAAACACCTTAGAAGCTCATGTACATTCTAATAAGGCCTTTTGAAATAGTGGAGATGAAGCAAAGAGATGTTTAAGAATACGAGCCAAAGTTACAGCAAGCCTCTATAATTATAACAACAGCACTCCAGCAACAGCAGCAGCAGCAGCAGCAGCAGCAGGAGCGGGGCTGTACTGCTGCCTTGGATGACTGGGTGTGTCGGGGCAATCACTGACGAAAAAAAATCGGTGAGACAGACAGACGCCATTCTACATATAAACCTACGTACACACACACACACACACACACACACACACACACACACACACACACACACACACACACGTGGCATGCTGTAAAGACTCGGAAAAAAAAAAAATGTCACGCGCTGTTCATGCACAACAATGACATGTGGCGGAGGAACCCTTGTGTGGTATTCAAGGTTAGTACATCTCTGCTATATTAGAGCCTGTCATTACAAGAAACGCACGCACGCACGCACGCACACCGGTTTCTAGTTTGCCGAGACCAGTAATAAGCAATGAGATTGTGGTGAGGTGTGTGTGTGTGTGAGAGAGAGAGAGAGAGAGAGAGAGAGAGAGAGAGAGAGAGAGGGGGGGGGGGGTTGCAAGCACGTGGAAGTCATCAGTCGCTTGAAGGTTATCATCACATGTGGACTTCAGACAGGGAGGGAAAAAAGAACGATATGGAACGATGGGATCAAGTTCAAAGTCTAGGAAAGAGAAACTGCGCATTACTGTAAAGAAATAATAAGTGAATAAATGATAAAATAAGAAGAAGAATAAGAACAAAAAATATAAAACATAGATAAAAGAAAAAAATAAAGACATGAATACTTGGAGTAGTTTTGAGGGAGGGTATGGTATGATGTGAGAAGTGACAGTAGCAGAGAGAGAGAGAGAGAGAGAGAGAGAGAGAGAGGGGGGGGGGGGATCATAAGTAGGGTTAATGAAGGTGCAGAAGGCAGCAGGCAGGGCAGGGCGCCTCAAGGGGGGCATCCTGGGGGCGTGGCCAGATGGTACCTTGGTCTGTGCAGGCCTCGTGGGGGACATCGTTCGCTCGAGTTTCGTTTGAGCTGGCGGAGGAGGCGGAGGCGGGGTGGGAGTGGGAGCCGGGGCCAGGGCTGGGGCTGGTGCCTGGATGGGAGGTGGGACAGGCACGCCATCAGTGCGCTCCTCAGGGGATGTCATGTCCCAGTAGGTATCGTGCTGGACGGGCCCGGCGGACGTTTTCTTCACCCAGGGAGCCACAGGGCGGGCGACATGCTGGCGTCGTTCAAGGGGAGGTTGTTCCTCCTCTGACGCTTGCTTCTCGAAGGCTTTGATGCGTTTTGTTACAGATTCCCTCACGTACCCCTCTTCCTCGGACCCCAATTCTTCCTTCGGCAGTTCCCGCATTGGCGGCGGAGTTCCTCTAATTTTTTCATCCTGTATGGAGACGGGAGGTGGCGGGAAAGTCGGATTCACCTCGATGCTTTCCATAGGCATGTCAGTAACTGGAGGCGGCGGCGGCGGCAGAGAACTGGGATCTTTCATTGCTAAAGTATGATCTGTTTGTAGTGTTGTCTCGATGGTCTTCTCCCCAGGCACTGTTTGGGGTGATTGCGTCACTCCGCCAGCCTTTAGGTTGGCACTGGGCTCGGGAGGTGGCGTCGGGATGGGCATGGTGGGTGTGGGCGAGAAACTGTCCCTACCCTTGCTTGGCGTGGACTGGGATAGTGCACCCGCTAGTTCTTTAGGTGGTATTTGTGAAGTGCCAGGGACACTATCAGGCTTATATACTTGAGTGTTACTCGTGTGCTCTGCCGCAGTTTGTCTGGGTGCACCTGCTACAGGGGAGGATGGTGGAGTCGGAGGAGGAGCAGGTGAAGAAGCTAAGTCACGTTTGTTCTTGACAGACGCTCCGCTTGAGTCGCTTCTTTGAGGAGGCTCGGGAGGTCCTGCCGGGAGCTCAGTTCCAGGCCCGGTGGCGGTGGGGCCGGGCGGTGTGAAGGCTGCGCTCGAGCTTGCCGAGATTCGCGAAATGTCTGACTGGGAAGCAGCGTTTCGTTCGCCTTTAGAAGTGACAACAGAGGAGGAAGTACTCTCAGAGACGATGGATTTCTTAGTATTTACCACATTAACAGAATGTGTTAATTGGCTGGCTGATTGGTGGGAAGAGACAGTTGACGTAACGACAGACGTAGTTGCTATAGTCTGGCCCACAAACGGTACTTGTTGAGTAGATTTGCTTCCTATCTGAGTAAACGCCGAAGAAGTAGCAGCAGATGTGACTGGAACTTGATGAGGAGTCGCCTTTGAGGCGCTACCGTCAATTGTGGCAGCAGCAGGGAGAACAGACTGGGAGGTCGAAACACCAATAGATGACGCTTGGGGCTGTACAGAAGCATTAGCTACTTTAGATGTGTCTGCTGGTCGAGATTTTGTTTTCTGTTTTCGCCAGCTGGGCTGTGAGTCTGTTCCTGTCCCCTCCTGCCTGGTAGTTTCCGCAGTGGCAGCTGGCTTGTCAGAGGAACTCAGTGATAATGGGACAGTTTCCCCTCTTGCTTTTCTCCAGGGTGCCTGCTGGGAAGCCGGGGTAGTGGTAGGCACACTGTCAGGGGCAGCACTGGCAGCAGGTGAAGGTGCGGGTTGGTGGTGTGCGGGGGTGACGTTGGCACCCGCTGCCCGCTGTTTACGCCAAGGAGTGGGGGAACTCTGTTCCTGCGACAGGCTGCCAGGGGCGGGCTGGCTTTCGGCAGCAGGAGTGGGGCTGACCAATGGGGAAGACAGCTGCTGGGTTCCATTAACGACTCCATGAGAGTCGACACCCGGCGCAGGACACCCAACACTCAGTTCCACCGCGGAATGCTGCTCTCGCACTGTGACGTGGCTCTCAGAAGAAGCGGAGACAACGGCAAATTCTTCAGCTTTTTCAAGAGACGTGGAAGACGTTGCCTTGGCTTTAGTTGAGGCACTGAGAGGTGACTCAGTCCTTGGGGTGTGGCGCAGCTTGTGGTCAGCCCATGGAGGTGTTCGAGCAATGGAATCCACGGAACGGGCCCTGTGCGGGCCACCGTTACGGGAGATAGATCTACGGGCCATCACAGGACTGGCCCCTGGCGCCGGCCGATTGAAGTGCTTTGGAGATGGATTGGCCTCCACGGCTGACGATGTGGGTGCAGAAAGCTTCATTTGTCGCCTCTGTGATGTAGGCGACAGAGGGTTATACATCTGTGAAGGGGGCGGAGGGGCCTGTGCATTCGGATCAGCCCAAGGAGGGACGGCTGAGTCTCTCGAGGAGTCCGGTCGAGATCGCCACATCGCGGTGCCCTGCGGTGTCTCGCCTGGCTTAACCTCTATCATGCCACTACCACACACTTTTCCCGGGACCACCCGGCGTACTTTTCTTTTTGGAGTCGGAGAACCTTCACGTGAGCTTGGAGCAGAGGTTTGGTAGCCAGTAGGCGTGAGTGAGCCCGGTGGCGAGGAACAATCCGAAGTTGTGAACAAGCTGGGGGCAGCGCCCTGCTGCTGCTGCTGCTGCTGCTGCTGCTGCTGCTCCGTCTGCCAGCCGCCGCCGACGGGAGACACAAAGGTTACACCACTGCCTCAAACTCACTGCTCAGACTAAGGTGAGCTGGCACGAGGCGACACATTTTAACATCACATACACACACACACACACACACACACACACACACACACACACACACACACACACACACACAAACAAACAAACAAATAAGTGTTGCTATAAACATCATCTGTGCCAATGTAAACATATATAAATTGGAATATGTAAATATAAAATTTTAATATATATATATATATATATATATATATATATATTATATATATATATACTATATATCTATATATATATATTATATATTCGTGTGTGTGTGTGTGTGTGTGTGTGTGTGTGTGTGTGTGTGTGTGTATGAGGTAAAATACATGATAGTATTTCATTAGTTAAGTACAAAGCAAAACTCAGGATTGTCAAGTAGCGTCACGCTGCGTCACGTGGATCATAAGCCGACGCCTGCAGGTCCCCGAGGACATCTACTTTGAGATCATGGCGGTGATCTCACTAATATTGCTTCGGCCAACCTGTACCGCTGCCCCGATGGCTGACACCCATTAAGAGTGCATCCCTCCTCCCTCCCTCCCTCCCTCCCAGTATATTATTTTTTTATTCCCCAGAGACTCACAAGACAACCATAAGCAATCGAGCACAGCCAGCAGAGAGGAGGCAATAACATACCTGGAGGTCACTTGAGTGGCACAGGTGGGGGCCCACTGTATTTTGGGCCTCCGGTAATGAGGCGAGCACGCGGGCGAGGGGAAGGGGAAGGGGAGGTGACGTGCGTATCGTTCGCTGCCGTGACTCAGGCCGTGAGGTAAGTGTGTACGTATGTGCATGGGACGAGAGGGAGAGGGAGAGAAGGGAGGGAGGGAGATGATCATGCCAAAACATGGGATGGAGGGAGAGAAGGGCCACTTAGGCTGACAGAGAGAGAGAGAGAGAGAGAGAGAGAGAGAGAGAGAGAGAGAGAGAGAGAGAGAGAGAGAGAGAGAGAGAGAGAGAGAGAGAGAGAAGAGCTACTTTAGAGGACAAAAATAAATGGGGAAATAAAAAAAAATCCATTACAGTAAAGTACAGATGCAAAAAGGAGAACGATAGGAAGGTGTAAATAGAACATAAATAAGAAAGATATGGCGGGACGTGTAGCAATGAAATCTACAGGAATGAAAAAAAAAAGGAGGAGGAGGAGGAGATTAGGAATGGGGATGTAAGCACTGAGATAATGTGGGAATGAGGTCAAGAAAGTATTACGGTAGAATAAAAGAGGAATATAAACTCGAGTAGAGCGGGGAAGAGGGAGGGCGCCAGACACTAACATATGATGGGGGGAAGGGGGAGGGGGTGCGGGGGATAAGAAGAGTAAGTGGGGAAGGTGCCGCGTAAAATTGTGCCTCATTAGCGTCACCTCCACGTTTACCTCGTAGCTTAATTACCGCCTCCTGCTGCTGCTGTCTATTTGAAGCAGTGAACCGCATACCATCACCGCCATTACTGACCACCACCACCGCCACTATCGCCGCCTGTCATCTGTCCCCACCACCACCTCCACCACCATCTATGCCTTCACTGCACCTCGTCATCACCATCACCGCTTCTTAAATTCATTCAACAGTTCTTGTCATCCTTTTCACCGCCATTTTCACGGTGGCTATTCTAGTCTTATTAACTACAACATCTATCAACTATCCTAACTCCCTCCCTCTCATCACCACTACGACAACTACCGCCACCATCACCACCCACACTGAATCTCTGCCACCCATCAGACAAGCTTCCCCTTCCTCCCATCCCACCTCCTGTCACCAGGTGAGGCACGCGGGGGATGCACGCCGCCGTCTGCATGGAGGTGGATGAGCGTGAGGTGTGGCGCTGCCCCTCAGCCCCACCCTGACTCTCCTGACGCGACGTCGGTGTTTAGTGAGCTATGGTTACTCAAAATAACAAATTAAAAGATTAGACTCGCAATATGGAACAAAATTTGTTAAATAGTGAGATAGCACTCTCTCAATGAAGAAAATGAAAGAAAACACGTATTAGAAAACGAAAATAAAACTTTTCAAGGAATGAAGTTAGCCTAGTGGTAGGAGGGACAGGCGGGCTGCACTCCGCCCCTATATATAGTGATGAACAAAGACTGGCGTGCCGACCCGCTACCACCCCAAGCCCCAGGGTGCAGCACTATTCATGTATACCTCCGCGGGACGCCTGTTAAGAACGTCAGCAAGGCGTGAGGAGTCGACGCTCGACGAATTCACACTCGGGGTCCGATGTGATATGACCTTCAGCGGAGAGTGTGATGCCTCTAGTGCATCCTGCTGGGGCTCGTCCAGGTACTCTAAGCGAGCAGGTGGAGACTGGCGACCGTCGCGGCAAGAGTCGGGGGTGTCAGCCCAAACACACCGCCGCAGGGGAGGACTGCCAGGGAGGGACCTCACGGACCTGGGGCTGGAACAACTCTCCTGCAGAAGTTGACTTTCAGAGGAGGACCGTGGCGGCGGCCTAGAAAAGGAAGGGCGTCTGCTTCGCCTCCGGGATATAAGAGGACTCTCTCCGAAGTCCCACGACGCTCCCGGTGAGAACTGAAACACCCCTGAGCGGTCCTTACATGTCGCGTCAGGGGGCTCCAGCGGCCCGCCAGGAGCCTTCAGGAGTTGGAGGATCTTCTGAAACAGTGACAAGCCCGTGGTGCCGAGTCGGGGCGCCGCCCATCCAATGAAACCACCTGCAGTCTCCTGCCAGCGAAGGCGTCACTCTGCTCGAGAATTCCCGACCGAGTTCACTATAACACATCATAAATAACTTCTATTAATATCACTTTTAACTAAGCATGACAGGCCCCTATCCATCATTCCTTATTCCCTAAGTTGTTGAAGCCTCATCGCCATATTAGTCACACTGACACGTCCAAGAACATCACCATCGTTTAAGGAACAGCGCCACTTCGTAATTAACACTGAGTCATATTCTACAAATTTACCTTATACATACCTATATATATATATATATATATATATATATATATATATATATATATATATATATATATATATATATATATATATATATATATATATATATATATTAACGAAGCTACCTAAGATTCGCTGAGTCCTACCAAAGCTTATCTATGTGAAGATAGCAAAACCTCACACTATCCCCAGTATCGTCTTTCCTTCCTGCATCTCACTGTCGCCTCGTCAGTCCTACAGCGACTCCTGAGGTAGCGATGGAGCAAAAAGATAGAAAACCCTGAAGTCCTGCGCGGCCGAAGGACGCCTAGCCATCGCAACTCACCTTGGTGGTTCCGATCGTAGTACTTAAACCGCAACTCACAACTGGAGGATACTGACTGGCAAGCGGGTGGCCAGGAGACCTTGGCCAGACCCTCGGACACAGTTGCCAAGCAGGTTTGCTGACAGTTCGCTTCTCGCTTTCTTGCATCGCTGCCCTACTACTTCCCACGCGCATGGCACCTGTGTTCAAGATTTCCACGGAAGGGCTCAAGCGGAAGGAGGCGGACGTACGTGACGGCAGTGCGGGCGGAGAGACACTGCGGCACGAGTCTATATAAAGGACAGACCACAGGGAGGCTATAGAGGGCGTGGATACTACAAGGAGGAGGAGGCGTCAAGGTGGAGAAGGAAGAGTGGGTGGTGAAGACGAAGAAGAAGAAACAGATAAAACACCAGAAGTAGAAGCAGTGACAAGTAGGTATCTTGAATTGAGTGGCCACAGATGGTTCGTGGGAGGGGCAGGGGGAAGGCAGGATTGAAATAAATATGATGGCTATTCATAGACATAGAGTAAGAGGCGGAGATATAGGACAAAACATGTGCGCCTGAACTGCCCCACTCCACTCCACTCACCGCCTCCCGCAGCGAACATAAAAACAATAGGGTGCAAATCCCAGGAATCCCGTGTGGCCGGCGGAGAGGTGACGCCGCGGTGGGGCTCGGAGGTGGGCATGGCGTTATGCATAAAGATACTACAGAAACACGGACACACCAAAACGTAGCTGCCAACCCGCCCGGAATATAAATAGTTAGTGATAAAAAGGAGGAATACAAAGGAATGGAGGAGGAGGAGGATAACAACAACAACAACAACAACAACAACAACAACAACAACAACAACAACAACAACATAAAAAAGAGGTAAGGGACGACAAATAAAAAAGTTCCCCTTGAGCTAATCCTGGACACTGACGGTTGTTGTTGTTGGTGGTGGTGGTGGTGATTGAATCGGCGTTGGTGGTGGTCCGGATGACGCAACCTGTCCTGCCTTACCGGCGAGACACGTCAGACTCCTCAACATGCCCGGGAGAATAATGAGGGACGACCATTGGCTAACACATCATGCTGAGACGAAGTGGCTCTTAAATTACTCATCTACATAGCATCGGAGCATCGGGTGTGACGTGAATGTCCCAGGTGACCCCCTCTGGCTGACAGTCTAGCCATCATAATCAGCACTCGAGTCAGATATCGACA
>CM035205.1:20741726-20756726 GCA_020233015.1 Callinectes sapidus | reverse complement strand
GCAAAACCATTCTCAGTAGCATTCGGTAAAATTATAAATCCACACTGAGAAGAAAAACACCGCCTATGTTTTGTGCGAACTAGTCATGCATGCAGTCAGTCATATACACAGCTGCGCTCAGGCGTTAAATTTTCCTTTCCCTTGAGGTAACATTATGCTGTTAGTATTCAAACCAGTTCAACTATTCTTCTATTCACACGGGGCCACCCCAGCACCTCGGTGACGTCATCAGCCACAGGTGTGTACACACAACACAGGGACGACCTCGTCCCACTCAGTATGGATCCCTCGCGTCGCACAAGTAACGAACTCTCTTGTGTAATTAAGAGGCTGTGCTCCGTGCTGGATATATATATATATATATATATATATATATATATATATATATATATATATATATATATATATATATATATATATATATATATACACACACAAAGATAGAGGTAAACAAAGATGACATTGGTCGGCGAGGTGCTTCTACTGCCGCTGGCCATCACAGTGGCCTCGCCGTGTTAGCCAGTGCTACGATACACCAACGGCAATAATAATTAAGTACCGATTGATTAATTCCACAAACTCAAAGTAGATAAAGTTTATTTTACAAAAAAGAAAAAAATAGTTTGTTTCATAATCGGTAATAAACAGAAGAGACCGCCTCGTTAAGAGCACTACGGGACCTCAGCAATGACTACTGCAGCGAGGCCTGCGGGGTCGGCTTGGACTCAGTAGTGCCCAGCGCGTGGACTTTGGCTTCCAGCTGTTGTAGACGTGAGCGGAGGTGGTAGTTCTCAAGCTCCAGAACTCGTCGCCTGGCCTCCGCCTCCGACAAGCGGCTCACCTCCTGCTTGAGCCATTGCATGTACTCCACAGTGGCTTTAAGGACGTGACCTGCGCTATGCCGTGCCGCTTCGCAGTAAGGTTCACTACGCTGAGGCAGCAGCTTACCCAGGTCACGGATCCTTTCGTTTATGTTGAAGCGCCGCCGACGCTCAAACATGTTATGACTTTCCTTCCTTCGCTGTTCCTTCGCCCGACTCACAGATTCTTTGTCACTGGTGACGCCCCTCTCCTTATCTAGCGACAAGTCTGGCGGGTAAGAGTTGGAAGGCCTGAGAGCGCCCCAGCTGAGACAGGGAGGCAGAGAAGAAGGGAGTGCCAGGCAGTCTGGCTGGGAGAAGGACCGCTGCGCCGGTCTGACACACGCCTGCTTGCCTTCAGAGCAGCTCTGGACATCCATCTCAGCCTCCAGGTTGAGAATCTGCTCGATGATGTTGTCCATCACTCCCCCCACCCTCGGCTTGAGCAGCAGTTAGTTACCGTTCCCTTGGCTCCCTCTCTCCCTGAGACCACCAGTCCACCACCACCACGTGGGCGGCGCAGAGGAGCGATTCACTAATCGCACCTTCAATCAGGGAGGTGAACTGCAAATACAGCACAAAACTGTTAACGAGCAGCATACCCTCACAATATCACGCTCGAGCTCATGCTCACACAAAGTGAATTCAAAACACATTGGCCAAACAAGCATGACAGAAACATCCCCGCGTCGCCGTGGCAACGAGACACTCAGTAATGCAACCTGAGTCTGACGGTCTGTGTCAAGGTCTCCAAAAGGGTACTACTATTGTCGTTGCCAGGCTGGGAGGAGCCTCAGTGTCCTCCACACGGCGCGGGGACACCGCATCTCTGGCCACACATTATCACATTGCGTGTATGACTATGCGTGTCTATGCATGTCTCTCATATATATATATATATATATATATATATATATATATATATATATATATATATATATATATATATATATATATATATATATATATATGAGGTGAACAGGTATATACAACTGGCTCATTCTTCACTTATTACATTGTTTCACCTTAGCAGATGGGATCATCAAGCTAAAGAAAAGTTCATTGAATGTCATATTACTTATTTTTTAGCCTGCTGATCCCTCCTGCAAAGTTGAAACATTCCAACAAATAGAAAAAGTGGATGTATCACTGTGTGTGTGTGTGTGTGTGTGTTGCTACTGGCTGAATGAAGTTTATCACTAAGATTATGTAATGTGACGCAGAGGAAAGCATCGCCTCGTCTTCATCGCACCACGTCCATCTTCAGAAAGTCGGTATCGCTGCACACACCCTTGGCGATCCTTCCACCGGCTCCAATCCATAAAGTAGTAGTAGTAGTAGTGGTGGTAGTGGTGTGCCTACTTTAAGTTCCCTAATCCCAGCAACCACTGTCCAAGCACAAGCCAAAATGTAGCCCACTGCTCGCTTTGCTGCTTTTCCAGACTGTCAATATGCAGTGACGTGTTGAGGCGGGAGTATTGAAGCCAGACAAACTCACTTAATGTTGCATTTGTCGCCCTACAATGCAGCGTTATTTGTTGAGTACAAACAAGCCTCCACCGTGAGCCTGTCCTCGTAACCCACCGAGGTGCTGGGGCAAGTGGCAACTTCATCGTGACACTCTGACTTGTATGGAATCTTACCTTGAGGAGCTATTGCTGTTGCTGATGCTGCTGTGTTGAGCGTTCAGTAAGAATGAAGCGCGTCAGCTATAATACCCACTATTGTATCAAACTGTACGACACCATGCAGCGTCACACACCCTCCCTCCACAGCTGTTTGAAGGCTGGCGGAGGTACGAGGCTTCGCAGACCAGTTCCTGAACGCCACACTACGCATCAAATTTGTTTCCTCTAGTTAATGTTAGGTTCTTTTAACATATCACCTGATCTTGTCACTTTGACCATGTATCAAAATATTCAGTGAAGCACATTTGCATGTATTTGATATCACGTGAAGGTCATACGATGCTTACTAGCTCACACCATCACGCGTCGCCATTGGCCGCTTGCCACCACACCCCTCACAGCAGCCAATCAATAGCGGGGATGGAGTGGGCAGGTTCAGATCCTTCTCTCGCTGTTTCTTTTACCACATATCTACCCACAACAAACATTAGTCGCACTATCAGCATACAATGTGTGGCCCATACATAACAAAGGGACAACTATATTTACTATTTCCCCGCAGTAAAGAAACCGTCACAGGGAGGTAGAGGCACTGCTTGGAAGGAATGACTATACATTACGCAATAGTGACGTAGAGACTGCCTGCAAGACACCTGCAGCTGGCACGCGGCTACGATGGCAGCGTCACATGAGTTCACACCAAGCCAGACACTGGCTTCAGCTCTCCTTCCATCACAAGGGCGTCAGAAATAGCATAAAACATTAATTCATAGTAGGGGGGTGATGCCTTCCACTCACAAGGTTAATCAGCAGGGGTCTCTAAACTTGCTTCAGCCATCTGCTGCACACCTGATGTACTTATTACAAGTCCATGCAGCCGTTCCTCTGGAGCTGTGCCCTAAAGTATTGACACAACTAAATTTCTTGAAAGGCACGACCCACATAAGGTTCAGCAGCAGCAGCAGCAGCAGCAGCAGCAGCATGTCTCCTACGCAGTTCACTTCATTGAACCTGTCTCGCGTGGGGCAACGCACTTGTCAGAGGCGAAAACAGCACATATCTTCCTCAGTTTTAATACTGAGCGTATAGGAACATCACACTTACGAGATTCTTATATCTTGATTTGTATCTTCACTATTATATAATTGAACTTTCTCGCCTGAAAGGTTTTGCCGAGAATGACACAGGTAGTTTGGCCGAGAACCGCTGTGCCGGGAGGGTGGCCGTTCAGGGCCGGATGCTGAGTAGCCCTCGACGCGGGAGCCATCCAGCTGATAAGAGAGAGAGAGAGAGAGAGAGAGAGAGAGAGAGAGAGAGAGAGAGAGAGAGAGATGAAGCAACATGATAAAAGAACATCATTGTAAGCTTCAACATGCCAATACAGTCGTTAACAGTGTAGCATCCTTAGTAAGAAAAATAATTATAATAAATCTTAAAACCGTATGAGAAGATATGATTAATTCTTCTTGTTAAAGTTCCCTATTAAACGCGGATTAAGAATAGTATTACCTACCAAGTCCACCCCAGTGATGCAACAAGTTTGGAAGCCAGTTTCTTCGTATCTTCTTTCCTAATCAAACTTCGTTCAACTAAAGACGTAGTTGCGTCGCAGCGAATTCGCCTTCAAAAAACAATATGTAATGATAAAACGAACTGATGAAAATTTTGATTTCGATAAGATGAATAAATAAACAAACGAATATATAAGGAAAATAAAACCAAACAGATAAAGAGAGAGAGAGAGAGAGAGAGAGAGAGAGAGAGAGAGAGAGAGAGAGAGAGAGAGAGAGAGAGAGAGAGAGAGAGAGAGAGAGAGAGAGAGAGAGAAATTGTTTGCTAGCATTTCCTGATTTTCTCAACAGCTAGGATGTTCGCAGTGTATTAATTTTTTCACCTTTATGGAGAATGGACGTAACTCTGTGAAATGAATAGGACAATGCAATAGTTGTGTGGAATCTGTTGTAGTGATTGTGGGCTATATATTGTTTTAGGCAGTGGCGAGCTACGCGTAAGCTTCTTGCAACTCCTCTTATTGTTTTGCATATTTATTTTTTTCCGTCCTTTAGAGCCTATACCACGTCTGACGAGGAATGGCGCACCACTACACGTGGCTCACACAGGGTTCCCAAGGTCGGCTGGAAGGATGGCACGTGTGTGTGTATGTGTGTGTGTGTGTGTGTGTTTTATAATTGATGATTGTGTGTAACTACGGGGCACTGAAGGCCAATGGGTATATCATTGAGAGAGAGAGAGAGAGAGAGAGAGAGAGAGAGAGAGAGAGAGAGAGAGAGAGAGAGAGAGAAAGGTCAAACAAGGAGGGGCAGCCTATAGGGTCCTACATTAGCATAGTAACACATTCTGGTTGCTCACGGCTTACCACACACCCACCTCCCCCATCTTCCTTCCCCACCCACCCATCCACCTCTCTCTCTCTCTCTCTCTCTCTCTCTCTCTCTCTCTCTCTCTCTCTCTGCGACATTTTATCGGCATTAACCCCTTCAGTACCGGGATGCATTTTTACCACGAGTTTTGGTGTGTTTAGACGATTTTATTGACATTAGGAAGGGTCTATGGAGGTCTGAATATTAATGGCCAAAGTCTGTACTATTTCAATCCCCACATGCGTTTCTGAAGCTGCATAATATCGACAAATGATAAACAGAATAAATATGAAAAATGCATGCCATTACTGAAAGGTGGTTAATATGGTCGGTGATCTTAGGAACTCTATACTATTCGCACCATTAGAAAAAGATTAAGAGTTTCGTAGCGGCTCGCTAATGTCACAACAACAACAGGGAAGCGTAGGTTGGCGTGGGTCATCAGGATGACTTTGAAGGTGTTCAGGTTGTCAGGGGAGAGAGAGCGAGAGGGAGATAGAGACAGAGTAAAGGTCCGTTCAGTTCCAACATACACCAGTCTTTTCCAGGATGTACCGGTATGGGGAGGCTGGATCGATCAGGACCCATATTTTGAAACGCTTATCAAGAACAGGTTTCAAGGGTCCTCATGGGTGTTTTTTTTTTTTTTTTTCAAGTAAGAGGGTCTCTGGCTCAGAGTTAAGAAAAAGGTAAGTAGACAAAAAAATTAAGGCTTACTCACAAAAATACTAGGAACAGAAGGATTGGCCTAAATTGAAGAAGTGTCTTGAATCCTTGTCCCTTGTTAAACTATCAGTACAATCGCAAAAACACCCCAATAACCTCCACAGAGTCTATTGTAAATAATAAGACTGAAGTGCCCAAATGTTTGAAAACGCAGTACGTAGTACTGGGACATTCCTATCCATGGCGACAGTCACTTTATTCGATGACAAAATAGGACTAATGTATTTTGATTACAACAGCAGGTTGAAAGGATTCAAGACCTGAGAATAGGAAAATTAGTTAAATATGAATAAACAAAAAATAAACAAACCTTCTACTGTGCAAGTGTAAAGCCGGAACTCGTATCATAAATTCTATTCCTTACTACGAGTATGCGTCACGAGCGCTAAGATTTTCCCTCACGTGTTAAGTAAGTGGGGAAAAAAAAAAAAAAAAACATAACAAAACCTTATCTCTAGTCCGACCCACAATAAAAAAGTAAACTGAAAATGATATAGAGGATAAATAGATAATCATAAAATGATTATGTACATCATCTACTATAGCACTTCACATCACCACTCTCCTTACACATCACCTACATAATTCTATGTGTGAGAGTACAAGAGTGTCCTGTCCTTGCCTTGAGACACTAGTGAAAAAGTAGTAAGCCAACAAAAAGGAATCGTACATTAGAATGCTATCATATACGAGTAACTTTCCGATGGTTACAAATGTAGAGTATACTTACTTGTCACTTAGCATAAACATAAAGTATTGATTATCGATAATGCCTCTTAAGCATATGTATATTCTAAAAAAAATGAAAAAGTTTTTTCTACATTTTTTTCGATTATTAATAGTAACTGCTGTTTACAAGGCTAGATTGAAATTAAAGAAAAATGATTTGCAAGGTTTGTAAATTATTCACAAGTAAAAGTAAGAGAAATTGTGAGAAAAGATCAAATTCAAGGCCTTCTGGCCATACAGATGTTAGTTTACGTTTATACTTGAGAGAGAGAGAGAGAGAGAGAGAGAGAGAGAGAGAGAGAGAGAGAGAGAGAGAGAGAGAGAGAGAGATTGTGTCGAGAAGCATGAGTCAGGCGGTGAGGAGTATAATAATGTTTCTGAATAAATGTGAGTAATTGGTCATATTTCTTTTACCATTTCGTTCAACATTCACTGCACTATTGCCCCTAATAACGATAAACATGTGTTTTGATCACGATAATCACTTTCCACGTCAGAACGGGAGTTTTAAAAGAAGATTGGACAAGGTCATGGATGAGGGTGATAGGTGGAAATAGGCAGAGGTGTTCACATAAAGACTGCCACGAATAGGTCTAACGACCTCTTGCAGCTTCCCTCATTTTTTTATGTTCTTATGTTCCTCCTATTCCTCCACCATCGCCGGAACATCTCGCACTGCAAAGCAAAGTTCATATCCATACAATTTTCCTCTTTTTTTTCACAATCTTCAGTATTCTTATGTCGTAAATCACGTCCAATGTCAAGTCAGGTAAGATGTAAGTCAAGAAGCTCCGCCCTGATGTTGCTTCTTGTCTTGTTATTCTGCTCTGTACATCAAGATCTTTCGCTGGTTTTCTCTTTTTCCCTACACATCTCATACACTATTTGTTTTCTTTCCTTTTTTTTTTTTTTTGTATCCTTCATTCATCAAAAGTGTCAGAATGTATCCCCAATCTCCTCTTCCTTCACACTATCACCACGAGACGTTATTGCTTCATGAGTGTGCATACCTGGCCAGTCACGGAGGGCACTGGCGTTACTTGCCCGTGGTATATGCAGGAACCGACAGATCATTCAGACTACTTTATATTTTTTGGTTTGTTTGTTTGGACATCCAGGAAAAAATAAATAAAGAGAATACATGAATTCAATTTTGTCTCTTTTTAGGTTTATAAGATAATTGTGAACTTGTCGTTGAAAAAAGATGATATGAAAAATTGTTGGCAGTAAAAGGTTGATATAAGAATGAAAAATGTTCTTCCCTCGCTGCTAACTTGAATGCCGATGCGATAACATTATGCTACAAGAAAATATAAAGAACAACTCTGATGCCTAGACACCAAAGCGACCACTACCAAAGAGGTTTGTTTGTTTGGACATCCAGGAAAAAATAAATAAAGAGAATACATGAATTCAATTTTGTCTCTTTTTAGGTTTATAAGATAATTGTGAACTTGTCGTTGAAAAAAGATGATGATATGAAAAATTGTTGGCAGTAAAAGGTTGATATAAGAATGAAAAATGTTCTTCCCTCGCTGCTAACTTGAATGCCGATGCGATAACATTATGCTACAAGAAAATATAAAAAACAACTCTGATGCCTAGACACCAAAGCGACCACTACCAAAGAGCCCCCCACCAACCACACACGTCAAGCGACATCAGTTTAATCCCTTCAGTACTGACACACATTTTTATCAAGAGTTTTGGGTGTAATTGGAAGGTTTTATTGACATAGGGAAGGGTCTATGGAGGTCAGAATGTAATGTGGAGCTTTTATGAGGATTACTTTAAAATGTAATTTTATTGTAACTTCATCTTGACAAAAATGTACGTGGTAATAAAAATAATTGGTAGCTGTAGCTTTACTAAGGCACTGGTAACAATTTTATGACATTGTTTAATGAATTTTATTTGGAAAACACACGAAATGAATTTAATATAGGAACACTGTACCAAAGGGTGACATTCCCTTCCCTCAACCCTCCTCCTTTCACACAATAGCACTACATTTTCTTATTCTTAGTAACGCAACCACACACACACATGGACTTCAGCAGAGAGAGAAGGTAGTCACACCTCTACCGATGGAGACAGGCGGTGAGACCAAGGAATTGAAGTATATCCATAAATAAGATAAATATCGTAGAATGGGGGAAAAAAAATTCTAAGGCTTAGTGGGGTAAGAAGGAATCATTCCATTTCTTGTACTCTATCAAAGTATTTGATGTTTTCATATCCTGTATAAATAGTACTCCCTTGTACAATTTATTTAATATATGCTTCAGAAAATTTATGTTTTAAATGTATTTTTAACAAATATTTTAAGAAAATTCATGATAAAAATTTTAAATTTTGCAAAACTTTTATATGGTGTGTTGAAACTTTGGTTTCATCCTCCCCCAAGAACTGTGACAAGCTTTGTTTGGGGTAAGAAGAAATCAGGAGGGTCCTACTAGTGTGTAGACAGGGTCCCCCTGCCACTACCCCCCTCCCCCAAGAGAAGAGGGGGGATTTTCTTTTACCCCTTAAGGGTAAGCCTACATGGGGTAAGAAAAAATCACAATACACAATCACAAAAAATACTATACTGAGCCACGTATGATTTACTACTGGGGAAAAATAGTAAAAACATTTGCTGCTGATGATGATGGTAATGTGACTAAAGTAGAAATTGATTGCCTTCAGAAAAAAAAAAAAACATTTCGAGTGACCCAAAGGGATGGACATGGACTGAGCGGAACACACAAAAAAGACATAGACATAGTAGACAAAGAATACATATTCTATGGACCAGAGGTTCCCATGATAATGAAAAACATTTTTAGATTCCCAGATGAAATGGCATTTGCTTGTCTTAAGGTTATTGAGAAAAAAATGAAGGCACATGAATAAGTGAATTAGTGAGGAAATCATCAAAAATTCTCATGAAAGAAAAATTTTGTGAAGCTTCTTTGTTTTATAAGGAAACAATAATAGGTAGTATGTGTTTGAGTTTAAGTTGGTAATGTGCCACTTTGAAATATATATAGATGTTATTTTCATGATGCAACTGTCCCAGAATTCATTGATTAAATTTATCTTTGCAAGGAAAAAAAAAAATAAATAAGTGACAGTTTATGTAATGTTAAAGGAAAAGTATATGTACAATTTGCACCAATGATGAAAAATATGAATTCTCAATCCTTTCCCATAAAGAAAATGTATGGTTAATTATTGTAGATCTTTTTTTTTTATGAGCAAAATATAGCAGATTTTTTCTTTCCCCATCATGATTTTTTTTCACCCCATTTCCGGTGAAAAAATCACCTAAAAATATTAATAATAAAAAAACTATGCTACCTTGGCTCATGACCAGCTGAAATATGATGTAATAATGAGGAAGCAATAAAACAGACCAGGTATTATGAAAATGCTGCACCATATTTTGGCGAAAAACAAAGTTTTCAATTTTGCATTTTTCTTACCCCATTTGACGATATATTTGATAGATGTACTCTAATTTATCGGAGCTAACTGGTTTGCCTTTTGGCTGTACCATCCCTGTGTTGCTGGAGTGGCTTTATATTTCAGACCCTTGGAGTCTTACACTGTTACCAAGTAAAGATAAAACCTTAGGCGATGGTCTATTTCACTTTGATCTGTTGTTATTAAACAATACGTTGAAATATTGCAATATGTAAGTAAAAGAATATGAATGTACACTTTTCGGGATATGCTACAGCTAACACTTGTACACGAAATCAGCAATCATGATGGTTTATGAAGTATGCTACAGATAATGTGGTTCAGAATAAGAACAGTAATAGAATGATAAGTTGAAAGATGCATATACACCATAATATTTTTTTCTAGACTCGATGTTCTACTCTTATATCTCTCAAATCTATGTCCTGATCATTAATAGTCATTGTCTGGCGAGGCTGAGTTAGAGGTGTATCTGCAGCGTGGTGTTGGCAACTTGGCAGCAGTGGATGGTGTCAACACGGACTGAGGCAGCATGGTGGAGGTGGTGGATCAGGTGGCGGAGCCCAAGCGGAAAAGATTCAATAAGAACAAAAAGAAAGCATGGAGGAAGAAGGTGGACATCACAGAAGTGGAGCAGCGACTGGAAGACCAAAGGAGAGAGGAGAGATATGGGTGAGACGAGACACTGTGGCATCCCCAATGTGGGACGCACCACAGCGCCACACCATGTTGATTAGCTTATTACACTTCCACCACCTTGCTTTATATAAGTGTTCGGTCAAGAAGTAGCTCGAGATGTACATAATATTTTTGACAGTCACATACGATAAAACCACGGTGCTCTATCAACATCAGTATTTTCATACAGTCTCAGCTGCTTTCATATAATGCAACGTGAACGTGATGTGATGCTAAACAAATCATCCCAATCTTGTACACCTGACATGTGCATACTTTATGATTTTAGGGTGATATTCTTCAGCTTTCATCCTTTATATTGCTCTCTACAAATAGTTTATTTTACTAGTGTGTTTTCAGCAGCATTGTATTATTATTATGTGATCATGATTATTCTCCTAAAGATTTTTTTCACATTCTTCAGCAACATACTTTGTATCTACAGCTTTATGGTGCCACACCCTTTGGCTCTTTGTGTGGAGGAGAAATGACCCTGTTCCTTAGTGCCTTCCTGCCGGCCGTATTAGAAAAAGTCACACACATGCATACAAGTACACTAAACCATGGACACACACCACAGCGTATCATTATCACTAATTGGCTATAAGGATTGAATAAACCACCAAGTGTTCTAAATTAGGGGCCGCCATGGTACAGTGGAACTGCTTGTGCTTTGGGGGCCTTGGAATCCCCAAGTGCACAGGTTTGAATACTGGTCATGGTCTGAGTGGAGATTGGTGCTTACCTATTGAATGCTTACCTATTGAAAAATAGTGGGGAATTAAGAAGCTAGGCCTCTTGTGTGAACCCCACCTCTATAGGCTTGTCAACCATATTGTACCTAGGTCATTGCTTGTGCTGTGTATTTATCATATCGTTGTTTAAATATGGCTATGGTTGGCGCTGTCACCACACTCTCTGGGAGTGCATTCCAGTGGTTCACCACTCTCACAGGGAACCAGTTGCCTTTTAGTGTTGTTCTCCAGTGCGTCGGCTTGGACAACTTCAGTGAATGGCCACGTAAGTGGTTGGTGTTCCTCTGGAAGAACTGGGTGGCAGGAATGCCTTCTAAACCATGTAATATTTTATAGGTCTCAATCATATCGCCCCTCTTTCTTCGGTCACTAAGTGTTTGCAAGCCAAGATGTTTGCACCTCGCGATGTAAGGCAGGGCATGTAGATCCGGTACCAGTTTAGTGGCCCTTCGTTGGATCTTCTCGAGGGCTTGTATATCCTTGACCATATATGGGGACCAGCACTGCCCTCCAAAGTCAAGGATAGGTCTTACCAAGGATAGGTACAGTGGCAGCAATATTTCCTTATTAAGTACGGAAAAGTTTCTTTTAATAATTCCAAGCCGGCTGTTAGCTTTTGCAGTAATCTTGGCGACATGCTTTGTGGATTTCAGGTCAGACGATATGATAATCCCTAAGTCTTTTTCCTCGTTAGATTTCTCCAGAGTTACCCCATCCAACTGATAGGCATTCCTTCTGTTATTATGATGTTATTATGGTCATCCACTCGGGGTAACGGTTCCCAAATGGGTGGGCTTTCACACGGGAGGTATCCATTAGGTGGTCTCCTTTAGCCCATAGATTTCCATAAAAAGCCTACATTGTTTTAAAAAAATGACCTAAGGTTTAGATCAGCCTGCACCACTGATGTTGATAGCTGTTGTGCACCTGTCTGAAACTACAATAAACCATCCTACCTCTCGGAACAACAACACTTCTTATGTAGAAATGAATATTATGTGTGTCGAACATAAGTTACACTTGTATGTATGTCATTTGATTGACTGTTGCAGAGGACCACTGGAAGAGAGAAAGGACTCAGAGATGATGTTTGTGGACCTTGGTGATGGTGATGGTGAAGCTGAAGCATCCCGGGAGAACCAAGAAAATGAAGGTAACTGTCTTCAATGAATAATCTTCCTTATTGTCTTCATGTAGGCTATTTCATAAGAACATAAGAAAATGAGGAAAGTTGTTGTGTATTAGTTGTGGATATATCTTGAAATTCTCCCCTAAAGTTCAGAGAAATGTCATATATTATTTCATTTATTACAGGAATAGTAGAACAACAGGTACTGCTGTTACAGAATGCATAACATTAGAGATAGGGTAATGTGAAGGAACATAGATAGTTCAGATTTTTATACTAAACAAGGTTAATGCAAAAAGACTGGAGTTTAGCAGCAACAGTTCTTTTACAACTTACATTTCATACTTTATACTTATGAGAGGATCTCTAGTTCTTAGAATTTTTTATTCAACTTAAGTTATTTTGTAAGTTGAGATATAAAGCAATAATAAACATTTGTAGTATTATGACATAATTTATAGCAAAATTCATTCAGCTTAGTATATGGAACTATATAGAAATATAAAATGAGGAAGTCCTTGCAGTAATATTTGATGGGCAACTATTGTTAAGAAAAATGCAAATAAAAAAATTAATCAGTAATTGTTCAGCAGAGACAGCAGTACACATGTACTACAGTACAGCCACCAGCAGTCCATTGAATTCAATATGTAAAAGATTTTATGGTTACGGGTTATGTGTGCTGTAAGTAAGAGATATAACTTGTATCTGGCAGAATGCTTCCTTGAGTACACAGTGGATGAGGTCCCTGAAAGTGCTGGGAAAATACAGCTCAAGCCAAGAAAAGTAAAACTGAAGACCCGAAAACTCAAGAGTCATCAGTTCATTAAAGGTCTGCCGGGAGCAAAGCCTCCACACAAACCAAGGTAGCTAGTTAGTCTTGTTTTGAAATTATATTCTTTTATGTGATGCATGAGCTAATTGAACTTGGTATTTGATGGATTTGCATATGTTTGATTATTTAGCTCTACTTGAATGAATTATGACTGTGATATACTATTTACAATTTCAGAAAAAATCAAGGCACACTGACTGTGGCTATGAAGAAGAAGAAAGAGTTACAGTCCAAGGATCCAAAACAGATAAAGAAGCGCAAGGAAGCAATGAAGCAAATGTTGGGAGATGTTGAAAGGACAACTAAAAGACCAAGAAGTGTAATCAACTGTAAATACACTACAGATCTATGGGAAGTGGGAGGTAAGCTATTTTCCAACACTCCTTAATTGTTAGCTCTTATGGTAGTTGGATGCTACTAATGCCTTACATCCTGCCATAAGAAGTCAAGATTAAAAACATTTATTTGAGTCACAGTGTACATTAATCACTCTTCATGCTAAATAATTGATCCATGGTTTACCTTAGTCCACCTCTATGCTTCCAGGTGATGAAGTAACAAAGGAGTGCAAGAAGAAGGGCCTTGAGGAGTCTTTCATTGGCAGCATATCAGATTATTACAGGAGGGAACGAAGAATGAAACCTGTCAAGGTACCTAAGATCAGACATGTTCCCACCTCCAAATTAGAACCCGTCTCCATTCCACATGCTGGTAAGTCAACACACCATCTTATGCTTACACCAAACTCTAATTTTTTGTCTTACTTATTTTTATATTTTTCTTTTATTCCTCAATGAAGCTAAAGCAGTACCAGTATTTTTTTATTTTTTTACATTTTTTTATGTAAGAGGAAGAAGCCAGTCAAGGGCAACAAAAACCGTGAAAACAAAAGAGCCCATTATTATTGCCAGTCCCCCGAAAAAATTAAAGAGTTAGCTAAGAGTTGGACAAATGTCTTGGTTATTGTTCCCCTTGATATACATATGTAAGTGAACCTTGAACCTTTTGGTGATGTATGAAGCAGAAATGTTGCAAGTTGATCATGTGTAATGTACCTGTAATGCTACGGAAACCTCATTATAATAATTGTGGAAGTTGGGATTAACATGCTGAATTTTCATTTTATCTGACAGGAGCTTCATACAATCCCTCACAACAGAGCCATCAGAAACTCTTACGTAGGGCAGTAAAACAAGAAGAGAAACGCAACAAGAAACTTGCAAAAATAGAAAAAGCCACCACAAAGATGTTCCCCACAATTGATAAAGCACCAACAGCAGAATCGTGGCTCACTGAAATGTCAGAGGGACTTCCCATGGTTGATGAGGAAGAGGATGAGTCAGAAGAATCTGAGGAGGACTGTGAGGAGCAGCAGGAGGTCTTGTGTTCTTCAGATGTTTATTCTTCCACAGATAAAGATATAAACAGTTCATTCTGATGTCATTGTAGCTAATTGAATTTGTGTGTGTGTGTGTGTGTGTGTGTGTGTGTGTGTGTGTGAGCTCATACTAATACTTCAAAGTTACTATGAAAAGTCTTCGGTCATTTATTTGTTATGATTAATATTACAGAATGAAGAACATTTGGAGCAGCAACAAAATGGGGAGGAAGTGAGTCATTTCTATTTCTGTTTAGGTTATACTTTGAAATATATGATGTCAATTTATGAAATAATGATAATAGAAATTGAAGTTTTAAGACACCAAATTATTCACAAGTATATGAGTCCACCAAATGTTATTCCTGCTTTGTAGTGATAAAAAAAATGCTTATCACGTACTAATATTGCTGAACCTTACAGAAAGAAGAAA
>CM035205.1:20722344-20741626 GCA_020233015.1 Callinectes sapidus | reverse complement strand
GTATATGTACAATTTGCACCAATGATGAAAAATATGAATTCTCAATCCTTTCCCATAAAGAAAATGTATGGTTAATTATTGTAGATCTTTTTTTTTTTATGAGCAAAATATAGCAGATTTTTTCTTTCCCCATCATGATTTTTTTTCACCCCATTTCCGGTGAAAAAAATTCACCTAAAAATATTAATAATAAAAAAAACTATGCTACCTTGGCTCATGACCAGCTGAAATATGATGTAATAATGAGGAAGCAATAAAACAGACCAGGTATTATGAAAATGCTGCACCATATTTTGGCGAAAAACAAAGTTTTCAATTTTGCATTTTTCTTACCCCATTTGACGATATATTTGATAGATGTACTCTAATTTATCGGAGCTAACTGGTTTGCCTTTTGGCTGTACCATCCCTGTGTTGCTGGAGTGGCTTTATATTTCAGACCCTTGGAGTCTTACACTGTTACCAAGTAAAGATAAAACCTTAGGCGATGGTCTATTTCACTTTGATCTGTTGTTATTAAACAATACGTTGAAATATTGCAATATGTAAGTAAAAGAATATGAATGTACACTTTTCGGGATATGCTACAGCTAACACTTGTACACGAAATCAGCAATCATGATGGTTTATGAAGTATGCTACAGATAATGTGGTTCAGAATAAGAACAGTAATAGAATGATAAGTTGAAAGATGCATATACACCATAATATTTTTTTCTAGACTCGATGTTCTACTCTTATATCTCTCAAATCTATGTCCTGATCATTAATAGTCATTGTCTGGCGAGGCTGAGTTAGAGGTGTATCTGCAGCGTGGTGTTGGCAACTTGGCAGCAGTGGATGGTGTCAACACGGACTGAGGCAGCATGGTGGAGGTGGTGGATCAGGTGACGGAGCCCAAGCGGAAAAGATTCAATAAGAACAAAAAGAAAGCATGGAGGAAGAAGGTGGACATCACAGAAGTGGAGCAGCGACTGGAAGACCAAAGGAGAGAGGAGAGATATGGGTGAGACGAGACACTGTGGCATCCCCAATGTGGGACGCACCACAGCGCCACACCATGTTGATTAGCTTATTACACTTCCACCACCTTGCTTTATATAAGTGTTCGGTCAAGAAGTAGCTCGATATGTACATAATATTTTTGACAGTCACATACGATAAAACCACGGTGCTCTATCAACATCAGTATTTTCATACAGTCTCAGCTGCTTTCATATAATGCAACGTGAACGTGATGTGATGCTAAACAAATCATCCCAATCTTGTACACCTGACATGTGCATACTTTATGATTTTAGGGTGATATTCTTCAGCTTTCATCCTTTATATTGCTCTCTACAAATAGTTTATTTTACTAGTGTGTTTTCAGCAGCATTGTATTATTATTATGTGATCATGATTATTCTCCTAAAGATTTTTTTCACATTCTTCAGCAACATACTTTGTATCTACAGCTTTATGGTGCCACACCCTTTGGCTCTTTGTGTGGAGGAGAAATGACCCTGTTCCTTAGTGCCTTCCTGCCGGCCGTATTAGAAAAAGTCACACACATGCATACAAGTACACTAAACCATGGACACACACCACAGCGTATCATTATCACTAATTGGCTATAAGGATTGAATAAACCACCAAGTGTTCTAAATTAGGGGCCGCCATGGTACAGTGGAACTGCTTGTGCTTTGGGGGCCTTGGAATCCCCAAGTGCACAGGTTTGAATACTGGTCATGGTCTGAGTGGAGATTGGTGCTTACCTATTGAATGCTTACCTATTGAAAAATAGTGGGGAATTAAGAAGCTAGGCCTCTTGTGTGAACCCCACCTCTATAGGCTTGTCAACCATATTGTACCTAGGTCATTGCTTGTGCTGTGTATTTATCATATCGTTGTTTAAATATGGCTATGGTTGGCGCTGTCACCACACTCTCTGGGAGTGCATTCCAGTGGTTCACCACTCTCACAGGGAACCAGTTGCCTTTTCGTGTTGTTCTCCAGTGCGTCGGCTTGGACAACTTCAGTGAATGGCCACGTAAGTGGTTGGTGTTCCTCTGGAAGAACTGGGTGTCAGGAATGCCTTCTAAACCAGGTAATATTTTATAGGTCTCAATCATATCGCCCCTCTTTCTTCGGTCACTAAGTGTTTGCAAGCCAAGATGTTTGCACCTCTCGATGTAAGGCAGGGCATGTAGATCCGGTACCAGTTTAGTGGCCCTTCGTTGGATATTCTCGAGGGCTTGTATATCCTTGACCATATATGGGGACCAGCACTGCACTCCAAAGTCAAGGATAGGTACAGTGGCAGCAATATTTCCTTATTAAGTACGGAAAAGTTTCTTTTAATAATTCCAAGCCGGCTGTTAGCTTTTGCAGTAATCTTGGCGACATGCTTTGTGGATTTCAGGTCAGACGATATGATAATCCCTAAGTCTTTTTCCTCGTTAGATTTCTCCAGAGTTTCCCCATCCAACTGATAGGCATTCCTTCTGTTATTATGATGTTATTATGGTCATCCACTCGGGGTAACGGTTCCCAAATGGGTGGGCTTTCACATGGGAGGTATCCATTAGGTGGTCTCCTTTAGCCCATAGATTTCCATAAAAAGCCTACATTGTTTTAAAAAAATGACCTAAGGTTTAGATCAGCCTGCACCACTGATGTTGATAGCTGTTGTGCACCTGTCTGAAACTACAATAAACCATCCTACCTCTCGGAACAACAACACTTCTTATGTAGAAATGAATATTATGTGTGTCGAACATAAGTTACACTTGTATGTATGTCATTTGATTGACTGTTGCAGAGGACCACTGGAAGAGAGAAAGGACTCAGAGATGATGTTTGTGGACCTTGGTGATGGTGATGGTGAAGCTGAAGCATCCCGGGAGAACCAAGAAAATGAAGGTAACTGTCTTCAATGAATAATCTTCCTTATTGTCTTCATGTAGGCTATTTCATAAGAACATAAGAAAATGAGGAAAGTTGTTGTGTATTAGTTGTGGATATATCTTGAAATTCTCCCCTAAAGTTCAGAGAAATGTCATATATTATTTCATTTATTACAGGAATAGTAGAACAACAGGTACTGCTGTTACAGAATGCATAACATTAGAGATAGGGTAATGTGAAGGAACATAGATAGTTCAGATTTTTATACTAAACAAGGTTAATGCAAAAAGACTGGAGTTTAGCAGCAACAGTTCTTTTACAACTTACATTTCATACTTTATACTTATGAGAGGATCTCTAGTTCTTAGAATTTTTTATTCAACTTAAGTTATTTTGTAAGTTGAGATATAAAGCAATAATAAACATTTGTAGTATTATGACATAATTTATAGCAAAATTCATTCAGCTTAGTATATGGAACTATATAGAAATATAAAATGAGGAAGTCCTTGCAGTAATATTTGATGGGCAACTATTGTTAAGAAAAATGCAAATAAAAAAATTAATCAGTAATTGTTCAGCAGAGACAGCAGTACACATGTACTACAGTACAGCCACCAGCAGTCCATTGAATTCAATATGTAAAAGATTTTATGGTTACGGGTTATGTGTGCTGTAAGTAAGAGATATAACTTGTATCTGGCAGAATGCTTCCTTGAGTACACAGTGGATGAGGTCCCTGAAAGTGCTGGGAAAATACAGCTCAAGCCAAGAAAAGTAAAACTGAAGACCCGAAAACTCAAGAGTCATCAGTTCATTAAAGGTCTGCCGGGAGCAAAGCCTCCACACAAACCAAGGTAGCTAGTTAGTCTTGTTTTGAAATTATATTCTTTTATGTGATGCATGAGCTAATTGAACTTGGTATTTGATGGATTTGCATATGTTTGATTATTTAGCTCTACTTGAATGAATTATGACTGTGATATACTATTTACAATTTCAGAAAAAATCAAGGCACACTGACTGTGGCTATGAAGAAGAAGAAAGAGTTACAGTCCAAGGATCCAAAACAGATAAAGAAGCGCAAGGAAGCAATGAAGCAAATGTTGGGAGATGTTGAAAGGACAACTAAAAGACCAAGAAGTGTAATCAACTGTAAATACACTACAGATCTATGGGAAGTGGGAGGTAAGCTATTTTCCAACACTCCTTAATTGTTAGCTCTTATGGTAGTTGGATGCTACTAATGCCTTACATCCTGCCATAAGAAGTCAAGATTAAAAACATTTATTTGAGTCACAGTGTACATTAATCACTCTTCATGCTAAATAATTGATCCATGGTTTACCTTAGTCCACCTCTATGCTTCCAGGTGATGAAGTAACAAAGGAGTGCAAGAAGAAGGGCCTTGAGGAGTCTTTCATTGGCAGCATATCAGATTATTACAGGAGGGAACGAAGAATGAAACCTGTCAAGGTACCTAAGATCAGACATGTTCCCACCTCCAAATTAGAGCCCGTCTCCATTCCACATGCTGGTAAGTCAACACACCATCTTATGCTTACACCAAACTCTAATTTTTTGTCTTACTTATTTTTATATTTTTCTTTTATTCCTCAATGAAGCTAAAGCAGTACCAGTATTTTTTTATTTTTTTACATTTTTTTATGTAAGAGGAAGAAGCCAGTCAAGGGCAACAAAAACCGTGAAAACAAAAGAGCCCATTATTATTGCCAGTCCCCCGAAAAAATTAAAGAGTTAGCTAAGAGTTGGACAAATGTCTTGGTTATTGTTCCCCTTGATATACATATGTAAGTGAACCTTGAACCTTTTGGTGATGTATGAAGCAGAAATGTTGCAAGTTGATCATGTGTAATGTACCTGTAATGCTACGGAAACCTCATTATAATAATTGTGGAAGTTGGGATTAACATGCTGAATTTTCATTTTATCTGACAGGAGCTTCATACAATCCCTCACAACAGAGCCATCAGAAACTCTTACGTAGGGCAGTAAAACAAGAAGAGAAACGCAACAAGAAACTTGCAAAAATAGAAAAAGCCACCACAAAGATGTTCCCCACAATTGATAAAGCACCAACAGCAGAATCGTGGCTCACTGAAATGTCAGAGGGACTTCCCATGGTTGATGAGGAAGAGGATGAGTCAGAAGAATCTGAGGAGGACTGTGAGGAGCAGCAGGAGGTCTTGTGTTCTTCAGATGTTTATTCTTCCACAGATAAAGATATAAACAGTTCATTCTGATGTCATTGTAGCTAATTGAATTTGTGTGTGTGTGTGTGTGTGTGTGTGTGTGTGTGTGTGTGAGCTCATACTAATACTTCAAAGTTACTATGAAAAGTCTTCGGTCATTTATTTGTTATGATTAATATTACAGAATGAAGAACATTTGGAGCAGCAACAAAATGGGGAGGAAGTGAGTCATTTCTCTTTCTGTTTAGGTTATACTTTGAAATATATGATGTCAATTTATGAAATAATGATAATAGAAATTGAAGTTTTAAGACACCAAATTATTCACAAGTATATGAGTCCACCAAATGTTATTCCTGCTTTGTAGTGATAAAAAAAATGCTTATCACGTACTAATATTGCTGAACCTTACAGAAAGAAGAAACTGTGGCTCTTCAACAAAAGGAAGTAGAGGAAGTGAGTCCATCAGTGTTTTTTTAAAGTTCCTGTTTAATGAGGCATTACCATGTACAGTACAGTATTAGTAGGATTTCTTCAAGACCTCATCTAAATTCACTGTCTTTCCTCACGGTCCTATATTTGTACCTTATTTCATCATCTGCATTTTCTTTCTTTTTTGCATTCACTATTTGTTCCATGTTTACTTTTGCTTTTACATATTTTAAGAATCTCAAAATAATCTGGTCATCTTTCCCACACCTTCCATCTCAATCATCATCCTACCATCATGTAAACTCATTTCTTCTCTTCTTTCCTCAGTGTCTCCCATCACACCTTCTCTTCCAGTCCAAATTTCTGATCAGCTTGTACTTTTATGTCATTTCTTACCAGATCTCTCATCTGCTCAGAGCTTTTGATTCAGTTTCTCTTTATGTATCTCCCACATATCACCTCACTCTTTGTATTGTGGAAATTGGTTCTTGAACTTGATTTATCCTTGAATACCATTTGAAATCCAAAATGTTTGGAAACCAAAACTATTTTCTCATTAGCAATCTATGTGAAATGTATTAATCTGTTACTGGACAGACAGCCATCCTCCCTGTCCTAGTGGCTTGTGACAGGTACTCCCACTAACAAGGTGGCTGAGTATCATCTTCAATGTCTCTAGTGAATCTGTCAGCCTCTCTTTGTCCAGGAGTCCAGGCATTACTAGTCTTGACTCTTGGTTTCATTTATGTTATTGGTCTGTTATTGGTGTGTTTGTGATTTATTTTTCTTCAGCAGTTGTTTACAGAGAGTGTAGCCACACCTTAATATTATATTACATTTCTACTTACAGACCAAGGAGCAGACAACAAGTAGTAAGACAGAGGTGGTAAGTAATTCTGTTGGTAAAACTATTACTTGTAAGATATGGAAGAAAAAATGGGAAGTAGTTAACCAAGGTCTACAGAAAAAGTTAGAAGTCAGTAGAAATGTATCAAAAACCTTTCTCCATACCTACAGTAGGTTTCATGACTTGCATTTTTTGGCTTGTATGTTCAAGTATAACAGTTCCTAATCTCGTAGTAAATGAAGAGTCACAGAAATAGTAGTGTGTTGTGACTTGATGGTTGGGAAGTAATGTTTCTCAGTTTTCATTTAGCCAACAGTTGTTGTCCAGCTGCCTTACATGTCCTTTCTTTTTCTGCCACAGATATTTTAAATGTTGACTTGTTACCGTACCTGCTGTAATACTTATTGGGGACTAACTCTATATTTCTGTGGTTATGGATGGGTTCATATTAAGAATCCTACACATTAGTGGTGACCTGATTGTACATGTACATAATACTGTATATAGATATGTTGATTTGAGTTGATAGAATAGGAATTGAGTTTTAGAGGAATTGAAGAATTCTAAGTTTGCTCTCTCCTTATCAGAAATTTTAGACACCCAAAGTCAGGTATTTTGTGGCTTCCCTGCATGAGGTATTTAATTCCTGAAGAATTGAACATCTCTTCAGTGAGGGGACAGCTGACTCATTGATAGATTTGCAGTACACTCACCCAGTACTGGAGTACTAAGAATAATCACTACTTTGCCTTCCGTCTCCTCCATATTATATGATTTATGAGATGTTTCACTGTCATCTAGGCTATATATATACATATATATGCAAAGACTTCTGTACGTAGTCTATAATCTGTGGTTTTGAAAATCACTAAGAAGCTGATGAAAAGTTCTTTTAAAGATTATTTGTGGTTTATTTTTCATTTATTCCTGTCTTTTTAGGTTTCCAATGATAGTATCACTGTCTCAAGCAAGCCAATAACTGAAAGGAAGACAAAGAAAGTTAGAAGAAAAGAGAAGAGGCAGAAACTTGAAAAACTTAAGCAGCAAAAAGAAAAAGAAGACCGAATTCGCAGTAGCAACATTTACAAGTAAGTTACACCTTGCAAATTCATTAACTGAATCATTGTTCCATTATTGTCATGCATATAGTGAAGCAGTGTTTTCCTTTTTTGTGTTCATGATATTTTTATACCAGTCTGATTTGCTTTGCCTAGTGAGTTTAGCTGACACACACACATAAACCTTTGGCCAGTACTGTAGTAACATGCCGGCATAACCAAAAGCAAATTAATATAAAAAATGTTTCTCAATATCTAAATGAAATGACAAATACAGTTTCAGGATTGAAATTCCTCTTAAGAATTAGACTTGGTAAACTTTATCACATGAAACTGTTCTTCTAAATTTCATTATTGTTGTTCACATCAGTTTTGTGTCAATCATTTTAGGCTCAAGACATACCAGAAGGAAATAGCGACTGAAGAGGTGAACAAACAGAAACGCACTGCCAGTCGCCGTGCACACAAGGAGCGCCTCAAGTTTATGCCTCGCCGTCTTGGTAATATGAAGTAAGTAGCCCCTGTGGTAAGGGATTCTCACCTCCCCCTCCCCTCTCTCTCTCTCTCTCTCTCTCTCTCTCTCTCTCTCTCTCTCCTTAGCACATCTTATAATTTCCCATTTTGTTTTATAGGTATTTCATATTTCCATGTTTTCTTTCCTTCACCTAAGCCATCCTTCACTGATATACAATGAATTCATTAAGAGAGCTTTTCAAAGCAGCAAACAAGCAAGCTGTTCTGAGGATGCCTGAAGTGCCTTTTTTTATTCTACAGATAAAGAATAAGAATAGTTAATTATTCACTAACAACTCTCACTCATGGCAGAGAACCATATAGATTTTAGAGTTTACTGCAGTGGTTTGGTTTGTGGCACTCAAGAATGATAGATGATGAATGTTGCTTTGGTTTCTTCTCCTTGTCAGGTTTGAGGAAGAAGAGATTCCTGTGAATCTTGGTGATGAATTGGCCGAGTCGCTGCGTTCTGTGGTGCCTGCTGTGGAGCTGCTGGAGGACCGCTTCAAGAACTTGCAGCGCAGAAATCTACTTGAACCAAGATTAAAACACAAGTAAGTTTGTCTTTGTGTCTTTACTTCAGGTTGTATTTTAGGGAAATTTATAGGAAAGAGCAAAACACAAAGTGAGGTAGTGTATATGCATTAAATTAAATTGTCAGTTCTGAAACAATCATCACTTCCACATTATCACCTAACATACATAATTTTGAGCTAAAAGTAACTAATGTGTAAAGCTTCTTTTATCTGCATTTCTCTTAAAACCTGCAGTCATATTAGGTAAAGGCTAGTTGTACATAAATACAGGGTGATTCACGAGTTTCACTAGAAATGCTGGGAAATGTAAGGTTATGCTGATGTAAGCATAAGTAATTGTATGGGTATATGTGTTTAATGTCTTGGTATAATAGAGAAGCTTGGAAAGCGACTTGGGAATCACCCTTTATAGTTTTATTGGAAATAATTTCTTCAATTCTTTGAGTTGTTACATATTCTAATACCAGTAGAAAGTGTCCATTCTAATGTTTTGTCTCCTTTTCACAGGCTGAAGAGGAAGTACAAGCCCAAGGTGGTGCTGAAGCGTGGCCACAGAGAGGAACTTGCCAGGATTGAGAAAATGGAGTTCAGTGACTGAAGTTTGGTTTTATATACTATAATAATCTGTATTTTCTCAACCCTGCCTTAATAAATGGTCCAATTCTGGACAAAATATAATATTGTGTACTTAATATACACATTAATACTGATATGATGCAGGTGTGTGGATGTTTTTAGAAGCTTTATGCTTGTTCATTGTGGTGGGGCTACCTCAGTAAGGTGTTAGACTTGTAGCCGAGAGGTGAATATCCACAAGCAGCAGTTACTTAGAATATAAGAAATTGAGGGAAGCTGCAAGAGGTCACTAGGCCTACATGTGGCAGTCCCTGTATGAACTAAACTACCCAATGTCACCTATTATCTATATCCATAAACTGGTCTAATCTTCTCTTAAAGCCCCCTTGTGTTGTGAGACAAAAGGGGAAACGTTCAGTGAGGTCACAGCTGACTTTAATGATAAGCACTGCCTGGAAGTAATCATCATTTCAGGAGGTGTTTACTGCCTCCTAGTAGCATTAAAAACAAAACAAGTAAATTCAGCAATTAAGTTAACATTTGTGGCAAACAAAACGGAAGTCAAGAAACAAAAATTCCTCCCATTTCCTATGCCTACCTCCTCCATCCATGCTTACCTCTGCTGGGCAAATATTACTAATGTAAACAAACCTCTTGCAGGCCTCTGTTCTCCTCCCTCTCTTCCTCTTGCTTACCGAAAAAAGCTTTATTACTTCTGTGAAATCTGTCTACAGCATCTTTTGTATGACTGAAAGCAGCCAGTATGGTTCCAGCTGATCAAGTGTCCCAAGTGAAGGGGAACATGGTAAAATGCAGAGGGTAACTTCCCATGGAACACATCCCTCATCCAAGATAAATATATTCTATTAACCATTTTTTAGACTATCTTTTTATGCTTTATTATGTTTTTATATATTTTTATTCATAAATATCCTTTCCCCAGCAAAAAAACACATTTTTTCTTTTGGAACACACAGAAGGGCAGAGGCTGGAATGGCATTTCAACTCATTTCAATGGGGGATAAATTATTTGAGTTACAAGCTCAGTCACAACAAATTAAACTCATAACTTGAGATATCATTGTGTGTGTATGTTTAGAGTAAAAACAATAGGTAATGTGAGAAGAAAATTGGATGTGGGAAATGAGTTGAATACCCTCATCATTCACTACGTAAAATTTTCTTCTTGTATTCTTATCTTAGCAGCACCATATTTTCCTCACAAAATTGGAAAGCTTTATATCACAAATTATCATAAAGCATATTTTCATGATTCTTGCCAAGAAAATTCCATTCTTGGTAAATAGAGTAAATGAGTGCCAGGTTATTAACAAGAAAGTTGTTTATTTTTTTCAAGCATGTCATGAAAATATTCTTAAAAGGTGGAAAACAAATAACATTTGTTATGCCATGTAAAAATACATGTAATCCATCTGGATGGCCAAGATCACACATTTCATATTCAAGACGGACTAACAACAGTTTGCACATTACTTCTGTCTTGGCCTTTTGTGCACACATTTGTTGTCATCAGTTCCGCTCTTCACACGTCTGTGTATTCAAATGCTAGGCTGACATGTCTTACAGAACAGCCAAAACAAGGCATCTACTTGTCTACACTCACTCAAGTATTTAATTTGTGGCCAAAAAGAAATTTCAACCTGCCTAAATTTTTACAATTCACTTCATTGTTGATCATTTTGTACAGTATCCAGAAGAAACCCATTTTCATAGATTTTTAAAAACTAAGTTTAAAAAACAATGTATGAAATCAATATGAGTTAGTATTTGACAAAACAGAAACTGCTACTTCAGTCCATCTCTAAACGGTAATGTAACAATGGATGATAAAACACCAATGTCCAAACACAAGTGTAAAAAATAAATAGATAGAGCTAATTTAGTAATGCAATACTAATTACTTTACTGTTGTGGTTGAAAAAAAGATACCTGGCTGAAAACTCAAAGCGAGTATGGAAAACTACATGAATGGAGTGAGAAATTTAGGATTCAGTTCTTTTGTGAAATGTTAAAAAGTCATCTGGTCTCAGCTATCCCCATCCTAAGGGAGGTAACAGCCAGATACCTTGATTTACCTGACACATACCTGCCGTTCAATACAGACAAACAATACATCAAACCAAACTCTGTAGCATAACAACCAAGGAACTAACCAGACGTCAAGTCAAGTTTGCCTGGAGTTTTTTATAAGTTGTTTTCTTTGTTAGGATGTGTCTGTCTTTATGCTATGTATATCTTACTTTCAGAATAGAAACCTCCAGGTGACCAGACCTAGTGAGGCCACAATGACCAATCATGCATCCAGAGCACAGATTAAAATATACAAAATAATTCCCATTGTACTGTATTACCATAATGAAGCATCTATGTACTAATGCCCAGCATTAAGGTCAATAAAAGCCCCACCAGTAAACAAATACTGACACAGGATGATTCCTCTATCATGTATGAAAACAATGAAAATTATCTGGCTACAATTATTGAAGTATATTATGAACACCCATCAAAAACTTTTCCATTACCTTTATGTCATCATCTGATGACAACACAATGATTTCAGGTGTAACACGTTTGGTATGGTGCAAGCCTGGTTACGCTGCTGTGCCAAGTTACCAGATACAGGTGAATTTGTTACTAGCATACTAAACTCTGGTGTGACATGAACAATGCGCAACATATCCCATCTTGTGCTCCACAGAATGAACTCACAACAGTTGTACTCATACTAATGGGATAGAAGTACAAAACATTATTCAAGTTCCCAACATATGTTGGTATTTAGTTCTGAGAAACAACCTGCAATGCTCATACAATATTATTTGAGGCGCCTAGAGCCACAGTGACGTAAGCGACACTCCGGCCGAAATTGATATTTTTATCCCATTGTCTTCCCAAACCTTCCTACTGTGGCGGGAAGCAGATTAGAAGTCATAATGTACATTGCAATAAGGTCAAAAATCCACTCAAATGAAGTTATCTGTAGACCCTTCGTGTCGCTCTCGAAGCGAAGAGGATGAGCGGCTGGGGCCAGAGTGTAGTAACTCCCGCCGAGCAGCCAGCAAGCCAATGAACGCAAGCCATGCGCGTCACGTGACATGACTGACAGACGCGCGCTTCCCTGACACCTCCTACCCACAGACACTTGGCCACCCTCCGCCAGCTCGCCACAACTGCATGACACTCTGCCTTTCTTGTACACTAATACCCATGATTTTGCCATTATGGCAGACAACAACATGCCCCCTGAGGAGCCAGAACCCTCTAGAGGAAGGAAAAGGATGCGTAATCCTGCAGAGTGGAAGAAAAACTTAGGTAAAAGACGAAGGAATATGGGAGAGGTCGACAGGCCGTCAAGTACAGGGTGGGGCAAATGAAATGCCCGAGTTTTGAAAGGCGCTCACAACGGCTGTGGTAGTGATGATAAGATGTATTCAACGTAGTTGTGACCACCAAAGCTCGCCGTTTTTAGTAGCAGCCATGCTTTGGTCGGGGGAACATCGCGGCTTTGCAGTGCGCACTTTTCTTGAAAATGGCAGTTCTGTCATCGCCACCCAGCGCGCCTTCCGCCTGCACTTCAACATTCCACGTCATGGTCCCATCCCTGATGGTAAGGCAATCAGGCGTTGGGTTGAAGCATTGGAAGAAACTGGTTCCACAAGAAGACCTAGGGGTGGTGGAAGGCCAAAAACAGTAAGAACACCGGAAAATGTGGCCTTAGTTAAAGCAGCTGTCGAACAGTCACCAAGATGCTCTCATTCACTTGCATTGGCCATGTCTAACCGATCTTTAAGGCGGATATTGCGTTATGATTTATCATTCCATCCATACAAAATAATGATCGTTCAAGAACTGAAGCCCACTGATTTAAAAAATTGCAGGAATTACTGCCAGGAAATGTTGAACCACATCCCCGAACCATCAACTTTTTTCAGCAGTGACGAGGCCCACTTCCACCTTTCTGGAGCCGTGAATAAGCAAAATTGTCGGTATTGGGCTGAAAACAACCCAAGAGAACTTCGTCAGAGACTGCTCCATACACCAAAAGTTACTGTTTGGTGTGCAGTTTCCAAATTTGGGGTAATTGGGCCTTATTTCCTTGAGGAGGATGGAAGATCTGTCAACGTCAACTCTCAACGTTATCTTGTGATGTTGAAAGACTTTTGTGAACCAAAATTGGAAGAATTAAGGAAGGAAAAAAATCTGGGAGACATCTGGTTCCAACAAGATGGAGCAACAGCCCACACTGCTCAAGTTGTAATGGTCAAATTGCAACAGATGTTCCCGGCACGCCTCGTCTCTCGGAGGGGTGACGTCGAGTGGTCCCCACGCTCACCTGATTTGAGCATTTGCGACTTCTTCCTGTGGGGATATCTGAAGGAGAAAGTGTTCAAAAGTCGACCACACAATTTGGAAGAATTGAAGATGCGAATTCAGGAGGAAATCGCTGCAATACCCCTTGAGATATGCCGAAGAGCAGCCGAAAACTTCATATATCGCCTTCAACAGTGCATCGCTATAGATGGCAACCATCTTCCTGATGCCATCTTTAAAAAGTGATCACACAAACGGCATTGTGTACTGATTCGAATAAGACAAAAAAAAATTTTTCTATGTATTGTTTTACTTTTCCTAATAGGCTATCAAAACTCGGGCATTTGATTTGCCCCACCCTGTAGTACAGGTGCGGTACTCACCTGCCAGATAATTTTCTTATTCTTTCCTGTTCTGTTATCCTAATGGACTATTTTCAGTTTGTTAGATGTTTTTTTCCATTTTCTGGCATTAAAAGGATTGCTATTTTTCTACCGTTGATCATTCTCTCCTTATTAGGTGTTTAGATTAAGAAGTACGTGCACGAGTGTTGCTTACATTTTTGCTTAATAGAATTATTACATCACTCAAGAAAGGCTTCATTGGTGGTGAATCCCAATAACCTACATAATGTTGAAACAACTACACATAAGAACAAGAACAAACAATGCATGCATGCTTGATTCTCAAAATATTTGAAGTGTTTTTTAAATTTTTTCCCACAAATAAACCGATAAAAAAGCAATCATCCTTTCAGAATGCTTTTATATCCCTGAATGCCCAGATACAGGCTGCAAAGTATATTAAATAGCGAACATTTTGAAGCCAAGCCTTACTTCCTATCTCAATTAATTGAGGAGATATTGCATTCCGAATGTTGCAAAACTTTGATCGCTTTTTTCTCCGTTTTCTAGTTTCGACGCTTACGTTACTCTGGCTCTAGGCGCCTCATTTAGTTCTGGCAAACACCCCACATTCAAGATTAGGTTAGTATTGAGAGACAGGAAGGCAAACCAACATCACAGTTGCTGTACCAGTATTTGTCTGTCAGTTTTGGAGCCTAGGGTAAAGAAAAATATTTTGATGTGTGTACCTCAACAATATTAAAGATAACTGAAATAGAGTCTAATTATTACATACCAATAAAAGATATACATAAATATCTAAGTATTTTCTTGCAGCATTTCCATCAAGGATTACCTCAGCTCCCTTCCTTGTCACAATGATCTAAGTATTTTCTTGCCAACCTCCACCTACACCTTAGGCTGCATGAGTTTGTAACCAATGACCTGTTACAGACATATATTATGTATTAATGATGGAAAAATTAATGAAAATAAATAAATAAATAAAAAATAGTAAATTTACCATTTCAGTGAAAACTAACATGGGAAATACAGTTGATATTATTGTACAGGGAGCAATGATGGTATTCCACTTCAACATTTCATAGAAAATTTGAGATAAAAGATGTTTTTGGCATAATTTCATATTTCAGTATATTCTATGCTCAAGATGGAACTTAACACCTGAGTTGCAAAAACTAAGTTTTCAGTCTGAGGAATTGTCACATGATAAATGAAAGTTTGTTAATAAAATGCAGTAGCACTGAACACAAACAAGTCTGAATAATGAATGGTTTCCAAATATTCAAGTAGAACATAAATGTGATTCTTTAAATCCTGAACACATGAGCTGCTTTGACCCGATTCTATAATATGTAGGAAATGCCGATTAGGATAATTTGTTCTCTGAATAGTATTTAAGGATTTTGAGAGTATGTACTGTCTGACAACTCTCCTTGCCAGCAATGCACAAATATCACATGTGTGTTGTCTCCTTTGTTGTGACTCACACTACTAATCAAGTTCTTTTCCTGTTATAATGTCATGAAGTCTCTGGCAAGAAGACAGAGGACTCCATCACCAATGCAGTGGAGGAGATGATGGACTAATCTTGACTGGATATTTGGCTGGTCATCCTTCCTTCCTTTATTATTCTCTTTAATTACATATCAACACATAATGCCTTGGTAGTTTTAGTTACTGCAAATAATTTCTCCTTAATGCTGAAAATGACTGATTTTGAATGCTGTGCATATAATGGTGAGACTGAAACTAATTACTTTATTTTAATTTAGTAAAATGTTCTTGAAAACAAATTGCCAGCTTGAATTTATATTCAGGCTTTCTACTGCAGTTGGACACAAAAATGCATGCACACACACATACAAAGCAAAAAAAAATGTCTTTATGGAAGAAGGAAATCCGAGTCATTTTGTAAAACCAAAAACAGCAAAATCATAGATGTGTTAATATTGCACAATTTTCTTCCAGCAAAGTAAAGGAATATTTTCACAGAAAGTCATCCCTTATGACTACCACTACCAATCCTTCTAGTGCAATGGATTAAAGGGTTCTTAGATTTCAAATTACATGAGATATTCCTCACAGCCAAGAGACTGACAAAATTTGCTATGAATCAAAGAAAAGAAGATCAAAGGGAGGAGCCCTTTCTTTGAGAGAGAGAGAGAGAGAGAGAGAGAGAGAGAGAGAGAGAGAGAGAGAGAGAGAGAGAGAGAGAGAGAGAGAGAGAGAGATATCTGGTTTATTTTCAGTCTCTAGTAGTGCCAAGTCATACCATGACTCACACTGGTATCTTTAGTTAATGACTGTCCACTATGGACACAGCAGTGACCACTTAAAAGTGATGCTCCTCAAAATCTTAATCAATGTAACTTATTTATAGGATTTTCTGGACTCTTTTGCCACTCCTTTCTTAACATCTTTTGGAGTTGGGACAACCGCAGTGAAGGGTTCTCCTTCTTGAGCTGTGGAAGCCTGCGTGTCTCATAAGCCTTGAATGCAGCTGCTACCCTCTTCTCTGGATGACGATCTTGTGGTCCATCTTCAACGCTAAGAAATCAACATGGTTAATTAGTTAGTAACCCATAGCACACTGTAGTTAAGGATGGGCCTTTAGCTACAGGCCTAAACAATTACAAATATAATGAACAAAGAAAAAAAAATTACCCTTGCTGTATGAAATGCATTCATAAGGTCTTTCCATTAGAAAGGTAATTACAAATTTTAAGCAAATGCTTCATAGCATTGCTATGGTTGTTATCACCAAGTTTCAGAGAGTTTACTTGAAAGCTCTCATTACATAGAATGTTGTTTGCTGGATCTTTATTACTTCTGCTCAGGCATTTATGTATGCATTCCTATAGACTTTGGTGAAGGCTGGATGTCTGTATCTTCATACCATATACAGACATCCTAAAATCTAGTAATCTATGTGTAAATATATGTACACATAAAAACACTTGCCACATATTTCTGCAAACTTTTGGCTCTTCTCAAAAAAAATATATAACATACATGTAAAATAAATTATAGAAAGATCACAATAAAGACCTTGGTATGATCTCTCATATGAAGCACAGGACTACATCGCTACACAATAAATAAAGAAGGTGCTGCTTAAACTTTGAAAAGATGCAATGAGTACACTTTTAAGGAAGAAATGAGAGAGAAAGAGAGAGGGGGGGGGGTAGCTTACCTAAGTGCACTTATAGCAGCATCAATACCACTTGCTTGCACTTGATCCTCCGTAGTCTTGTTGAGGTTCTCCACAAGAGGCACCTCAAGGTGAGTTGGAACTGCCTCTTCAGCGTTCTTCTCCCTCATCATATTCTCTCGGTTTTCCTGATGGCACATGGGAGATACACGAGAAACTAAACTTTGTGACAGAGGTATTCTCTTCTGTCTATGATTATAAAGCTTTGAAAACTCAATGAAAATAAATTCATCCTAGTTGTTGCATCTCTTGCTATCTTCTATAGTTATTTTAATGCTAACTTCTCTTTTTATCTTAAGTGCATGCTTTCCCTCCTTCTCCAGCCTTGCCACACAAGGCTTTCTTCTTCCTCTCAAAACATTTATCCCTTTTTTTGTCCAACTCTTAGGTACTAACCATATAAGATATATCAAATATGAAAATGACATGCTATATAATAATGTTTTGTTATCTTAATATTTACTAAAACCCTATGTAAAAAAACTCATCCATTCACTAAGTTCTGTTCAAATTTAAGAGCAATATTTCCAAGGGGAATTTCTACCAAGGTCATCCCTGAGGATGTGCATCATTAAAGACAGAAATATTGAGTACCTATCTTACCTGCAACTGGAATGCCGTGATCTTTTGTGGCGTTGCTTTTGGAGTGATGTCTTTAAGTTCATTTTCTGCTAATGCACGAATTTCAGCTTTCCTTTCTAAGTCTGCCTGACGTTTTTTCTCGCGCTCCTCCTATAGATTGTGATAATCATAAGTTAATTATTAAAATACTGTACCTGAAATCCTGAAATACATATGTGTGCATTGAAAGGTTGTACATTCATAAATAGAGATTGCAATCAAGTGAAAATAAAATATATGGTTCAGTCCCGCACATTGTGGTGCCCAACATTAGCATACCTTCCTGGCTTGCTTCCGCTGTACATGCTTGTCATCATCAGCCCAAAAAGCATCGTCTATGGCCTTGTCTTTTTTCTGCTTTTCTTGAGCTGCAGCTTCTGCTTTACGTGCCCTGGCCACAGCAGACTTACTGTTCTCCCCTTGGAACTTCTTTGGCATTTTTGTGTTTTGGTTATTCTGCAAATCAGCAAAAATTATAAAGCTGAGTGGTTCTGGCATGACCATTCAAGGCATTTTTGCAGTCATCTCCCAAGGATAAAACAGTATTTCGACTTGTTATTTGGCAAGTACTGAGTTTAGCTGTTCCACTCTTTTGGACCTGTAAGGAGGCAGGCAAAACAGTGGGTTGTTTTTTATTGTCTTATCTTGCCCTTGGCCAGCTTGCCTCTCTTACATACATACATATATATATACCTATATATATATATATATATATATATATATATATATATATATATATATATATATATATATATATATATATATATATATATATATATATATATATCCTCCCCTCTATGGAGTTGTAATATTGGTGACACGGGCAAAGAATGGCAGGCTGGCACTATGTGACACTTTCTACTTCAATCATCATCTGGCACAAAGCCAATGGACAGATTAAATATTTGAGTAAAGGCAGCACTCCATACTATGTCCACAACCCACCTGTCTGACTTATAACACCAGCAGGCAGGGATGAATCACAGATTCACGATGGGTGAGTGGCGCAGGACACACACACACACACGGTTACCTCGGTGGTGGACGGGGCGGGTTAAAGTGTCCTTGCTTCCAGTGATACAGGCTGCTGCTGCTGGTGCATTCACTGCTTTATAGGGCACAGCGTGACATATAAGGCCGAGGCACAACCAGCAGGAGGGAGTGTGTCCGTCTTAAATTCTTGGCGTGTGTATTGTACTGTCGCAATGCTGCCCAACAACACACACAGTATGGGAACAACTTACAGGTTTGTTTGTTTACATTTGGAATCGCTGTGGCTTGAGACCGTGCAGTAGGGGGAGAGACAAATGACAAATGACAAATTTATTGACCTCTTATAGTACATTACATAACTGTATATAAAGTTTAACATGAAAGAGGGTCACATTCCCATTGAGCAAAGCTCTTTATGAGCAACTATTATAATTCTTGTTTCAAAAAGTATAGGTCATGGCGAGGACATTCATTGAGTATAAATATTAGCATATCCGCTATTGTATACACACACACACACACACACACACACACACACACACACACACACACACTCACATATAGCTACACACATATACACATATACACACATACACACATATACATACATATACACATACATATACATACACATGCACACATACATATACATATATACACACACACACACACACACACACACACACACACACA
>CM035205.1:20629878-20672378 GCA_020233015.1 Callinectes sapidus | reverse complement strand
ATATGGCAGTTTTCCTCTTTGTTTATAGTCCTTTCCTTTTAAATCATCATCTTCATCATTATCATTATTATCATCATCATTTTCCCCCTCCAGTCACTTTCACCTGCATGTGTTCCCCCCACCAGAAAAGCCAATTAAAAGACAGTTCCCTAAATTACAAGATTTGTTTTTTAGGGCCTTTGTTTTCCTATTTTACTACATGATGGGAGGTCAAAGAAAGAGTGACAAAAAATTATGGGAAATGGAAAAGAAAAGTGATAAAGCTAATATTTTCAAGAGCAGGAATGTATGAGGAGAGCCGAAAAAAAAAAAAAAGGAAGTAAAGATGATTTGCTGCAGAACATTAAAGAAGCGGAAATGCAACAAGGAACCTATTTTTGTTTGTTTGTTATTGGTGTGCTTAGTGGTTGGTAACAGTTTTATTTTGCCATTGCAGGTGCAGGGGTGTGGCGGAGGCGGCAGTGACGGCAAGATGTTGGAGACAAGGTTATGGATGGTGCGAGTGGCGGTGGTTGCGTTGGTGGCGGTGACGTGCGAGGCGGTGATCAAGTACCCACCAATGATGACCAAGCAACCACCCCCAAACGATGAGATTCTCTTCCACGTGACTTCAAGGCCTGACCAAAACGACAAGCCTTTCCTCATTGAGTGTGAGGCTGAGGGAGAGCCCGCCCCAAGGTTCGTTGTATTACTGCTTGCACCACTGCTTTATAAGACGTCAAATTATCCTGTGTTCAAGCATTGCAATTACACTAAATGAGAATGAGAGCCATTTTGCACATTTCCTTAAAACGTGTACTATTTCATCAATCCACTATGGTCTCCTAATAAACTTTTATATACCTTATTAGAGAACATGACTCTCAGCTTGAGAATTGTGTCTGTTTAATGGGAAAATAAGGGAGAACAGAGATACCTTTGGCCACTATGGCTTGAAGTCACACAGGAACAAGTACCCAACATAATGAAGAGTGGTACTGTCAGGACTTCTGCTTTTATACCTTGTTAAAGTAATATCAATATCAAAACATACTAAAACACAATGGATTAATTATTATTAATGTGCACATTAATTAATTAATTAATTAATGTGCATTCAAACTTTGGCAATGCACTTCCATGGCGTAAGATATAAGTTATTTGCCTGGTTATACTATATGTTTATTTGTATATGTTGATGTATTGAAATATGTCACTGAGAACAACTTGAATAAAGACATGCTGCATATTAACAAAATTTTATAATGAATGTAGTAAATCTTATTAATTGTTGTGCAGATTTTTAATGTAACAAGGAATTGTGATGTTCACCACTCACCTTATTGGTTCTTTATGTAGGGATGAAATTTTTACTGAGAACATTTCTATCTATTCCTTTCACTAAAAATAGTGAAATGAATAGTTATCATTCCATGCATGAAATCATGCAAATGTACATACATATGTGTACATGGTTAATTGAAGGAAAGGTAGCACACACAAACATTGTTGGAGCTGTTTCCATCATCAGGTATCGATGGATCAAGAACGGGAAGGAGTTTGACTGGCAGACGTATGACAACCGTATATCACAGCAGCCAGGAAGAGGCACTCTGGTCATCACTTCCCCCAGGGATGAGGATCTGGGCAAGTTATCGCTGTTTATTTGTAAAATATTGATTACGACGTTAAAGTATATTTTTTTTATTTATCTTTACAATATATAGTAATCTTTTGAATTTTGAAATGTATCACCAAATTAGAAAAATCTTTTCTTTCAGTTTAGAAGATATTTAATATGATTATTTGTATTGTTAAATTGCTCATATTTTTGCCAGTGTTATTAATTCATTTTACTTACATTGCTTCTAATTGTTTTATTTTTTTTATGATGAACAGGTCAATACCAATGTTTTGCCACCAATGAGCTTGGAACGGCCACATCCAACTCTGTGTTTGTCCGAAAGTCTGAGTTGAACAACTTCAAGAACCAGGATCCCCAAACAGTGGAGGTGATGGAAGGAGAGCCAGTTGAGCTTGCCTGTCAGCCTCCCGACGGCTATCCTAAACCCTCTGTCTACTGGATGATTCAGGTAGAGAATGTAGTGTTTTTTTCGGCCTGGTATGAAAGGTTTCATTTTGTCTTAGTGATTGCTATGAGTGGTTGTTTATATAAGCATCTTGCATATCCATGATTCTTGAATTAAATAAGACACAACTTAAAGAAACACCAGCAACAGTGCTAAATGATTTGGTGGATTTTTGTCAATAAAAATTATCAGTTGAAAGAACAAACAATAATGAACTGATCTGGTGTGACACTACACACCCGTTTACAAAAAAAACTGAGGATGCAAGCAAACTATTGTCTCTCTGTCAGAATCATTGATTAACATTGAAAGTGTAAGTTCAATCCTTTATGTTATTGTATATTTGCAAGTGTACAAAATTTTCAAATTATTCTGGAATTATGGCAACAGATTTATTGAAACTGAATGAACCATGATTGATTTCCTGAAATAACAGACAATGTCTTGCTTTTTCAGGAGGACCAAGGAGCACTGCGAAGTATCAACTCCTCCCGAATGACTGTTGATCCTGAGGGCACTCTGTGGTTCTCTAATGTGACACGCTTTGATGAGTCCAATGACTTCACCTATGCCTGCTCAGCTACCTCTGCATTCCGTAATGAGTACAAATTGGGAAACCGTATGTACCTGCGTGTGTCACCGACTGGAAACAGTGCCGTCCAGACCAAAAATGAGCCCCAAGAACAATTCAAATCTCGTAAAAATACCGTCATTCTTAAAGGCAGAACACTCAGGCTTTGGTGCATCTTCAGTGGGACGTAAGTTTGCCATCTGAGGAACAGATCTCTTCCTGTACTTGTTAATGCATATAGTATATTAATTTGCAAAAGTTTCAGCTTAAAGTAAATTTTTATGCATCTGTTCACCTTTTGTATGTATTCAAGTTCCATTGTATTAAGAATAAACAGGATATGAATATGTAACCTAATAGTCATTTCTGCTGTTCACAGTCCCCTCCCAGAGATGCGATGGAGAAAGAGCAACAGCTCTCATTTCCCACATGAAAGAGTGGATTATGAGAATTATGGCAAGACCTTGGTCATCCGCTATGTTGACTTTGAAGATCAGGGGACTTACGAGTGTGAGGCAAGCAACGGTGTTGGTGTAGCAAAGTCTTACTCCATGAATGTTGAAGTGCAAGGTAATGTACTGTCAGTATATTTTGATAGCCTCTCAAGAAGCAAAGTAATCACAAAGTAAATTCTTTCATTATGTAAGGTTTAAAGTCAAGAACATCAACAGTGTCTTTGCTTTGGCAGGATGCTACCAATTATTTTATCCTTTCTGTATTTCTGTATTTTATTGTTAGAATAAGTAAAGTTGATTGTGAATCATCAGAATTTTTATTATTTTACCTTTTTATTGTAATTAAATTAAAGGAATTATTGTATGTTTTTTATTCTTTCCATCAAATGTTTTTTTTTCTATTCCAGCTATTCCATACTTTCTTAAGGAACCTGAAGTAGCCCACAAGGCTGAGGGAGAGACAGCTGAATTCCACTGCAAGGCGTGGGGCAAGCCTCCCCCAAAGCAATACTGGATATACAATGGCATGCCCATCACTGAAGCACCTCTCAATAGTCGCCGTGTTGTCGAGCCAGAGAAGATCATCATCTACAACCTGACCAAGGGTGATACGGGCAACTATGGATGCAATGCTACCAACGAGCACGGCTACGTTTACAAGGATGTTTACGTCAATGTTCTTGGTACGATGGCTGTTTGTATTCTTTACCTGAGAAAGAGGGAAGAAAATAAATTATGTTATCCAATGAAAAATTAGATGCCTTTGAAGGAAATATCAGTTTAGTATCGAGAATATATTTTGTCTTTATTATTGAAAGCAATACACTTTATAGATCAAGGGAAAAGGTAAATGTAATATAGATTATGGTAGATTATGGTATAAAAAACTTTCTAGTAATTAATTGAAAATGTAAGTGCCTTTTCCTAAGTCAGGAATCAGGGGGTGAACAGAGGATTGTTGTACCATGTGTATTTGTGACCATAATATGATGAATGTACAGACAGATTGATTCCATTGTCTCCCTGCAGCACTTCCACCAGAGATCCGCAGACCTCCCACTGACGTCATGACCGTGGATGGGAAGCAGGTGAACATGACTTGCCGAGTGTTTGGTGCTCCTAAGCCACGCATCACCTGGATCAGAGACAACGAGGAATTGACTGGTGGTAGATTCCAGATAACTAGTGAAGGAGACTTGGTTATAAAGTGAGTCTTTTGCTCTCTTATCCTTATTAAATTGTTTGTTTATTTGATTTGTTCATTGATTTCTTCATTTTATTTTGTTAATGTACTTATTAATCTGTTCATTTATTTATTTGTTTATTTATTTATTTTCTCCTGTAATATATTTGTAATTGCTTTACATAAAAAACTTCGCCTTAATAATGAGGAAGTGCTTATAGCTATTGCAAGTGCAAAGAAAATAGAATGTTGGCAAATGTTTAGAGTCATTTAACCAATAGTGGGAACTCCCTCTTACAGCGAGGTGTTATTCACTGATGCCGGACAGTACACTTGCTTTGCTGAGAACAAGTTTGGCAAGCAGGAGGCACACGGGTCGCTGGTGGTGAAGGAACGCACCAAGATTACTGATGAGCCGCAGGACTATGAAGTAGCCGCCGGGCAGACGGCCACCTTCAGGTAAGTGCCATCGATGAGACTTGAATATGATTGTACTTTAAAAGATTTGAACCAAGTGAGTGTAATCGTGTTTCTTTCTTTGTCTTTGAATACTAAACTCTTCAAATCATGACTGTTTCTGCATCATGCCTTTCAGTTCCAGTACATCCAGATGTTTGTATTTCTTTTTTCTTTAATTGAACTTTCATGTATTGTTTTTAACTCATAGACCTTTGAATTAAGACATATATCCTCCTATTATTCTGTTGTTTAAACCCCTATCCACCTTTTTTGTAGTTATCTTTCCTAGCAAGGAGATTGCAATGCTTTCCTTGTACCAATCTTTGCCATGCCATGCGACTGACTGTCTGCTATTAAACATGTTTTCAGTAGAATATGTGCTTCACAAACTCAGATGTGTGTAACCTAGAAACATTTTTAATAAAAATGCTGCTTATGTTTACAAGATCTGAAAAGAATACAGCAGTGTAAGGATTAGTGATATTTGTTGATATTTAACTATTTGTCTTTTCCTTTTTATATACAGCTTGTGTTGCATCCAGAAGTGGCAACTAGAATTTTTGGGTTAGCTTCTATCTCTTCACATGAATTTAATTTTGTGGCATTTAGGCAGGCTGCATTATTCTGTAATTGCCAACTATGTACTGATAAATGAAGGAAACAATGAATCAATTAATATAAAAATATTTTGCCTGCAGGTGTAATGCTGTGACTGACAATGATTTAGAGTTGAACATTCAGTGGCAAACGGATGGTGAGGACATTGACTTTGAACAAGAACCAAGATTTGTTCAGCAGTCTGACTTCTCATTGAGTATCACCAAGACCACAGAGCTGGACTCTGGGAAGTACACTTGTGTTGCATCCACTGATCTGGATGAAGTGTCTGCCACTGCCTCACTGATTGTTCAGGGTAAGTTTTTACTTTTTTTACTTTTTTCCTGACCCTTCATGATTCTTCTCAAATATGCCGTATTATTCAAGATAAAAAAAAAACTAATATTAACAAAATTAATATTATCCATTAAAGCTTTCTTGAAATATAAAGTATGTGGTGGGTTTGTGATCTTATTTTAGTTGTGTCATAGGAACATATGTCCCCTAAAATAATGGCAAGAAAAGAAAGAATGAACATTTAAAAATGCTTTATTGAGATAACTCAAAGGTATTCTGTGTTGAATTTATATATGAGGGTATTGTACAATTGAAATGTATAGAATTATTCACATTTTGAAGATTAGAAATCTTTAATTGTTATGATTTGACTCAATGAGCTGTTTCTTCTCTAGTAATGGAGATATATGTTTTAAGATATTTGTAAAGGGAATTGATATAACAGGTGAATTATTTCTTAGATTTTGTTAAAAGACTTGTTATATAATGTAAATGAAAATGATTTGTCTTCCCCAGATGTGCCCAATCCACCCAATCTGCTGAAGGTGACCTGCAATGTCCGGGACGCCAGTGTGGAGTGGCAGCCAATGGGTGACAACCGTGCCCCCATCCTGGCCTACATCATCCAGTACAACACCAGCTTCACACCTGACACATGGGAGAGTGCCTTTGACCATGTGCCAGCAACCAGTACAGAGTTCACCGTGAGTACTTCGAAAACTGACCGCTCTATGTAGAGCTATTGTAATGGTGCCTTCAATTTTTCCTTGTTTGAGGTCCAAGAGATCATAACACAAAAGAAAGGAAAAGTTTGATCAAGTAGTGACTGAAGAACAAGTTACTTTGCCATATTTATCGGTAATGTACTGCAATGGGTGTGTCATACCATTTTCAGTACCAACAGGTTTTATGATTTCTTTACATTATGTTAGTTAATTTTTATCTGCCCAAGTAAACATAGTTAGCTTGCCCAAAATACTATTATGGATTTCCTTCTAGCTGTGTGAATGATTGTGGTAAAATTTGACTCGTGCCTTTTCTCCCAGATCAACCTGAGTCCATGGGCAAACTACACATTCCGAGTAATTGCACGCAACAAGATTGGTCCTTCCCAGCCATCAGATCACTCTGAGATGTGCACAACCTTGCATGATGTTCCTTACAAGAACCCTGATGGTGTGGAGGGCAAGGGGTCTGATCCCAATAACTTGGTCATCAAGTGGTCGGTAAGTTGTGCTGATAGGAGAAATGATAGAATTTTTAAAATCATTTAACTGTGTTCATTGGATTTGCTTGCATTATCATAAAAGATCCATAAGTATGCAAAGATTCTTCTTTTGAGTTCATTAGGAAATTAGTTAATTGAGGAACACAAGTCTCCATCAAGTACTAACCAGTGTTACAATACTCATACCATCTGCCCAAGACTGCCTAGATTGTAGCTTGGCGATGTCTACTCTTCGTACATTGAATTGTTTGATTGCAATTCTATTTTAGAGGACTATTTGAATGTGAATTTGTCTTAATTATTCTCTTGTTTTATAAACCTTAAATTACCTAATGATGCAAATACTTTTATCCCTCAGCCAATGCCAGAGATTGAACACAATGGTCCAGGCTTCAAATATCGTGTGTACTGGAAGTCTGATGATGTAGCAAATGCAAGGTGGCAGACAGAAGATGTTATAGACTGGGAACAGGATCACTTTGTGGTGCCAAATCAGCCTACATTTAGGCCCTACAGAATAAAGGTGGAGGCCCACAATGATCGTGGAGAGGCAAATGTGGCTGCACCTGAAATTCAGGGCTGGTCTGGAGAAGCAGGTGAGTTTGTTCTTTTCTTTTTATCTGCCAAAAATGTACCACCTACGAAGTATATGTAATCATTCATAAGGCTTTTCTAATCTTCCCCATTGTTTCTAGCTGCATTGGTTGTTTTTTTGTGAAAAATGGATAAAGTATTTGAAATTTAAGTGGACTAGCTGTGGAAGGAAAAAAGTAAGATAACATTTAAGAAAGTGTTGTACTGTACATTATAAGGTATAACATTTCTGAGATAAAACCTGAAAAAAAGAATGGCTGTCAGTTGTGTTGTTCAGAATGGAGTAACTGGTTTAAGGAGTAGTGCTGAAAATTCCACTTTATATATCAGTGTACAGTTGTAAAGTTTGAGGGCACAGTATTATTTTAGGTTTGCATATATGAAAGAAACTTAGATCCGAGGGATTTTTGACAGGTTTCGTACATGGCATCATTAATCCATTTGTTTAGTGGACTTGGCTTGCAGCTGACAAGGTGTGACTTTAAATGTATGGCCAAAGAGAGAGACACTTTGCAATGTGTGTCCTTCTATGCTGAACCTTCTTGTATTTCACAGGACATAGTACAACTGTTAGGTTGAGGAGTGTTGGCTCTGTTGCTCACTTGGAATACACATGAATATGTTCACTGTAAATGATGATGATGACGAGGGAATGTCGCTGAAGAAGAGAATGTTGCTATTCGAAAGGTTCTACTGAGTGGATAGATAAAGGAATTGAGTTCTGTGGGGTTTGCTTTGCTTTGTTTTGAAATAATGGATCACAAGTTAGGTATTTTATAGCTTCTATGCATGAACAGTTTTATTGGTGGCAAGTTTAACATGGTGATGGTGGTGGTGGTGATGTGTGACAGAACCCACTGAGGCACCACGGAACCTGACACTGCTGGTGCTGAAGGATGCCACCACTGCCATGCTGGCCTGGGAACCTGTCTCAGAAGACTCCATTAGGGGACATTTCAAGGGATACAAGGTATGTTGCTCTCTCTCTCTCTCTCTCTCTCTCTCTCTCTCTCTCTCTCTCTCTCTCTCTCTCTCTCTCTCTCTCTCTCTCTCTGTCTCTCCTGTCTCTCTCTTTCTCTCTGTCTGTCTGTCTCTCTCTCTCTCTCTCTCTCTCTCTCTCTCCCTCTCTCCATTTTGTATCCATGTAAGTCATCTTTCACTTTTACTTGCTCTCATCATCTTACTATTGGATGTATGAAATTCCATTTCCTATCTTTGTCTCCATTCAATTTGCATTTGCTTAATTGAATGATTTGACTCTGTGTGTGTGTGTGTGTGTGTTATGCAGAGATATGGTGGCTGCTCATAAGCTTTGTATTAGGTAATCCTCTTTGTAGAAATGTTAATTATGAATATAGAGAGATGCATATGAGTTGCATATTGGGGCATTTTATGTTGCTCTACTATAAAATACTTTTGTTTATTCATTTAACTAGGTTTTCTTACCAACTTTGAGAAACTTTTGTAATTGACCCAAATTTAGATTTGGGTTGCATAACTCCAGAGTAATATTTAAAGATTATATTATATGACTACTCATTAATTTGCCAATCATTATGTCTATGATGTGCACTTCCATGTTGCAGTAGTTTGTTTTCCTGGATACAAATTGGTTAGCCCCAACTATTGATCCCTCCTTTGGGTTAGTCAGTAAATGGGTAGCTGGAATGGTTGGTCAAAAATAGGCACCTGGAAAACATAGGAAAGGTGAGCTGTAAAACCCAGATATGACTGTGGGCTTTAGTAAGGGATATCCACCACAGTCTAAAAGGATAATGAGACTGATAAGCATTGATCCCACACACAACAACAGTGTATGTCTTCACCTTTACCATAATGTCCTTGATTAATTTTTCTCTTTTCTCTCAACAGATCCAGACCTGGACTGAGAAGGAGGATGCCGATAAGGCACGAGACATAATTGTGGAGAATAACAATGAACCATCTGCTCTTGTTACTTCATTTGTGCCCTACACCAAAAATTTTGTGCGTGTGCGAGTGTTCAATGGTGCGTATGATGGCCCACCAAGTGACGTGATCGACTTTGTCACTCCTGAAGGAAGTGAGTACCCATGCATGACATTATTGTCTTACGTTACCCTTAAGTAATGCTTTGAGTGTGGAGAAAAGTGCCCAGTTATGCCATTTTTTAAAATTTTGTTTAGAATATGGAGTACATAGTTGCAAAACACTTTATGCAATTATTTAGTATTTTACACACACAACCAAATTTTTTATTGGTATTTATGATGTTTGATTGTACTGAATAACAATTGATTTTGGTTTTGAGAATAGAATGATTTATTTTTGAGTATCAGTATCTGTACTTTACTCAAAGCTTAAGTAAACTAATGCGCTTATAAATGAGATTTCAATTTAGCACCTTCTTTACTCCACTCATTACATATCTCTTTCAGAGCCTGGTCCTGTTGACTCTTTGGATGCCATTCCATTGGGCTCATCAGCATTTTATCTCGTCTGGAAGAAACCCAAACAACCCAATGGTATCTTGAGCGGTTACCACATCTACTACCAGGAGGTAGATGGCACAAAAACTGGTGCCATCTCTGAGCGTGATCCCCCAATTCTCGATCACACTGTGACTACAGCCAAACTCGCCTCCCTCAGGCCTGGCACCAAGTACCGAATAACCATCAAGGCTCGCACAGCTGTGAGTATATTGCACCACCAACTGAGGTCTCGAATAAAAGATCCTTATAACTCTAGAGCTTAAATCTCAAATAATTTTTCTTTCAAGCTGTATTGTAAGTGTTGTGTTATTCCTTCAAAGAAGCACACTGGATGTAAGTAATCATCAGTTCATGCTCTATGTCATTCATCCTCACAGAGACCAACTTACTATTGATTGATGTCTTAGAAAGAGGGTGACTCATTTAATGGTAGTTGAGGTGAAGGCAGTGGCATGAGGTGTTTGTTTGATGAGCACTTACATAAAATTGTCTTTACTACAGATGGGTGAAGGATCCGGCTACTTCATTGAGAGGATGACCAGAAGCAGTGGTGCCACACCCCCTGGCAAGCCTAGCTTCATCTGGCAGCATGTCACCACCAAGAAGGGAGAAGCAGCCATTAAAGTTACTTGGATTCCAAACACAGAGAGCAATCCTGGCTCTCACTTCTTTGTCAAGTATAAGTACGTATCAGTGCATATTTTAGAGTTAGGCTCTGGAAAAGCATATAATAATGAGTGTAATTATTATTATCGTGATGGTGTTTCACATTATAATAAAGCAGTACTCTTTAAGGTGGGAATGTCAAATTTAAAAGATAGGAAAGCATCAGTACTGACAGAGAAGCCTAACTTATGCCTTTGTTGTACTTTTAACATGTAGACCTCCATGCAGAAGCTCTAAACAAGAACTTTCAAAAAAATTATGTACATATTTTTTCAGTGTCACCAGCCATACTACTTAGAACAATTATAAAGAATTATTCCTTACTATTTAAGTGTTCTCTGTTGTCTCTTGCTCCTTTAGCCATTACAAACATACAAATGAAGAAACAAAGTAACTACAGTATACCCCCGCTATTCGTGGGGGTTACGTTCCTTTCCCTCCCGTGAATACAGAAGATTTGCTATTAATTGATGCAGTTTGAAAACGCCTATGTATGATAATAATATATATGCTAAAATATGCTTCCCAAACACATTCTAAAGACATTCTTACTCATTAATACAGTATTAATGTAGTAATATATAGGAATGATGGATTAAAAACAGTAATGATAGTAATGATATAGTATAATATGTACATAGTAGGTAAGTCTCGCGCATGAAGATGCTTGTGATGTCACGTCATCTGCAGCCAATCAGCAGGAAGGAGAAACAAAAGCACGTAACTGACATTGTTATTTTAAAATTATTTACCAGTTATACTGTATCATCTCTCTTTTCTATTTTTTTAGATTTTATATTAACTGACATTATTATTTTAAAATTATTTACCAATTATACTTTATCATCTCTTATATTTTTTTATTTCAAATTAACTGATATTGTTATTTTAAAGTTATTTACCAGTTATACAGTATCATCTCTCTTTTCTAATTTTTTATTTTATATTATATTCTGCTAAAAAAAAATGGCCTAAGAAATTCACAAAATTGCCGAAATTATGAAAAAGTAAACTTTGAGAGAAAAATCTGCGAGTATGTGGGGCCGTGAACGGTGAACCGCGAATGGGTGAGGGATCACGTCATTGGTGGCAATGTGCACATCAGAGGTTTGTGTGGGCTCACTGAGGCTGAAAAATTGTGCACATGAGGAAGGTGTTGATGTAGATGGCAGTGGACACGACTATATTTTTATACTAAGGGCGTTAATGTTACTTGCTACACAGCACTGGATTCTCCCTCGGGGTGACCAAAATTTTTAGTTGCAATAAAATTAATGAATATGAAGATTTGAAAGTTTGTAGGCCTTTTATCATGCCGGTGTCTGTCCTTCATGGTGAAATCCTCTTTCAGGTTGTATGGGGGAAGTATAGTCTCTGAGACCAAGCCAGAGCTGTATGAAGACTTCATTTTGCTGAAGGGTCTGGAGTTAGATAAGGTTTACCAAGTGTCTGTGGTGGCTGTGGATGGGGCATACTCCATTGAGTCTGATGTTGAAGAAATAGACACCCATAGGACTGGTGTTGTGAGTATCTTCTCTTTGTTTACACAAATTGGTGTTAGGTGCTCAATAAAAGTTTATCTTTCCATTCCTTTTGGAAGTGTTGAATTAAGCTGCTAAAAATTGGGATGAAATTGAGTTGTATTTTTTAAGTCTTACAGGGAAATTAGCTCGTAAGTATTCAAGAAGAGTGTTTGATGGATTACAAATTTCCCACTGTGTCATTTTCTTGGCTTACTTATGAGTCACCTGCTAAACTATTGTTCAAGCTTCCTGTTCCTCTCAATTCTCTGAGAGTTGAGACCCATTCCAAGGCAGCTGTAAACTTTGATTTTATACAGGTAATAGAAACATCAGTAGTAGTGACAGTTGTTGGTTTGCTGCTGAAACCTTACCTTCATTGTGCTGTTAGTAAAATTAAATCTTTGTGTTACAGAGTCAAGGAGTGTTCATTCGTGAGACAGACAACATTGCTACCCGTGGATGGTTTATTGGCATGATGCTGGCCATTGCCTTCCTTCTCCTGATTCTCATCATTGTCTGTATTGTCAAACGCAACCGTGGAGGAAAGTATGCCGTCCATGAACAAGAGGCAGCCCACGGCCGCAATGACTTCAATGAAGAGCAAGGGTTCCCTGAGTTTGCACAGCCGTATGTTTTCCGTCAGTCATTGTTGTTCATCTCCATTTATTTTTGTTTGTCAAACCTGCTTTGTAAGATTCAATTCACAATATTTTGTTTAAGTTTATTTGCTTACAACTTCAATTTATAAATTTCCCAAACACAATCTTTGTTGTTCGCTCATGGAACCACAGATGATGTCATGACAGATTTAACTGATGAAAAATGTGTCAGTATATATTCAAAGAAGGCCAGCATAGAACAGCTAGTATGAGCCTTTGGAGAACTTTGCTAACCAGTAAGCAAAGCTAATCACTTTGAGACTGTCATATCTGCCCCAGATGCATTTACACTAGGTTGAGTTAAATGCAGTAACTGGTTGAACACAAGTATAGTAAGCTGTCATATTGCAGGTTGGATGGAGCAAAGAGAGACAGTCTAGCAAGTGATGTGAAGCATCCAATAGAATCTGACACGGACTCGATGGCAGAATACGGTGATGGAGAAACTGGTAAGTTGGACATCAGACATGAATGAGCTTTCTTAGAATGAAATAATTAAGGTAGTTTCTGCATTTTCCTATGTATGTGTTGACTTGTGATCCTTCCTTATATTTAGCAGTAGCTGTATCTTGTCCTTGTCCTTGTTTGCCCTGATTATCCATATGGCAGAATTTTCCTTTCTTGCTCTTCCCACCTTCAGAAGCAGCTAAGCCCTCCTTTTTATTTTATTGATTTTTGTAGGAGCCAAGCTGAATTAAGGCCATTGTCCTTATCATTTTGTTGGCAGTAGGTTTTCAAGTAACTTGACATTTGTTTCTTGTCAGTTTTCTTAATTGAATGAATGCAATATTTTAAAAAGTTGTGGATGTAAAAGTAGTGTGTTACACCTCATGACCAAGATGCAAAGGCCTAAGACTGTATTTATAGTCCTTTTTACACTTCATCATGTTTTATCCAGCATAAGTTTTGTGGCAATATTTCTGGAATGTATGACTACAGTATTTCAGTTGTTGCTTCACCATAGTTGTTCAACAGAGAAGAATGAACTCATGTTGAGTAAGATTGAGATGAGAGATACAAAAAATATGAATATAGGAATACACTGTGAAGAGCATATAGGGAGTAAAACTATGTATGGAGAAGCATAATTGAGAGTTACCTGTTATGGGTATCTTGGTAACGTTTTGGAAGTGATGAATGAAAACTAGAAATATATATACTCATACTAGGTAATAAATGGTTGCTTTCAAAGAGTAAACAATTAATTTGAAACTATGGACTATTTTCTATATATGAGAAACAATTTTCCTGGATAATCTTGGCAATTTTATAAGCCATTGATGTGTATACTCTCCTTCCATCCTGTTTTTGTCCTAAACACCATGTCCTTGTGTTGTGATGACTGTCTGAACACTCAACACCCTACAACCTCCCTCCCTTTCCATTCCTCTAACAATCCTGCATTATGGTCTCAACAGTACCTTTAAGATCCAGAAAATTTACTAATCTATTTGTCATGTTTGCTGTTCACAACATAGGACAGACAGTTGAGACTGAACAAACAACTCTTTATGGGAACATACATGCTTACTTTACTATAATCTAATTTTCATGAAAACTACTAGATGACATTTTAGTCATTTGAATTTTGTCTCCCTATTTTCTAGTTTGTAATATTATTCCTTAGTCAAATACATCAACTTCAAGGATTCTAGTAATTACAAGTCATTTTATAGTGTTCAAGATATCCAACACTTAGCAGTGGAAGTCACTTATCATTGTTTGAATCCTGTAATAGTAGCTACATTGTTTGTTATGAAGTGTGCTTGGTTTCACTTTGCATAATTATACATACCTTCATGTAGTTGCCAAGTTGAATGAGAGCTTGCACAAATTGTAATGATCTTACCATGCATTCTCTCTCTCTCCTTACATACATACGTATATGATTAGTGTGCACTATTTGTTTCTCTGGGTCAGAGTGTAAGAATCAAGAGTATATTGACATGAATGAGATGCTGAGGGCAAGTGATATCAAGAAGTCTTGTTTGCTAACAAGACTTGTCATTTTGTTCATTCAAACCCAGTACCTTGGACCTGTTATTTTGTTCTTTCTAATTCAATACCTTGGCTGTCTCATCCAGCATCTGTCATTATGTCGATTATCATTGCCACATTTGTAGTTGCCATGTTGTGGATCACTTTGCTGCCTGAGTGTGTCAGGCATGTCAAGTGTCACTACTTAAGCAGAATCAAAATACAAGACCAGTAGAAACATCATATGGTAAGTTTTAAATATTGTTCTCAGGGCATTTGCACTTATTTCTGACCAGAGAAATGTACAATGTAAGTGTAGATGTTTCATTATGTCTGCGCATAGTGAAGCTAGTGCTTGTGTATATATTATTGCTCATAGCTTGACTGTTTGGCTCCTCTCAGGATCAGGTATGGCAGAAGATGGTTCCTTCATTGGTCAGTACGGCAAGAAGAAAGGAGAGACTTCATCCAATGCATTTGCCACCCTAGTTTGATGTTATTCCTGCATTCTTTTACATGTAAGCTTGGATTTGAAACTTACAGCAAGGTTTGGTACTTTTATTATTTCTATCATTTACTGAGATGTATTAAAATTAAATTGTTTCATCATGTCAACCTATTGGTGAGTAAAGTGAAAGATTACTAAATGGGTAATTGAGTGCAATGAAAGTGGTACATGGCTTCCTTCTTTTTATATAATAATCTCTGTATCATTATCATTGTACCTCAGGCAAAACTCAATTTAGACTACTGGGAAATATTGATGATATTGAATCTTTCACAATTATGTTACTTGGTCTAAGATCAGTGGACTTTGATATGGAATAGGACACAGCCATCAAGAGTGCATACCATGGAGGTGAATGATTTAAGACAAAATGAGGGTGAGAACAACAAAAAATAGGATTTTAGTGCCTGTGTAAATGAAATAGTGTGGAGTGATAGAATGCCTGAAAAGAAACACTCTGAGATGGCTGGATCGTATTGAAAGCATGAAGAGTGAGAAATTCATAAGAAAAGTATGAAGTAAAATTGAGAAAGTTGTTAGTAGGAAAGGAAGACCGTTTGTATTGTGGAAAGATTAGAGGAGTGCAGGTATGCCAGTAGAGACAGACCACTTGAACAATCATGAAGGGAATGTTTGAATTGTGAAAGATGGTGGCTCTTCTGTTGCTGCCACCTTGTGTGTTGGCATACCAATGAAAGAGGACGAGGTATTAGAGGGATAAGTGATCAAAGAATCTCCCTCCATTCCCTTTGTCACAAGTAACATACAATTCTTCCGAATTGGAGGGAGTGTGTGTGTGTTTGTGCGTGTTTGTTTGTTTGTTGTGTGTGCATGTGCAAACATGTAAGCTGGATTAGGAATTGCTTCAGTAGATTGATTTACTTGAAACTGAATATTTCTTACACACTTAATGTTCTCAAAAGTGTATGAAAATTGAAAAGTTATCATAATTAGATAAGAATTTAAAAGGTCAGCAAGTTGCATGTTCATGCATAAAAATTAAAAAGAGCCATTATAAAGCTGGAAATCCATTAGGAAGTTCCCATGGATTTGGATTCCTGTGTTTTTGCTGGTGCAGTATCAGAATTTGATATATCATCAGTTCAAGTGGACAGGAAGCTTAAAAAATGTGAGATATTGCCATAAATGCCATGTTGAACTGACACTTTCATCATAATGTATAAATTTGTCCACACTAGTTTAACAGAAGAAAGAAGAGTTGGAACTGTGAAACCTGTATATCACTCGGATCATATTGTGCAATACCAGATAGTAGATTTGAAATATTAAGGTTACTTTAAAGTGAAGAAGATAGATTTTCAGGTATCAGATAAAATATATTTGTGAAATGGATTTCAGAGTCTCATGTGCATGTACACTGGTCGTCTTATACCAAGAATGTCATAATTTTGTCATTGTCTACTTCATTGCAGTGTCTATTGTTTGCATTATTCTGGAGGCTGCTAACTTATGTGTGCCTATTGTAGCAATTAACAATATTTTTTTAGGATAATGATTGAGAAAGCATGTACCATTTTCAAGCAAAACAGGTGAGCCATTGCAAACTTACTTTAAGGTAAATGTTTAGCTGTAACACTCACTGCATCGTGGAATGCATATTATTTTCTAATTAATCAACTAAAACGTAAGAATGTTAATTTTATGAGTAGAATTCGTTTCATAAATTTGAATGATGCAAAAATTGGCCAACAGATTAATTGAAATCTAACTCCTGCATCTGTATTCCAGGAAGGTTCACAGAGGATGGCTCATTTATTGGGCAGTATGGACAAGCCACTGGCAGGAGGAGGCCACCAACAGAGGACAAGTCACCATCAGCGGTGGCTACATTTGTCTAGACTAGCATTGCCCTGTGGCTCTTCTCTATCTTCTACCAAGGCCATGTACCTGTCAATGCCTACCTTCCAGTGGTCCCTTCTCTGGATTAGTACTTTATTATTTTTTCATGTCAGTTTTGTATAAGCTGACAGATTTTTACAGAAACATTCTTTATTTTATTTGTCATTCTGTTTTACTTGTTTCATTGATTTCAGATATGTGTCTGAATAACACATTTTTTTATTTGCATTTTAGGAGATCAATTGATGATAAAAAATGAATAATGGAAACTAAGCCTTCATCAGAACAGATAATCAACTGTGAAAATTAGCACTAAAATTATACTATTAAAATTGTAGTGATAACTAAATTTTAAAAGATTGGCCATGGTAAAAGCTAGAATTTTATGGTTGATAGGTATTGTATATGATACAAAGTTCCATCCATATTAGTTTGTGTAGTGATGATTTACCTCAGAAGTCTTTGTAGGATAGTCAGATATTCAATGGCCTTTTAATGTAAGGTCATGAAGCTGAACACAGTAGACTTTTGAATATCTACCCTGGATTAGATGAGATCTCACAGGGTCAGCAGTTTGGTGGTACAGATGAACTCTTTCCATTGAAGATACTAATGTCAATGAACGTAGTGCTGTTTGTTAACAGTACTGTTAGTTATACATTTAATTTTTCATAATCATTCCTCATTTGTAAAATTACTTTGTACTGGCACAGGATGGATTGAGGGACCTAGGAAGCTATTACTAAGCTTGGCATAAGTGACTGTCTACTACCATTTAGTCATGTAAAATGCAGACTTTGAAATTATAATGCATTATATATATATATATATATATATATATATATAATGCATTTAATTGGTACTGTAGAGGAAGATAACTGAAAGTCTACTGTATGTCTAATTTAGTGTATTTAAGATGTTGAATTGATAGCTTATAAAATGCAAAGTAATGTTTTCATGGTAAGGTGTCTTTGTCATGCCAAATGGCAGCATTTTTATTCCTCTATATGTATTATTCAACACTGCATAAGAAAATAAATTATATATAAACAGTTTGCTAAGCTTGGGTGATATAAATTGGTTACAATTTTTGCCACTTTTGTTGGGCAGATCTCTGTGCTCGAAAAAAGAAAAAAAGTGAAGCAAGACACTGCAGCTTAGTGTATTGAGAAAAGGACTCCTAAAAGCTGTAGTGTACTGTGCCTCATCTAAAGTGGAATACTGCAAACTGCCAACGTCACATCATATGTGTGCAATGGTAAAATGGAATCTCATTTGTATAGAATCCCCAGTGAATGTGCCCCACATTGTATAGCACTATTGCTAATTATATAGCTGATAAGATTATTCCCATCAAGGAGAAGTGTAAACATTTCTATATAGCCGCCAGGCATTGCTGTAAGTGTTGCAGTTAAGATGTAAATGTGCCTCTTGTCAGCTTTTTGAATCACAGTTAAGCATTGTTAGTATTTCTTTCTTGGTAGGATGACAAAATGGCTTAAGGTTGATTATATATTGGTGACATAAAGTAATATGTCTACCTTTGTTCCTTTTTTTCTCATTTAATTTGAGAGGTAGTCTGATGAATAATATGTTGAGTATTAGGCTTTAACAATATATAATTATACTGTTGACATGTGCAAATTGATTCTTAAAAAAAACTTACAAAATCACCAAGAACGTTCTGTTGTCATTCATGTAGATTTACATTGATTTGCATAAGTCCCACAATTCCTGCACAAACTTTGGTAGTGTCTGATAAGGGGAGAGGTTTATGTAGTTTCATATTCTGTAAAAGAAACATGCAACTGATCTCTGGTTTGTGCATTAGGTGAAGGAGCACTGCTCACTCTTCTGGTCTGAAGATAAGAATACATTGTGTCCAAGAACAAGCATTCTTGTGGCATAGTTAATTTTGCTTATGCTGTGACAAGCACCAAGTGTCAAACTCTGCAAGATACATTGCCAACACTGTGTGAATGTTTGTTATTTTTATACAAATCTTTTGATTTTTTATTTTTTCCCCAGCTGTTTTAGTTAATTTTATTTCATGCAATATCAGGAAATGAACAAATAGGTTGTGAAGAGAATGACATAAGTGCATAGTTTATGCATTAGAAAACAACTTTCAGCTAATACCAATTTAGACCTTTGAGAAAAGTGCCTATTTTCAGTATGTATAGCCCAAAAAAGATAAGTAATTAATGTTGTCTGCTATGTTGTCAAGAAAATCCATTACATAAGTTTGGCTTATACAGTATATCATCACTGCACTTTATGTATAAAGAGAGGGTGTTTGGAGGATGAAGTAATTGTTTCTTATGAATATAGTAGTGTTGTGTGAGTAAAATATAATTTATGTTCAGTGATGGTGTACAAAGTGAAAATTATGTCTATTATATGAGTCACTTTGTTGAAAACTGTTGAAGCATTTTACAATTTTTTAGTTTTGATGAGCATTGCATTGATTAAGTATCCAATCATCTTTTTCATGGTATTTGATTCTGCAACATGGTTTGCAAGAAGCAAAGAAAAGAAAGAAATGATTGAAGATTTGGAGCTCATGGAATACGAGTAATGGTGAAATGTAACGAACAGTTTTTTTATCAAGTGTCTTGTATACAATGACGAAATACCTTGAAGATTCCCACTTTTCAATGTACCCATGTATAGATTTGAGAATCTTACCATCTTTAAAGTTATCACATAGAGGGGTAAAGTGATGGTTTTAAGTACCTTAACAGTAGTTGCATTGTGTTCATTCTAATTCTAATTAAAAACATTTATATGCTATGTGAGCCACAGTTAAATTCCTGCAGATTATTATATGTACATCACTTTTCCTTTACAGTATTTACAGTACATATACTGCTGTATTTAGGATGGTCTTACATTCTTATCATCTACCTTGCCGATATGTAAAGCTTGTGAATGGAAGTAACAGAAAACAATAAAATACTTGTAAAAACAGAGGTCCTAACTTCAAATAAAATTCCTGCATTTTATTCTCTCTTTTTTTTTTTTTTTTTTTTTTTTTTTTTTTTTTTTTTTTTTTTTTTTTTTTTTTTTTTTTTTTTTTTTTTTACTATTAATTTCATTTATTTTTTGTTTACATTTTTTTGTATATAATTTATTTAATTCCAACTTATAATTTACAGTCAAAGCATACAGCACTTGAAGATAACATTCATTCATTGTAATTCACAAAGAAAAGTATCATGCATGCTATGTGCAACATTTAGTGTCTGTCATTATTTCTCCAGCTCTAGTTAAGAATGTGTAGTCTTTGTGTTGTAAATTAATACTTGTAACACTTGGGAAAAGCTGAGACAGAATCACTTAATCCAATGACCAGATCAAGCTCAACATACTGAGTACACTGCAGGCCCTTTCAGAGACAACCCAATAAGCAGGATTGGCTTTTGGGTAGCGGCCCGGCCACATGCCCACATAGCCACAGTTGGCGTTGACAGACTATCAGTCTCTCAACAATTGCTGATTTGACACAAACCAAAAACATCAATTTATCTCCAGGTCAGTTTTTTGTGTCCATGTCTCCCAACCATAGAGTAAGGCAGGGATCACCAGCAACTTGAGGATCCAAATCTTTGTCTGTCTCCACAGGTACTAACAATGCAAAAGACTCATGTTGAGCAAGTCCGTAACACTGTGGACCAGGCCAATCCACCATCTTTCGTTATGCACTACACTACCAAGATAAGTGAAGCTTTCCAAGATATCAATGTCGTCACCACATACATTAACAGATTATACTTTTCATCCAGTAAGCTTCCAAAAGCCTGGAGTCCCAAGGGCTTCACCTCCTCATGCAGTGCCTCTAGAACCATTACCAGATCCTCCAGTGACTCATCAAATCCATTAAATTGAAGGCTGAGTGTATGCACACATGTATATGAGTACCAATATGAATATTATACATGATTCAGTTTGCAACCTAAATTTTTTTATCTCAATTCAGTCATAATTTTAAGATACTAAAACACACACACACACACAAACACATATTTATCTATTAAGGAACGATGGATGGGTCCATTATGCTAAATGAAGCTGCTTACAAAAAGCAAATAAGTATAGGAAAATACAATGGAAATCCAAGTATGCAAACTGACAAACTTTTTATTTATTTTTCATATTATTTACAATTTTTGTGTAAAAGGGAAAAACAGGCCAAAAGCAAGAGAGAGAAAATGATTCTACATATAACTACAACCATGAAACATCAAAAAGTTAATTAATTGCCACATAACTAGAAAGATTACTTATTTATTTGATAAACTGGACTGGACCAGTAACTGAGATGTAGGAGCTCTCATGTCTCAGATAAAATACTGTAAGAGCACATTGGTTGTTTATTTGAGAAGAAATGAGACTTACAAGTAGTTGAGGAAAGTTTAAAAGAAACCATAGTTACTGGAACTTAACATTTTTTTACAGAAATACTGGATGTTGAGTAATTCTAGAAGTATACATACTTATTTTATCTTACAAATTATGAAATACTATGTATGTTCTTAAATTTACCCACACACAGCTTACTAATGTTGCCAGAATGTCAAAGTTCATTACCTCTGTCTGTGTGTGCCGTTAGCAGCTCCTTTGCCTGCTTCATCGACTCAACAATAGTCTTGTCGTCATGATAAAAGAACTTGTACTGTGGGTTCCCATTTTTGTTGTAGATCTCTGGCCGCACCTCTCCCTTGGAATCTGGGTAGGAGGAAGGATGTTCAAAACTTGGAATATTATGTTGTATTCAACCTGACTACTTTACATAAACTAGTGTTGGGTTGCTCATTATTTGCAGGTTATATTTCTGAGTTGGTAAGTTGGCTTAAGAACACTCAACCACTCCAATGAAACAGGCTCAATAGTTGGGTTGTTAATGAAATGAACTCAATAATCAGATTGTCAGTGCTGAGTCAATAGGGAGTTTTAAAAGAAGATTAGACAGATATATGAATGGGGATGATAGGTGGAAATAGGTGGATATGTTGATACAGGGACTGCTATGTGTAGGCTTGATGGCCTCTTGTAGCTTCCCTCTCTTCCTTATGTTCTTATGAAGACTACATGTGGGAACACAACCCGTCATCAAACAAAGACATAGCTAAAATCTTGTGATATCCTATTCAGGAAGTCTAAATTACCTAATTCATTAATTTCCAAATAAAATTTAGCTGAACTCACTTGGGTAGTGTATTATAAATTAAGCATCCCTATACAGGAAGTGTGTTCAAAATGCCCATCAGTGAAGGTCACATGAAAAGTGCAGTTTTTTATTGATAACTAGAAGAGATCAGTCAAAATCACAAACATACCGATAAAGAGAATTCTGGGGATATATCCTCCATCAGGTTCATATTTAGACTCCTTTGGTTCATCCTTGTCCATTGTGTTCACCATCACAAAATGTTTACTCAATTCCAGTGCTGCAGCAGACTCAGCAAACTTAGGTTTCAAAGCTGTAAAGAAAAATACGTACATACACAAAAACTTTTCAGAAAATTACTTAAGCACACTGTTCCATCCTATCCTCTTTAGCCAAACATTACCTAATCAAATTTCAGACTTTAATTTTAAACATTTGAAATTACAGTATCTCTTACACAGCAGGATCACCTCATTGTATGTATGTAGTAAGTATAATGTGAATTAAGTTTGTACTCTCCTGTTCTTACATTACTACTGTCTAATGATTGTTTCTTGCTCTCACCATTTCCATTTCTAGTTCTTTCTGTGGGAAGCTAAATCTACAAATATCACCTATCCATGTCCCTTCAGTCTTCTTCCTTTGGAATTCTAATCATCGGCACATCACCTCTTTCATCTAATGTTTCCAATTTCTGATTCTTGAGTGCCCATTTTAAGAGGCAAGGTAACTATGGATCTGCTATAGGGAAATGCATCATTAAGTATGGTCCATTCCATTAACAAGGTTAGTACAAACCTTTGCATGCACCACACCAGGACTTATGAATAATTAGCATGAGGGGCTTCCCAGTCTTCTGTGATATCTGTAGACCATCTTCCAAAGTATGCCACTCGTACAGCTCTCCAAGGCCTGAAAAGTGTTGGTTTTCTTAGTTTTATCATATGCTGTTAATTTAAGACTAAAAATATTTGAAACTGAACAAAATCATACAAATTCTGATCTTGATTAAATAAGTAGCTATTTCATAAACTGAAATTTCCTTGATCCTGCCACCATGTTTATCTTAAACTTTCATCTTAAGGAACTTGTAGATTGATTTTGAATGAACAATGATGAAAACTCCATGAACCCATATTACCTATCAGTCAGTCAAGAGGGTCATACATTGAGGGGCCTGGCCTATGGCACCACTCATGGCAGTTAGGCCTCATGAGTCACCAGACAGGCTCCCTTCCCATACTAAGTAACTCCCAGCAAGAGGCATCAACTTGCTGCAGCCATGAGTTCAGTTCAGTGGGTGTTTTCCCTTTTGGAGACAACCCAATGAGCAGGATTGGCTTCTGGATAGCGTGTCACATACCCATATAGCTACAGAAACCGTTGATGGACTAGGGTGGTAATCAGCCTCACGGAACAATTGCTGATTAAATACAAAGTCATACCAGCAATACTCTATAATCATGCAAAGACATTAGCACCAAAAACATCAGTTCACCTCTTCAGGTCGGGGTTTTGCTAAGGGCAGCCATGCAGATATTGATGTAGTGTGTGTGTGTGTGTGTGTGTAGTGAGACGGTAAGCCACAAAGAAGATCCTCGGTAAGCCCCTTCACCGCTAAGATAAGAAAACCACCAACTATTACTCACAAATCAGAATGAATGGTTGCCTACATACCAATAACATTAGGAAATTTTATTGAGGTGATTACCATTTCCTGCTCCGTCAGCTGTACACGCTGTTTGCACAGCCACAGACAAGATAGCCACCACTAGGCAGCTTGAATACCCTGCCATGTCAGTTACAGCAGTCAGCCACAGCACAGTTTGTTTTGATTTGGCCCTTCCTTGATTGATCTTCTCTCTAAGTCAATCTTGAAGCCTTTGTCTGTCTCTCTCTCCATAAAACAGCCACCGCAGGGCTTCTATTCATGTTTTCTTCTTGTTTTTCATTGAAAGAGTCACGTTTCTCTGGAATGTATTGATTGTGTAGTTTTTATTTGTTCTATCGTTTGTTGTCTTACTTCTCGAGGTACATTTGACTGCACTTTTCTTTCACATTGATGACTTATCAGCTATATATATACTGATTCATATGTTCTTTTGCCAGTCATGTTTTTCAATCCGTTTATTTTCCCCATGTTTATCAAATGGTACACAATTTAATACCATTCCCTGCCTAAAATGTGTTGATCTTTTGAACTTCCCGCCTCAAGCACAAGCAATGTATAATTTGCAGCATATATCAGTAAGAGTGATAAAATACATAACCATAATTTCCTTCCTTGATAATAGTATACATTATTTGAGCGATATATTGTCCTGCTGAGGTGAAAGTTGAGGAGAGACAGAGACGTGATGTGTGTATGTTTACTGTTTGCCATGCAGCCATTCACTCCTCACGCACTGATGACCTCTTTGCTGCGTGTTTCCCCCCCACAACTGTCAGCTTCAGGACACTAACTAAAGGTAAGCTGAGGCCCAGGGAGTTTGTAAAGGGCCATGTGTTGTGCAGTGAGGTGAAGAATGAGTGTGGGGTGGACGGGGGTGAGTGGGTGAGGCAGGGGACAACAGCAGCCACTGATCCACCTGCTGCTGCTGCTGGTTGCAAACTACAAACTCATTGAACATTTTTACTGCGATATAGTTTCATCTTCCTTATTAACAAACCACCTTAACTTACTGCATCTCAAACCATTCTTTTAAGTAAACTCTTCAGTATAGTCTTTCTAATTATCTTTTCCAACTTTCTTTTCGACTTCTGTTAAGATTGAGCTATTTTTAAGAGTGTGTTGTGGTGTACATCGCAGTGAAAGAGTTAACTCCACACAAACCATGCTCATCCCTGCCCCCTGCCTGCCTCACCGCCCCTCCCCTGCCTCACTCATAGGGGGAAAGGTTAGAGAGAGTAAAGCTGAACTGGTTACATGTACTTTGGGGGAAGGAATGGGGCAAGGGAGATCATTGTTAATCCCTTCAGTACTGGGATGTATTTCTTTTATATTTTGGGGGGCTAATTATTTGTAGATTTTCCTACATCTGTAGAAACTCTTGTTGGGATTAATGAGTACAGACTTAGCCATTAATCTTCTGACCTCCATAGACTCCTAACATCAATAAAATTTGATATCCAAAAACTTGTGGTAAAAATGTGTCCCAGTAGTGAAGGGGTTAAGGGATATTCCAATTATTTTTGTAAGGCCAGAGTAATTAAAGGAATATTGCAGTGCGATTTCATATCACATTAGGTTAGGTTAGATTAGATTTATTTTATTCTGCCCTTGAAACTTTTCCAATTGCAATCTTTTTAGAATGTATTTCTAAATGTGACATCTTCTGTCCTTGTTTTTCCCTCAATTATCATATTATATTGCCTGTTCTGCATGTACAGCATAAACAGTACATACATGCATACACATAGCATTACACTGGTTCATCTGCTATGGATGAAGAGCTTTGCTCATTACCCATCAGTAATGATTAGTAGAAGTTGCTTTGTGGATGTGAATTATGAATACCACTCATTGAGCTGAAAGAATAGAATGATTGGGTAAGATTTTTTTTCATTGATTTTATTAGTAATGTTTTTTTCCTTCTGTAGAATGGAGGTGACAGATGTGAACCAGCTGATGTCCCTGATTGAGTCAGGGACAGTGTCTATCATTTGTGATTCCTCACAGGTACGTAATTTACATGTATTCATTAGTTGTATTGATAAATCTCTCCCAGTAATTAGTATGTATGTACGTATGTGTATAGAAGAAAGGTATAACATCTTTCAACAACAGATACTGTCTTAAGGCCACCTATTGTATAAAGTCTTTGATAATAGTATCAACATGGTAATATTTATCTTGAATGGGAGAAAATGTTTCTTTTGACCTAAGAAAAAAAGGAAAACTTACATGAGAGAGCAGTTTATGCTCTCTCTCTCTCTCTCTCTCTCTCTCTCTCTCTCTCTCTCTCTCTCTCTCTCTCTCTCTCTCTCTCTCTCTCTCTCTCTCTCAATACAAATTTAATTATTTCAAGGTAATTTCTATTCATAACATTTTTTTTTTCCAATTAAGATCAAAAGGAAATGAAACATGTTTTTTCACCTTAGTCATGTGAACATTTTTTGTATTACTATTAATAACAGTAATTAAAGTTCATGCATTACTCCAGCTGGAAGACTCATCAGGAGACATTGGTGGCTCTGTACTGGCATCACATGAACCTAATAATACTGCAAGCATTCTTAACCAGAGCCTTGGTGGACCACTGGTCATCAGAGAAGGTATGGATTTAAATATTATGCTCTCTCTCTCTCTCTCCCTCTCTCTCTCTCTCTCTCTCTCTCTCTCTCTCTCTCTCTCTCTCTCTCTCTCTCTCTCTCTCTCTCTCTCTCTCTCTCTCTCTCAATACAAATTTAATTATTATAAGGTATACCTCATATGTCCCCAGCATATATTTTTCCTGTCCCAATATGAACCATGTCAGTGTGTGGAAGTTATAAAGTAAATCTGTTTGTCCATTATTGTAAGTAGTATCTATTTGTTAAGTTCCTCTTATAGTTGATTGTTAAGCCTTTGTTTTCCATAGATTGCAATTATATTTATTCTGTTCAAACACTTCCTATTCACTTGAAAAGATGCATGTTACAACAAGAACTTGAACCTTTACAAAATCCATTGCAGATGATGAAACCAAAAGAACTGGTGCTATCAACACATCGTGCTCAGTGCAGGATGAATTTAGAGGTCTCAATCAAGAAGCAAAGGAGAAGAGGCTGGATAAGTACCAGCCTGAATGTAGCCAAGATAAGTCTTCAACACAGCTTCAGTTGGCAGCAGACCAGTACTTCATCCAGATGAGTGACGGCCAGATCATCCAGGTTTGAGTGTACTTCATCTCTTTTGGCTGACATGTGATACTGTGATGAAGCTTTGCCATTGTGAAAGAAGGAAGTAATGATCATGTTTCAATACATATTGTGTTGATTTTTCTAGGTTCTTGGAACTCTAGAACAAGATGCTGAGGAAGAGGCCTTACCCGAACATCCTTTGGAGGAAGGAGTTGGCAAGGCAATTCCAGGCCATGTGGAGGATCCTAGGGATGGTGTCCAGATCCTGGTGGTGGGCAGCAACAGTGGAGAGGATATGTACCTTATCAGCACTCCAGATAAGACTACGGAGGATAATAGCTTAAGGTGAGTAAATTACTCTAATTATACAGCTTGGCCACTAATAAAGTTAATTGTGTGTAACATGGAAGGCTGCTGTTGCCACCTTTGCTAACCACATTGATGTCAATTTAAACACTGATATGTGCTTGTGTGTTTGACAACCTGCAACCTTCTTTTCCTTTAGAACCACTACTGCAACTGAGGTGAAAGATGATACATTACTGGAAGATGCTGAGGAAACCACCATGATTCAGCCAAATAGTGCCATGATGTCAACACTGCCACCACCACCCAGTGAAGGAGACGAGACTCTTAATTTAAGTGAAGGTGAAGATGATAACTGTCAGGAGAACCTGCTTCAAGTTGCAGTTCATGATGATAATGTTAAATTTGACACCAAACTACAGGATTCAATCCAAATGGAAGGTACCAATCTTGAACCTAGACTACAATCAAGCAAAGGAACAGACAAACTCCCTTATCTCCCCATAGGATCTCAGCTATGCAACAAATACGTCATGCTTAATGATTCACCAACTCAAAAGAACTATCACAAGAAACCTTCAAAGGATAAACAGACGATGCCTCTAAAAAGTAAGAAATGTCTATCTCCTTTTTATATCAGACCTTTAAAAATTTAAATATATAAATAAATTTATGGAATATGTTAGAAAATATTGTTTTGTGGTATTTGATTAGGTAGAATAATAATCACACAGTGCTTTCTTTATCAACAGTACCTACCAAGACCATCAAGGAAGGGAGTCTGGTGAAGACAGACAGAGGTGACATGATTGCTTACGATCTGTCGTCTGTATCACAGTGTAAAGAATCAAGTGGACAGAAGTCAAAGCTGCACACTATTGCCTCCATGTTTGGACCTGCGGTGAGTTATTGCTTGTCTTGTTATATCACTTTACTGTTCTCATTAACTTTCTTTATTGTAATTCTACATGGGATCTGTATTCTCCTACTTTGTATGACCATTTCATCATAGTTCAGGCCAACCATCACTAATTCGGCATCATTGAAACCTTCGGGGGCCATTGTAATAATTTAGGTGTATTACAGAGGGGGTTGGTCAGCATACACTTAACAGTCAGCCAGCTTATTCTGTCTCTTAAGTACCCTATACCACTTTTTTTGCAGGTGCCAAAAATTGATATATCTGGCTTGTACTGCTAGTGTTGGTATTAGCAAAGAAGCATCAATTTTTCTTTCTCTTTCTCTGTCATGAATTGGGAAAAATCCAGTGTTGTTTAATTTGCAAATCCAGTGTTGTTTAATTTACAAACACACTGCTGTTGAGTTTCTTCAGTAGTTCACCCTTATCTTTTATGGATAATGTACATTTTCCTTGCTTTACACAACAAGAAACATTTCCTTTATTCACTGGAGCTGTGACGGAAGTGATCAGAGAAGGGTTTGGTAATAAATGGAAGACAAATAGGAGTGGCTTGCTTGATAATGCAATAAGTAACACCAATAAACAATAACAGTGACACGTTGGTGTGGAGATCCAGGAAGTTTTGAATTACATTAATGGTGTATTAGTCATGGTTGACCTGAAAAGTCTCTATTACTGTATGCCATGGAAAAAAAATCTGCCATAGGAAATCCATTAACAGCATGTTCCTCTGCAGATGAAAGTATTGCGACCAGCTGTAGAGATCAAGAATGAGGCTCCCCTAAAGTCCACCTGTAAAGAGTAAGTGTACATTGGATCAGTCTTTTATGTTCACCTTATCTCCTAACCATAAACTTTTCATTGTTTGTTTCAATGATTTGCATTCTTACTCTCCATTTTCTCTATCAAAGCTACTACAAGTCCTGAGAGTCACTCTTGTCCACCTGCCTATGTCACGATTGATAATGGAAACTTGTAGCATGGCAGACAGTCAGTCAAAGATTAGAGTAAGTGCAGGGTTGTGAACAGTTTCATTATGAAGGAGTGTGTGTGTGTGGCCAGCCAGCTGTGTTAGGCCGAGCTCCATCAGACTGTTCCTTGACGGGGCTTTTTCTTCACCCATCAGGTTTTCAGTATTCAGCTGTAATGACTGCAGTGCTGTCCTTCACTCAAAGCGTTCCCTTGAGAATCACTACCGCAAATACCACAAAGAATGGGAGGAAGAATGCTTCATCTGTGGCAAGAAATTCCTGAATATGCAATATGTGCGTCGTCACATTCAAGACGTGCATAGTAACGAGAAGTCATTTCAGTGCCGCTTGTGCTTTTACAAGTGTGAAACCTTGAAAGATATCGCCAAGCATCACAAATGTCATAAAGAATCAACAACTTGTTCTTATTGTGGAAGAAAATATATCACACAGAAGTTGTACAAGAAACATGTGATAAGTTGCCGGGAGCGAAGGGAATCCCAAACTTGTAAAAGTGCTTGGGATCTGCCTCCTGCTGCTGGTAACTCGGTGGATAGGGAACATCAACAAAAACCTTTACATAGTGATGAAGACAGTACCACTTACATGAGTGATGGTAATAGTGGAATGATTGATTCTTCAGGTACTTCAAATGTTCGGAAAAAGCTTTCTAAAACTTCCGTTGACCCAAAACCTATGAAGAAAGATGCTGATTTTAAATTTGAATCAATGCATTATCACAAACAAGCTAAAAAGCTGGCACGGGAACAAATGAGTCAGTCTGTTCAGCGACCAAGCCGAGCTGGGAGAGAAAGAACTCATCGCTGTTATCTCTGCTTCAAGTTATTTTCAACGGCAGCAGCTCTGGTGTCCCACAAGGAGAACTATCATCTTGTAAAGTCTGAGAGGCCAGTGAGGGTGAAAACTGATGCTGCACTTGATGAAGGGGAAGAAGACTTTGTTGATGTTAATACTAAAAAGGAAGATGTTGTATCATTTAAGAATGACTCTGAGGAAGTAGTGATCAAGGAAGAACCCACTGATTTCAATGAAGGATTTGAAAATGTCACCATTGTTCTAGATGAATCTGTAAATTCACCACACATCATCAAGCCTTTTTGTATTGCATGTAAAAGCTACACAAACAGAGATTTTAGAAAACATTCCAAATGGTTCAGCCAAATTCCAGATGACTGCCAGTCTGATATGCTTCAAAAGTTTCAACAATTTTTGCCTTGCTCCTTTGATCCAAGCTCCTTGGTAGAGCCTTGGATGCTGTGCAAAAAGTGTGTGGTTCTTATCGACAGAATTGCAGATATGGAAGAAAAACTCAGCTCAATGAAGAATGATTTGTTATCAAGGGTCAGAGGAAACAGTGAAGCATGTGGTATTGTTAAGAAAAATTTGTTGTCTTCAGAAAGTATCAATGAAGACAGCCAAACACAATTAGTTGTTGACTCAGTAAAAAGTGATTTCAAAGGTATTGGGGAAAATTTATCTGATATAGAAGCATACATGAAAGATACATGTGAAATAATGGAGATCACTAAACCACATAAGAGACCAGGAAGGCCAAAGAAATGTATGAGGGAAAAATTGACTCCAGTTCTCATGGAAGACAAGTGTGGAAGAGAAACTGTGTCTGATATTGTCAAATTCATCACTCATGATTTGGTCAAGAAAAAACAAGAGGTAGATTTGACAATAAGCAATAACCAGTACTCAAAAACTGAAGGTAGAGAGTCTTTATCAAAGGGTGTGACTTTTGATGATGTAAAGATAAAAGAGGAACCTATGCAGTGTGACTCAGATAGTAGTAATTCAGTGTCATGGAAGGTTATGTCATTCACTAGTCAGCCTGACCAATTGGGTGATGCGTGTACTAAACCAAAGAAGAGACCTCGCACAGATTCACATTCCTTCTCAACTGAAATTATTCTAAAGAATCTTGAAGCTACTATTGAAACTGACACTCAAAATGAAAATCTTGAATTAAAAGGTGCTCAATCTATTGCTTTTACTGATTCTAAATCTCAGAGCTTTTGTGAAACCTATTCTGAGAATTTGCCAAGTCCAAGAAAATCACATGATATTGACATGATGGATGAAGATAGATGTGATGAGCCAGAAACATTAAATTCTGAAGAGTCTTATGATAGGAAGAACTCAATACAAGATGGTCTGGAAACAAGCAATGATGAACAATCTGAGAAGTTGTCATCCACTTCCTCAATGGATGATAAACAGACTGATAACCTAACTTCAGAAATGCTAGCTAGCAAAACACTGGTGAGTTATATCTTTTGAGTTCTATTTTTTGCCTTGCATAATAGTACTTTTACTTTATGTAGTATCGACAAACCTTCATTGTTCTGTCATTTAGGGCACTAACACTAATGTCTTGTGTTGACATTTATTGTTGCGGTGGAAGGATTCTTTATAAGTACTTAGTTCTTGGAAGTTATTTTCTTGTTTTCAAAGCAGAAAAAAAAACATGGTACCCGAGCATTACATTTGATGTATAAAGCACTGTGACAATAATGTAAGGTGTGCCTGATCTGCCATCAGTGATCCACCCTGTCAGTCCAGGGCAAACCACTGGCTAAGCTGGCTGGCACTATAGTCTCTCTCACCATTAATGCTGACCAGACTGCTTCTAATCCCTCTATCATTCTCTTTACCTAAAAAATGTATCATTGTGTTCCTGTATTACTGTTTCTTAAAGTTATTTTTTCAGTATGTTACATTATTCAGGTATGTGTTAAGTTTAAGTAAACCTTTCTATTCAGGGCTCATGCATGATGTAAGCTTTTACGGGTTTGGAAGTTTTGAGTACCTGTAAGATATATTATCAGTATAAATTGCATTAATCCACAGGGAAAGAAAAAATCTGAAATAAAAGAAGAAAGAAGTAAGATGTGTTACCGGGCAGAGACAACCTTAGGCAAACCATGGAGATGCAGACAGTGCCATAAAATGTTCTCCACTCAGCGGGGTGCGTGTGATCACTATGCAGCGTCACATCAAGGAAAAAACTATGCCTGTGAACAATGCTCAGTCGCTTATGTCCGCAAGAGAGATCTCATTGGCCACTATAATAAGGTAACGGAGAGTTTGGGATCTTTACACGACACTCACTTTTGTTGTAGAATGTTTCCTATCTACTAACCATGGAGATTTTGTTGTAGTGACTTGATTTTCACTAGAAAAGTCCAAGATCAGTAGTGTTTGGTCATGCATCACTATGAAAGCAAGATAAGAATTTAATTTTTTTCATGCACCTCTGCTTAGCACTATATTCATGACTTTACTACATTGGTAATTTTGTTGTTTACTTTGTAACATGTGATAGGCATTATTCTCAGCAGTGAAAACATTAACCATGTCTTCTATAAATGTAATTCAAATATGTACTTTGGAAAAGTTATAATTAATTTTCTTTAATGAAAAATTTCAGATGCATCTAAATATCAAGCCATACAAGTGTAAATTTAGTGAATGTCCAATGATGTTCAGTTCACATGGACATTTGTATCGCCATATGCAATCTGTCCATAATACCAAGAAAGACAAGCACGAGTGTCACATCTGCGGTGCGTCCTTTGCTGAGAAGCGCTATAGAGATGCACACCTTCATGTCTGCCTCAGTAAAATCAGTGACAGTGTGCCTCACAAGTGTCCTTTCTGCCACAAAGCATTTAAAGTAAGTTTTAAATGATTTCTTATTTGTTTTTTTCAGTTAAAAGAAAAAAAATGGATGATTTCTGCCCATGGTTTAAGTGTATGCTTGATGAAAAAATATATATTTATGTATCAGTGATTAGATAGTTCACAGTTATGTATTCAGAGGGTTTATTTCAGGTATGACCTTGTCAATATGTACAAGTTATCTATTTCATTCAGATTAGTGTAATACTCCCTACTCTGATCAGCCATTTCTTCCATATTTGTGCATCTTTATTTCTCATACGACCCATACTGTCACTTAATTGTTAAAAATTTTTATTTGAGCCACATTGCATATATTTCAAGCTTTATACAACCAAATGTATGTTGATTGTTGCTTTGCATACCAATCATTTGATGTTTAATTTCAGTTGGCGAGATACTTACAACTACACCTACGAACAGTACATTGGTTGAAAGATGAGCAGTTCTTGTGTGAGATTTGTGACAAAGTACTAACTGATAAGAAGAATGTCATCATACATATGAAGAGCCACATGGGAGCAACCAAAGCCAAATGTAAAGTGTGTGGCAAGGAGTTTAATCGCAAGTCTTATTTGTGGACCCACATGCGAACACACACCAACCAAAGACCATACAAGTGCAATTTCTGCACAAAAGCCTTCACCCAGTATAGTACGTGGAAAAATCACGAGAGAACTCACACTGGTGAAAAGCCTTACAAGTGTCCCATATGTTCTGCAAACTTTGCTACCAACTCTTCCCTTTCAAAGCATGTACAGTATAGCCACTACAATATCAGAGACTATGAATGTGACATATGCAAGAAGAAATTCATTAGTAAAGCCAAAGTGGAGGAACATATAAAGGTTCATACTGGTGAAAAACCTTTTAAGTGTCACATATGTAATCGTGCCTTTAACAAAAAGAACAATTTGAAGAATCACATGTATGTCCATTCAGCAAACAAAAAGTACAAATGTGAGGTAAGTGATACTCATTTTAATTAGCTGCTTACTATGTATACTATAGTGGTATATAGACAGTTTTGATCAATGTCAAATTCTTTGAAAGTCAGACTAATTACTACTTTCTTCTTTACAACAGCTTGGATTAGGTAGAAAGTATGAATGTCTTCCTGTTAATGAAAGTAACTAATAGTATTCCTAAATCCTTTATTTGTGTTGATGTCATTGATTATTGAAAGTGAAGACCACAACATAATAATTATTACAATCCAAAAAGAGGATAAAGGAGTTCAGATGGTCACTACTATAGCTAGAACTGCTTTCTTTTCAAGGTATAATTCTCTATGTACAGTGTATACTGTAAAACATTTTGTGATGCTGCCAGATGTCACAACTGTACTTACCACAATGTTTCAACCTAAAAAAGAAAAAAAAGAAAAGAAGAAAATAAGTATGGAATATGGTTTAGATAACTTTGAAGTGAGTTTACAGCACACGTAAGCAACATATATGATATGTAAACAAGATATTTTTACAGATTTGTGGTGGAGGTTTCATGAGGAAATCAACCATAGAAAACCACATCTTGGAGCACCACAAGTTTGAGTTTGTCTTGAATTCTAACAATGAGGACAAAGATGCAGATGTGGAAGTGTCCACCTCTCAGTTCATATCAATGAAGGGAATAGATGACGTCCCTGCCGAGGACAGGTACATCATTGTGCTGGCCAATGAAGAAGAAGAGCTGAGTGATTCCAAGGAAATGCAAGTCACTGTGTTAGCAGAGGACACCATGTCTACTCATGTAAGTGACAAATTATTCTTATCTCATTACCTATATTTACATAAAGGAACGTTATACATACAGTGGTACCTCTTGATTCAAACTTAATTCATTCTTTTTGGTTGTTCGAATTGTGAAAATTTGAATTTGGAAACAATTTTTACCATTGAAATTAATGTAAAAACATTTAATCCATTCCAGTTTATGTTAAATGAAAATACTACACTCAACCCCCCACTATTACGAGAAATTGGTCCCTTAACATCATTGTCATTGTTATAATATCACATGCTCTTTCAGACCGGAATGACAAAAGCAAGTATAGGTGCACCATCTGACTGCAGTGAAGCCATGACATCAGTGGATTCCAGCACTAATGTTTTATCTGAAGTAATTCTTGAAGACCCATCTAATAGAAGTTCAGATGCTCTCACAACTTTGATAGCAAACGGAATATCTCCATCTATAACAATACCAGAGGAAAGTGATGCTAGTGTGAATCAAGTAATAGAGATTGATCATAATTCTTTCCGACTTGTATCAGCAGGAGATACTGCAACTCCCTTGTATTCTGAATGATTTGTGTGTGTATGTGTGTGTTTGGAGACTTATTCCAGCAATCACATCATAAGTGAAATATCAACTATTTATTTTCCAATCATGTTTTTTTTTCCCTCCGTAACAGCATTATTATCATGTTCATGGTCTTCTTGGTCATTACATATATCTTTTGTGTTTCTCCTTTTCCTCCTCCTTGGTAATATTGCTGCCACAATTGAAGGATCCATAGAATAAGATGGAAGATGCGATGGTTTCTCATTAGTTTTAGTTACTACAAATCAGAAAGTAGGAATACATCTCTCTCTATCCCTCCTTCCTTTCTCTCTACCACACAACCTCCTCATTCCACTCAACACATTATTATCCACCTCCCCATCATAAATTCCTTCACAAGCTATAACACTTCTTCATCACCCCACCCACATCATTCATAGTACTTTTGTATCTCTTCATTCACCACACAGTCTTATTGATTAGTTAATTTATTTATTTTACATATTGTTTTTCCTATTATGTATAAAATGTTAATCTGAGTGGATGTCCTTCCTATCCTTCAACTGTGACTAGGATTTCAACCCATGTGCCTGAGGATCCTTTGGCCCTCAAACCTCGCGCTGTCCTGATGTACCACGGCAGCCACGCTCTAAATGATATCCATTGATTACAGGGAATGTGAGAGGACCCAAATTGTCAAGCAAAAATATTCTACCACATATGTAATAAATCAACTTCTCTGCAAAACTTCAACTAGGGTTTGGGTCCTCTCCTATTGAATAACTTTATATTGTGATAATGACCTTAATTTCATTGTATGTATGGTTTGGTAAGAATGTTGGTGCTGTGGAGTACAGTGGAACCTTGGCTACCGTACCGTATGCCTTTCTTTCTGAATAAATTGAGATTTTTAACAAAGTTTTGAACTCAATTGTTTCAGTTGTAACAAAATTCTGTTCTCAAGTAAATTTATTGATCTCAAATACCAAAAAACTGCAAAAGTTGCCCTTTTCCCCTGATTCACATTTTATATAAATATTTCCTTTGTTTCTATATATTTGGAGGGGATAGTTCACATATAAGATAGTAATTCAAATTTTTGAATAAGGTAAATGTGATATTGAAGAGCCTTGATGGAAACAAGCAGTTTTCAGCACTAAGGAGTAATCCTGAGCCACATTATCATGACCAACATTATCATCAATACTTCAGCTGTATTTTCCCAATAGCTTTTCCCAGCAGTGAGTGTGTTGCTTCTCTCATTATTTGAAGCATTCCCTCACTAGATTAGTGACAGAGAATACCTACACAGTCTAACAATATCTTCTGGTGAGTTCCATATCAATAAGTTCTCATAATCCTTTTTTCATCAGTCATATCCGAGTTGGAGATGATGATGATGATGATGAGTGGCCATCTTCGCAGTGGGAGTGTCTGTGGTAAGCTGCTAGGACAGGCAGGACAAGTATCCAGGAATGGATTTTGAACTAACACCTGAGGAGAAAACAGTTTGTATCTGAACATTTTAAATTTGGAGGGCATTCAGGAACAAATTGAGTTTGAGAACCACTGTATTGTGTTGAATCTTTGATTAGCTGATTATAACAAAAAATGTTTATGTATAATGTGGTGAGGCTTGTGTTATTACTGTATGTTATTTTATTAGATCACTGGTTAATATACAGATGTTCAAGTATGAGACATTGTGGGAATTATGTTAATATTACAACAAAATATACCCACTTATTACATTTGTATTGAGAAAATCTATATCTGTTAATTTTATTATTCCCTTGGTATTGATGTGGATTTGATAGCTGTGCAATGCTTTGGTAGTAATGTTTTTTTGGGGAAATATAATTACCTATTCACTTTCCAGTAAATAGGAATGATGCTGAAGTTTGGTGTGGTGATGCAATTATGTTTGTCTCTGATGGGATATAAGTACAGTATACACCATACAGTATGTGACACACCCGGGGGCCTTAAAGTCAGTCTCACCATTTAAAACCCTTTCCTTCCCAAAATGCTCTCTCTCTCTCTTAGTGTGTATGAGTGACATCCATATTCTTAATTGACCCATTATCAAAGCAGCCAATAAATAGCGTTGCATCCCCATACTGTGAGTGGCAGACACGTTTTAGTATGCCTGGCTTCGTAGTGGCCGCGGCTTCGACTTCATGTTGGCTACGGCTACGGTCGGTGGAGCATGTGGTACTTGGGTGTGAAAAGTATGAAAGAGAGAGGAGGGAGATGATGCAAGTGATTCTGACTGAGTAAAGGCATAACTGAGAAGAAGGAATGGAGAAGACAGGAAGGGAATGGATGGTATTGCTGCTGGGATTGTGCAGAGAGACGAATGAAAGGATGATTGAAGCTGTAAAGGAGAAAATGTGGCGTGATAGATGTGAGAATAATTAGTGTACAAGATAATATTAAGTTTTTTTTCTGCTGTTTGCCCTCTATAGGAGTTGCTGATCCAAAGGCAGGCTGGCTGGAGCGATCCCGAGCCACCTGTAGCACCAAGAGCAGGATCAAGATAAGTTGTAAACACTTCAGTGGCAACCTGACTGTGAGAGGGTGAGGGTGTGTTGCGCTTCCCTCTGTGTATTGCTATGGCTTATAACTTTGCCCTCTTTTTTTGAATACCCGAGCCCCTACGTGGATGGTGAACTAGTGAATGAGGAAGTAGAGTGGGTGATAGTGGTGAGGGATATGCTGTAGAAGTACCCAGTGCATTGTAAAGTAATTGTGAGGGAGGGAGGTGACACACGATTGTGGTTATCGGTTTAATTATTTATCTGTGTGCGTTGTGCGGTGGCGAATGTGCGTGTGCGTGTGCAAGTGTGCTCTGCCTCTGCGTCATGTCCTCTGAAGGGCGTGGAGGCGGAAGCAGGGAAGGCGAGGGAAGAAAGTAACGTGAACACTGCTGACTCTACACCACTACTGCAAGGTGCGTGCGTGCGTGTGTGTGTGTGTGTATGTTCGTGTGTTGCTGGGATTGTTACTATTGTTTTGGTGAAGGATATTGTGGTACAGTTTTGTTTCTTGGTGTAATTCGATGGTTTAAATAGTAGTGGAGGGGCTGGTCACTTGTGGTCAGCCAGCAGTGTCTTAGGCCAGTGGTGGAGCGAGTGGAGGGAGTGGAGTGGAGAGAATAAAAGTGCTAACTAAGGTTGTTCAGGTGAGATTGGAGTAGTGTTGCTTGAGACTTTGGCTGAACTGAGGGTGGAGTTTTGTAGGTGCCATATGTAGAGCCAGGGAGGTGTCAAGACATCTATTACCTTTTCTCTCTCTCTCTCTCTCTCTCTCTCTCTCTCTCTCTCTCTCTCTCTCTCTCTCTCTCTCTCTCTCTCTCTCGCTAGCTCTTGGACCTGTAAGGAGACTGGCAACCAAGCAGGCCTTTTTTTTTTAATTTTTTTTATTTATTTATTTATTTTTTGCATGGGTGGTCTCCTGACAGAGGCCGTAATGAGCCTAGGTGTGGCTGCAGTACAGGAGCCTTAATGCTACTGCTATCTAGTGTGTGTGTGCTGTGGGTATTTGGAGTCGATGGTTGTCTCAAGTCACCTCAAGATCTATATAAGTATCACAGTTGGTATATTTAGCATAGGTATTCATTCTTTGCCCATATGATTTGTTTTTTTAGGCAAGTTGACAATTCTGTTGTTCTGTGTAGTACATTCTCCACTGCTTTGGCATCCTTCACTAGGCGGGGATGCCACATCTGGCTTGTATACTTTAGATGTAACATACATTTGGCTAACCATCTTGGACCTGCAAGGGGAGTGGCAAATAAGTGTATATACCTTTTTTTCTTGTTTCATTTGTGTTGCCCTTGGCCAGCTTTCCCTTTTTAAAAAATGTGTCTTTCTATATTGTAGTGTTGTGGTGTAGCATCAGGTAGTGGTGTGTATTAGTGTTGCTTTAGTGAATTGTTATTATGCAGAAAAGTGCTGAGATCAACATGGGGTATTGAACATTTAATCAGGGAACATATGATGATAACCCTTTTGAATTAATGAGGACATTGGTTTCCATCATGTAAATTCTCACAATACAAGATTTTCACTGGTGGTATTTGGTGGCAAGTCTCACAGCATTGCACAGTGTATGAAGCCCTGGAGGGTTATTTTGGGTGCTTATTTTTAAGGTTGTTTTTTGGGGTTTTTAGGATGTTTAAGATTGTTTCTTAAGGCTTTAATTTTTTTCTTTTTGCTGTGAACACTGCCAAGTCGTAACACTGGGAGACTTGTAAAGGGATGTTAGGTTTCATTAGGTTAAGGGTGTTTTTTTGGAGGTATTTTTTAAGGTTGTTTTAGGAGTTTTAAGGGTGTTTTTAGGGTGTTTAAGGTTCTTTCTTAAGGTTTTTCATGTTTTTTGCTCACTGTGAAAACCACCAGGCTGGACCACTGGTACACTTATAATGGGATGTTAGATTTCGTTAGGTTAGGTTAGGTTAAGGGTGCTTTTTTGGCAGTTTTAAAGATTTTTGAAGGTGGTTTTAGGGTATTTATAAGATGTTTTTGCATGTCCTACCTGCAAAGGATGGTTAACATTAGGTTAGGTTACATTAGGTTAGGGGTGATTTTGGGAGGTTTCACTTATTTTCTTTAAAGGTGTTTTTCATGTATATATTGGTTTTTAGGAGTTTTTCATGTTATTTGAGGATTTATTAAGGTGTTTTCATGTTTTTGATGATGTTTTAAGGGGTCTGTAAAGCCGGTTTTTATGTTTTTGAATTTTTTTAGGGTTTAGGTTAGGTTAGGGAATATTAGGGGGATGATTTTTAATGTTATTTGGGGAGTTTTTAAGGGTTTTCTAGGCTTTCTTGGTTTTTGCAGTCTCTGAACACTACGAAGTTGTGACAGTGGGAGACATGTAAAGGGACGTTAAGTTTCCTTAGGTTTGGTTAGGTTAGGGGTGTTTTTGTGGGGGGTATTTTGAAGGTTGTTTATAGGGGTGTTTGACAGTGTTTTTAGGGTGTTTAAGGTTCTTTCTTAAGATTTTTCATGTTTTTTTGCTTGCTGTGAAAACCACCAGGTTGGACCACTGGGACATTTGTAATGGGACATTAGATTTTGTTAGGTTAGGTTAGGTTAGGGGTGTTTTGTTTGGCAGTTCTTAAGGTTTTTGAAGGTTGTTTTAGGGTTTTTAGAAGATGTTTTTGCATGTCCTACGTGCAAAGGGTAGTTAACTTTAGGTTAGCCTACATTAAGTTTGGGGTGATTTTGGGGGGTTATAGGGATGTTTTTCTTTGTTTTTAAGGGTATTTTTCATGTTTGTATTAGTTGTTAAGAGGTTTTATGTAATTTGTGGTTTTATTAAGGTGCTTTTTTGTTTTTGTTGATGTTTTAAGGGGTTTGCAAAGATTATTTTCATGTTTTTGAAGTTTTTTAAGGCATTCTATGTGTACGAGGATATTTAAAAATAATTTTCATAAGCTTTTTGAGGCATTGAACATAAAAAAAAACATTGAAAACATTAAGAAAAGAAAACATAAACAAGCACACCTTGTCCAGTTTTCGATTTATAGCCTTTCTTATAATGTGGTTATACAATAGAAAAATTATCATGGTAACACAAAAAGAGCTGAAGCCATCACAGCATCACACAACATATAGGTCAGCCATATATTATCTGCTACACATTATTTTCTTCCTCTCTTTTTCTTATGTAGGAGTGTCTGGTTCAGAGGAGCAAAAAAAAAAAAAAAAAGTTTAAAGAAAAGAAAAAGATGAATGTGGCAGTCCCTGAAGAGTATACATAGTCTGAAAAGAACCATCCAAACTTAGAGAAGAGTCTTGAAAACTTCCTTTAGTCAAAAGCAAGAGAGACATACAGAAACAGAAAGGGAGTTGCTGTAGAGTTCAGTGTGGTTGGTGTGGTGGTGGTTTAGTGTGATAGGCTATCTCAGCGATGGGGGGAAATAGTGACACATCCCTATAGCACCATTGTTGTGTTGTGATACTGTAGATACCACTTATCTCATTATCAACGATTTGTGCAGCATTCACTTCACTATCATTGCCATGCCTATGTAATATCTACTACCTATTTGTATACAGTACATATCAGGTTGGGAGTCATGTAACTACACACACACACACACACACACACACACACACACACACACAATTCTGTATTTCCAACTACCCATGATTTGAATTTATTTAACAGGAAGGTTTCAAGACATTTATCCCTGCCCTTTAGTTAACTCTTTTGGACCTATAAGGGGGCTGGCAAATTAGTATATAAGCTTTTTTAATAGTATCTTTTGTTGCCCTTGACCACCTTCCCCTCTTACATAAAACACACACACACACACACACACACACACACACACACACACACACACACACACACACACACACACATTCTTAGCCCCATGGTGTAGAGGGACAACACAAGAGCAACACCATGACAGCTATGCTCTGGTTCCTCTTCACTGTGCATTGCTGTACTATATCACAGGGGAATAGTTAAGAAGCAGCTGGTGGCAGACTCAGCATCCAGCACTCCAGCCTTAATGAATGGTTTTTGAAGTTATTGTGTTTGGAATGAATTTTTTTTGAGGGATGACGTGTGTGTTTGTTTGTGTGTGTTAAGGTTTTCTTCTTGTGTGTGTATGGTTTTTTTATGTTTTTTTTTATTGGTGACGTGTGTGTGTGTGTGTGTGTGTGTTTGGGTTTTCTTCTTTTTTTTTTTTTTGTTCATGTGTTTTTTTTGAAGGGTGCTGTATGTTTGTGTGTGTAAGTGTGCTTTTATTTTTTTGTGTGTGTTTTTAATGTTTTTTTTAAAGTTTAATTGTGTTTGGAATGAGTTTTTTGTGTTCGTGTCTTTTTTTTTTTCTGTTTTTTGAGGGGTGCTGTGTGAGTGAGTGAGTGTGTGTGTGTGTGTGTGTGTGTGTGTGTGTGTGTGTGTGTGTGTGTGTGTGTGTGTGTGTGTGTGTGTGTGTGTGTGTGTGTATATGAGTGTGTGTGTACTTGTTTATGTTTTCTTTTTTTAATGTTTTCAATGTTTTTTTTATGTTCAATGCCTGAAAAGCTTATGAAAATGATTTTTAAAAAATCTCGTACACATGGAATGCCTTAAAAACTGTCAAAAACATGAAAATAACCTTTGCAAACCCCTTAAAACATCAACAAAAACATAACAACACCTTAATAAAACCTCTT
>CM035205.1:20622378-20624878 GCA_020233015.1 Callinectes sapidus | reverse complement strand
AAATTTGGTACTGGGAATAGAGGGAAATAAGAGAGAGAAAAGAGAGGAGGATGATAAAAATGATAAAAGGCACATCATTTTGAGACGACAGATAAGAAGAAAAAATTGGAGGAAGGAACTAAAAGGAAATAGAAGGAAGATAAGACATTTAACGGTGAAAATACACACATGAAAATAAGGGAAAAAAAGACGATGAAAAGCCGTGAATAAAGACAACAACAAACACCACAAAATCAACTAAACTATAAAAAAAAATTACAGAAAGAAGAAAATAAATAAAAATGAAGAAAAGGAATAATAATGTAACCAACCAGTTATCGGAGAAGAAAGACGAAAAGGAAAAGAGATACGCAAATGAAATAGCAGAGAAGGAAGAAGAAGAAGAAGAAGAGAAGGAAAAAAAAAAAGCTGGAGGTGGTGGAGATAATGTCAAGAGGTGATGGGAGGAAAAAAAAAAAAGGATCTACAGTTTAGGGATAATGGGGGGGAGATAAAAGATAAGAGAAACATGGAAGGAAGAGGAAGGCATGGGGGGAAGAATGGAAGGAAGATGTTACATAGGTGAAGTATAGTTAAATGGGAACTATGGAGTGCGGGGCAGAGAGAGGCGGGGCGGGGCGGGGAGAAGGGAGCGAGAGAGAGAGAGAGAGAGAGAGAGAGAGAGAGAGAGAGAGAGAGAGAGAGAGAGAGAAGATAACTAAAAGACGCAGAGACACACTGACAAAGGGATGCGAGAAGACAAGGGGAGTGAAGAGCAGTGCTAAACGTTCGACCATAATTCTTCAACAGCGTCAGTAGTTTTGATTAAAGAAAACGAGGAAGCACAATGAGAGTGAACTTAAAAAAAAACGGAAGAAAGATTAACAATATAAAAACAGGATCAAGACGTGAATTTTGGTAGAGAAAGTGAGGGAGTAGAAGTGAAACAGTCATTCTTTAACGCCGTCAGTAGTTTTGATTAAAGAAAACGAGGAAGCACAACGGATTTAATTAAGAAAAGAACGGAAGAAAGATTAACAATAAAAAACAGGATCAAGACGTGAATTTTGGTTGAGAAAGTGAGGGAGTAGAAGTGAGACAGTCATTCTTTAACGCCGTCAGTAGTTTTGATTAAAGAAAACGGGGAAGCACATTGGATTTAATTAAGAAAAGAACGCGAGAAAGATTAACAATAAAAAACAGGATCAAGACGTGAATTTTGGTTGAGAAAGTGAGGGAGTAGAAGTGAGACAGTCATTCTTTAGCACCGTCAGTAGTTTTGATTAAAGCACAATGGATTTAATTAAGAAAAGAGTGGAAGAAAGATTAACAATATAAAAACAGGATCAAGACGTAAATTTTGGTAGAGAAAGTCAGGCAGTAAAAGTGAGACAGTCATTCTTTAACGCCGTCAGTAGTTTTGATTAAAGAAAAGGAGGAAACACAAGGATTTAATTAAGAAAAGAGCGCGAGTAAGATTAACAATACAAAAACAGGAACAAGATTTGAATTTTGGTTGAGAAAGTGAGGGAGTAGAAGTGAGACAGTCATTCTTTAACGCCGTCAGTAGTTTTGATTAAAGCACAATGGATTTAATTAAGAAAAGAGCGGAAGAAAGATTAACAATATAAAAACAGGAACAAGACGTAAATTTTGGTAGAGAAAGTGAGGGACTAAAAGTGAGACAGTCATTCTTTAACACCGTCAGTAGTTTTGATTAAAGAAAACGAGGAAGCACAATGGATTTAATTAAGAAAAGAGCAGAAGAAAGATTAACAATATAAAAAAAGTATCAAGATGTGAATTTTAGTTAAGAAAGTGAGGGAGTAGACGCGAGACAACCATTCCCAAACACTGTCAATAGCTTTGATTGAAAACAAAAACAAAAATAGGAAAGTACAAAGGAGATAATTAAGAAAAGGCTGGAGGGAGGAAAGATGGAATAAAATCTAAAAACAGTACGAAGACGTATGATTTATTTGAGAAACTGAAGGAGTAAAGGAAGGAGAACAGGGAAGAGGTAACAAGTAAAAAGACTTGATTAAAGTAAACGAGGAAGTACAGTAGCTAAAAAAGGAAAAGGACTGAACAGAGATTGGCTAAAATATAACAAAAGAACAAAGACGTAAATTCTAGTCGAGAAAGCGAAGGAGTAAAGGATAAGGATAAGGAAACAAGTAAAAAGGCGAATCTAATTTCACTCAAGGCATCGTGGAGGAATCATATCAAATTGACAAAGATATTCTCTGAAACGAAGGAGCTAAAAATCATCTCTCATGGAAACTCCCCTCCCAAACCCCGACTACATTCATCTCTTTATTTCGTCTATCAACTTGTGACTGTTTGAATGTCGAAAGTCAAAGTAATAGGGAATAGTTTAAATATAATAATCAAAGTGCATTAATGAGCCCTTTTGATTAAACAGAAGAAAAGGAGGGAGAGAGAGAGAGAGAGAGAGAGAGAGAGAGAGAGAGAGAGAGAGAGAGAGAGAGAGAGAGAGAGAGAGAGAGAGAGAGAGAGA
>CM035205.1:20548158-20555658 GCA_020233015.1 Callinectes sapidus | reverse complement strand
ATTAGTAAGGAGAGAGAGAGAGAGAGAGAGAGAGAGAGAGAGAGAGAGAGAGAGAGAGAGAGAGAGAGAGAGAGAGAGAGAGAGAGAGAGAGAGAGAGTCACCAACTATTTTGGTATTTCTCTTGATTTTTCGCCCAGATTTAATACAATGGCAATCACGACAGTGTTTGCTTCTATTAGGTCTTCCTGAATTGACCTTGATGCTGATGATGACGATGATGATGATGATGATGATGATGATGATGATGATGATGATGATGATGATGATGATGACGATGAAGATGATGATGATATTATGCCCGGGTAACAATAAAGAGAGCAAGAGAGGTGAGTGAGAGAGTGAGAGAGATGTGATGATGATGATAATGATGACGATAGCATTCAGAAATAAATATTCCTAAAACACGGCAATCATATTCACGAAGTTTGTGAGGAGGCCAGACACACACACACACACACACACACACACACACACACACACACACACGATGATAAGGACTCATACACGCGGCAATGCATTTGTCACGTAAGACACGTCAGGACAGCACACACACACCACACACACACACACACACACACACACACACACACACACACACACACACACACACACACACACAGTAGTCAACACCACACCCACACCCCGTCAACCTTCACGATATCACTCACTTCAACACAAAGCTTCTCTCACCACACACATTCAGCTTACACACCCACTCAACACCTCCTTATCCTCCTCCTCCTCCTCCTCCTCCTCCTCCTCCTGACAGTCATGGGTTCAACATGCATCAGTCTAAGCAACATTTGATCTACCTACCATTACAGGCTATCACAGTTTACAGTTACAGAAGTTGATTCTACTAATACAGTCTTAAAAACATTGAACAGAGCATCTAATGTAATGATGATGATGGTTTACTGAGACGTATAATTTTAAAACTCATTCACTTTCTTCTATTTTTCTCCACTTTCCACTTTTTTTTTACTTCTTTCTTCTTTCCTTTCATATTATTTTATGTTCATCAATTAACTGTCCTACTTCATCCTCCCTTGCATGTAGTGTGTTTCCATGTTGCAGTCTTTCCTTATTCTTTCCCCATTTCTCTTCTATCTTTATTTTCTATGCAACGCGGCACCTACATATATCTCACTATCATCTCAACTCTCGCGCGTACCTCCTCTTTCTTCCTTCTATCCAACACCTCCCCATACTACTCCTCTCACTTCTCTCTCTTTTTCTCTCTCCTTATCCTCTCTTTCATACTTTCCCCTGACTTCTTCACCCTCATCTCAACTTTCGCTTCTGCCTCCTCTTCCTTCCTTCTATCCAACACCTTCCCATACTACCCCTCTCATTTCTCTCTTTTTCTCTCTCCTTATCCTCCCTTCCATACCTCCCCCCCCTGACTTCTTCGTCCTCTCATCTCTTTCCCCCCTCCCCGTCCCTGCCGCGCTACGACCCTCAGCTATACCATTCAGCCACATGGTCAGCGGGGAAACCATGTGCGCTGATAAAATTACCGATATAATTAACGACCCTTCACGCGGCGGGAGGAACAGCAAGGAGCTCCAGCCTCGATAACACGCGGGGCTGATTAAACGCTCACCAACTACCCTTGACGAACCGGGCTGACTACTGCCTGACAAATGGTGTCCAAACCCTGTCCATCCACGGCCACACAGACTGTTAAATGATGCTGCTTCTCCTTAACTCCCTGACTCCTGCCTGCCTGCCTGCCTGCTGGTCATAAATGTGGTAAATGTCGTAAATGTACAGTAAGGAAAGCATATATAAATGAATTGATATATTGTAAATGTTTCGCATCAAGCTTTACAAATATAAACACTAAGTTACCGTAAAAGATTGTATATATATGTGTGGTTAAAAGGAGATGTTTAGTGGAAGTTTTAAGGAGGGATTTAACTCCTTCGCTTGCCACTCTCCCGTCGCCAGCTGGTAACACGCCACGCCCTGATGGTGAAGGTGATGGAAGGTACTCTGTGTAGATGCGTGTCCAGTTGATGAATGTGCTTGTTGTGTCAAAAGTTGAGGGTATTTATTTATTTTTTTGTTTCTTCTTAATTGCATGCTGGTTCAAGTGCACGCATTCTTTTCTTGGGAGTGAATTATGTGTAGTTTATTCATCTCCTTTACTCATTCTACCTTTATTTGCCCTTTTCGTCTTTTTTTTGTCTCCTTTGAAAACTCTAAATATCAAATGAACAGTTGAAGATTTGCTGAGTTCCCTAAAATAATATCAAAATAAAAACAACTGAGCAACCATAAAAATCTCAAATATCAAGCAACAAAAGAATTATATACTACTTCAAACGCATCTTCTTTTTCCCGCTTTTTCTTTTTTTTTTTTCGTTCGCTTGCTGTCGCCAGAATGATTTTGTTTTGATGTTTTCTTGTGTATATTTACGTGCAGATTATTTCCTTCATCAACTTTACTTTTTTTCTAGTTTTTCTTTTATCTCTCCGGAAAAAAACCTTATCCTAATATCAAATAAACACCAGAACATTTATTGAACGTCCCCAAAAGAAGACAAGAATGCAAATAGAGGACAAACCGTAAAACCTTATTTCCTTCATCAACTTTACTATTTTTCTAGTTTTCTTTTATCTCTCTGCAAAAAACCCTTATCTTGATATCAAATAAACATTAGAACACTTACTGAGCTCCCCCCAAAGAAGACAAGAATGCAGATAGAGGACAAACCGTAAAACCTTCGCGGGACTCTTAATATATCACGCAACAAAAGAAGGTCATTGTGTGCAGGTATTTCGTGGACTTGACACATGTGATTTAAAGGTCCATATTCAGAAACGTCTTGCTCTCTAACTAAGTCTATTCTCCAAGGCTATTGAGATGATAACAGCTGGGTTTTCAAGAATGTTTCTCCAATTAATAATGTAGAAATCTTGTCACTCTGCCTCTAGAACCGTAAGAGCACATTATAAACGCTTTGTCTTCTCACGATCACTATTTTTCAAGGCTACATAGATGATAAGCTGGGTTTCCAAGAGTGTTTCTCCAATTAATAATGTAGAAATCTTGTCACTTTGTCTCTTGAACCGTAAAAAAAAATTAAAAACTCTTTGTTCTCTCACAATGACTATTTTTCAAGGCTGCAGAGATAATAAGCTGGGTTTTAAAGACTGTTTCTCAAATTAAAAATATAAAAATCTTGTAACTCTGCCTAGAATCGTAAAAAAACATCTTTAAATTCAAGTAAAGGCTTGTGAAATAGAGGAGGTGAAGCACAGAAGTGTCAGAGAAAACGAGCCAAACTGCTGCGATGGTCATGTCTCTCTATGTTATGGATGTCTGGCTGGGTGGATGTGGATGAGTGTGTGGATGAGTGTGTGGATGGGTTAGGTTAGGTTTGGATGACTGGTTAAATTAGGTTGGTCAGGCCTGGTTGGTAAGGGTAGGTGTTGGTAAATAGATGGATGGAGTGGATGGGTGTGGAAGGGTAGATGGAGGATGGGTTGGCGAATGTTATTATAAGAGTGTGCGAATTCGAGCTCTTCCTTCACTAAGCCTGCACTCAAGACATCTGGGTTTACGAAGAAACATTTTTAGGGATGATGATGTCTGATTACCACGTCTCCAGCGGCTGAAGCGTCTTGGGGTTTTATTGACTTGGCTCTTATTGTCCTGAGAAACACGAATATTACCCTCATGACCTCTTCCACCTCAATAACAAATGTCATCCTTGTGGTCAGTTTACCTTCGTGGTGACTCGGGTACGGAGAGTGGCGCCAGGTCCATCCGTCACACCACGCGCTAACATTACCCTGGATATTAATTGGTGGTGTCACGGCGCGAGGTGCATGGCAGGCGGTACTCCCTTCATCCCATTCTTGCCAAGCCTCTGTCTGTCCCGACCCACAAGTGGCGACTCTCTTCCTGCCACGCGCGCTGGATTTTATCATGTCAGGATGAAGGTGTGTGTGTGTGTGTGTGTGTGTGTGTGTGTGTGTGTGTGTGTGTGTGTGTGTGTGTGTGTGTGTGTGTGTGTGGAATATTAGAGTGAGATAATTCAGTTCTGGGAGGCATTTTTACCTTCAATTTTTGGGTACAATTAGAAGATTTCATTGACATTAGGAAGTGTCTATGGAGGTCAAAAGATTAATAGCCAGAGTCTGTACTACTTCAATTCCCACATGAGTTTCCGACGCTATAGAAAACTGACAAATAATGAGCAGAATATATATGAAAATGCGATCCAGTACTGAAAGGTTAAGTTAATAGGTTTGTTTTTTTAATGAAAGAGGGACATTTTGGGGGGTTTGTCAGGAATTGGGAGGATAAATCGAAGGGTGTCAGAATGTTAGGTGAAAGGACGTCAGAATTAGGGTGAAAGGGTGCTAGTGTGAGCGTCAGGGCGTTGGAGTTTCAAGGTGAATAGATAATTATGAATGCGTTAGGGTGAATGCGTGTGCGTGTGGATGGATGATCAAGCCGTTTGGTTGTCAGGGTGAATGAAGGGATGAGTCAGAGCGATGGGGTGTCATTACAATGTGAATGACAAGACGTGTGTGAGGAAGAGTATATGGTGTCAGGGTGAGAGGATTTGTACCAGGATATGTGTGTTAGAGCGACAATCTGTAGTAAGGTGTAAGGGTGTCAGGGATTCAGGGTGAGGGGAGGAGTGGGGATGAATGCCAGGGTCCCAGGGCGCTATACTTTATCCTCCCACACACCAACGTTTACATCTAAATGACGCGCAGTAAAAGTATACGGCGCTGCCCAGTTGCCGCCACGCAGTTTGTTTGGCAGGACTCTCAGGACTCCTCAAGGCTGCTGCTGCTGCTGCGCCTGACCCGGTTTTTGGAGGAGGACTTCTATATTACTAAAAGTCCTGCGTCTGTTTGTTATCTTCATCCCGTATGCTGGCCACAGAGGTGATTAGCTGTGTTCTCAAAGTTCTTTTGTTAATTAATGTAGAAATCTTGTTAGTCTATCACTAAAATTATAAAACGTCCTTAAAAATTTGTGCAATTTGAACTAGAGCCTTTTGAATATAGTGGACGTGTGGCACAAAAGCATGTCAAACCATGGTTCTCAGACTTGCATTCTTAAAAAAAACTTTACTTAGCATTTTAATAGTTTTCAACACATCTTCCATAGTACTGTAGTATTTACACAATAAAATAGTAAAATATCCTATCGTTCGTATAAATCCTCTCTAATTAAACACTTCTGTGCTTCATTTCCACTGTTTCAAAAAGCTCTTTTCATATTTACCCACGTTTTCCTAAGATGTTTTTACGGTTCTAGAAGCGGATTGGCAAGCTTCTTACATTACTAACTGGAAAAAAGCCCTTGAAGACCCTGCCAATCATCTCTGTGGTCTTTTAAAATAGTTGTGGTGACAGAGCAAAATCTTTCTTAATACCGACCTCACAGTGATAACACCCCGTAGAGGAAATACCAAGCAGAGTACCTGAATATAACTTGAACACCCGAACATCTAGTACACAAGATTACAAGACCAACACTTTGAGAGCCAGTCAGACACAGTACCATCACGCTATAATACTCTGCTGACACACTGGTGACCTGTATGCAAGGGCGACTGACGGACTGCCCGAGTGACTGATGAACTGACTGACTGATTGATTGTCTTACTGGTGATTTACTCGCCTGACAGCACGTGTGGCAGGTCTCTGATCTATTCTGAGTGTGGTAATAAGTCAGGGAATACTGCATTGTAGGGGTACACTTGTATTGGTGGCGTCATGATGTACTCGCTGGCTCACCGACTGATTTTCTTTATTAGAGAGAGAGAGAGAGAGAGAGAGAGAGAGAGAGAGAGAGAGAGAGAGAGAGAGAGAGAGAGAGAGAGAGAGAGAGAGAGAGAGAGAAATAATAATTTTAAAAATCCCACTCAACATATCACCAAAAAAACAATCATGGTAATTTGAATAGATGGTAAACCAATTCATTAGGAAGCCGTCTTGACACTTCTCTCCTTCACTGACACACAGACAGACAGACAAACAGACAGACAGACAGACAGATAAACAGACTGATTTACGCCTATGATAACTAATTAGATCAATCAGTAAGTCTCTCACTGTCCTGTGTTGGCAAGCTTGATAAAACGGTGAGGTGCAAGTTCAGAATATAATTTCGAGACACATTATCAGAAACTAAAGTGATTGAGGCGTTTGATTTTTGTTTTTTGTTTTTTTTTCGCAACGATAAGCTTTTAGTGTTTTTCTTATCAGTTTATTGATACGAGTACCCCAATTCTTTCGCTCTCTCTCTCTCTCTCTCTCTCTCTCTCTCTCTCTCTCTCTCTCTCTCTCTCTCTCTCTCTCTCTCTCTCTCTCTCTCTCTCTCTCCTATCAGCACTTTCATGCCACAGACACCAACACCACCACTACTACTACCACCACCACCACCACCACCACCACCACCACTCACACATATCTATCCCATCACCACAGTATCACCACAACGAAACTTTCCATTCATTACTTGCACCATCACCACCACCACCACCATCACTACCACCACCACCACTACCACCACCACCACTACCACCACCACCACCTACACGCTTTGCCTACACCACTACGACCACCACACCATTGAAAAACACACAAGTTCATTCTACTACCAATAACACACGCGCGCACACACACACACACACACACACACACACACACATTACCACTGTCCTCCATCATTGCGTCATCCCTCCTGCTCACCACCACCACCACCGACACCACCAGTATTACCCCTACCACCATCATCACCACCGCCACCTGCATTACTCAGCTTTGCACAAGTTACAGGCGGCCAAAGTGAAACGCGGTGGGGTCCCTTCAAGGCCGCGAGACTCCTGATGACGTGAACCAGTTGAGTGATGCGACTCTTAAGTGTGTAAACAAAGAATCCTGTCTGACCTTTCTACCGACAAGTGTCCTGAGAGAGCGCGACGTGACGGTAGTTGTGGGGGGTGGTGGTGGTGGTGGTGGTGGTGTTAGTGGTGTTAGTGGTGGTCAGGGGAGGGAAGTGGCGTTAATATTTGATGGTGATGGTGATGATGGTGATATGGGTGATGCTGATATGGTTATGGATAGTGCTGTGGTGGTGGTGGTGGTGGTGTTGGGTGTTGTTGCAATATGAGTTTTTGTTGTACTATTTGGTGCTGGTGATGATGGTAGAGATGATGACGATGGATAACATTGTGGTGGTGGTGGTGGTGGTGGTAGGTGTTGTCAGAAGAGAAGTTTTTGTTGCATTATTTGATAAAGATGATGATGATGATGGTGATAACTGTGATGGTGACGAGGGATAATCTTGCAGCATGTCAGCATTCCACAGATACTTGAGCGATGGAATACTCTTAGATGCACATCAGTACAAACACACATGCACGCTCACGCACTCTGCCATACACACACACACACACACACACACACACACACACACACACACACACACACACACACACACACACACACACAATCTTGAG
>CM035205.1:19634901-19638491 GCA_020233015.1 Callinectes sapidus | reverse complement strand
GAATAGGGGGAAGAGAGAGGGAGGGGAAAAGAGGGACGTGGGAAGGGACGGAATGGGTGATAAAGATGGGGAAGAAGGGAAGGGGGAAGGGTGGGGGATTGATGTCCAAGGAAAACAAGACATTACGTAAGAAGACGAGAGAGAGAGAGAGAGAGAGAGAGAGAGAGAGAGAGAGAGAGAGAGAGAGAGAGAGAGAGAGAGAGAGAGACCCACCCATGTAAACAATAACACCCATTACAGCCCGGTAAAAATATATGAAGAACACACTAAAACATTTAACAAAACTCATACTCAAGGTTAAGTGTACCATCTTCCTCCTCCCCCCCACCCCCCACCCACCCCCCCATCCCTACCGAGGATTCCAAGGACGCTGTACGGCCTTGCTAATTCTTGCCCTTCAGCTGGTACGGTGCTCAGTAAGGGGTAACTTCTCTGTACCTGTTGGCTTAGTGGTACAGTGCTGCTTAGTGGTTCAGTGCTGCTTAGTGCTGTACCTGTTGGCTTAATGTTACAGTGCTGCTTAGTGGTTTAGTGCTGCTTAGTGCTGTACCTGTTGGCTTAATGTTACAGTGCTGCTTAGTGCTGTATCTGTTGGCTTAATGTTACAGTGCTGCTTAGTGCTGAACCTGTTGGCTTAATGGTACAGTGCTGCTTAGTGATTCAGTGCTGCTCAGTGCTGTACCTGTTGGCTTAATGGTACAGTGCTGCTTAATGGTTCAGTGCTGCTTAGTGGTAGTGTGTTGGGTAATGGTGGTGGTGAAGTGTGGTGTGACGAAGGGGAAATGGTTGTCAAGGGGTTGTAATGGATTTATGGTTGAATGGAGTGGTGTTGTGATTTATTTATTGAAGGGAGTGTGTGGTGTTTATGGTGTTGTTGCTACCATTATTATCACCACCACCACCACTATCTCTGCTATCACCATCGCTGTCACCATTACCACCACCACCACCACCACCACCACAACAACAACAACAACAACAACAACAACAACAACAACAACAACAACAACAGCAGCAACAGCAGCAGCAGCAGCAACAACAACAACACCAACAGCAATAACAACACCAACAGCAATACCACCACCACCACCACCACCACCACCACCACCACCACCACCACCACCACCACCAACAACAACAACAACAACAACAACAACAGTAACAGCAATAACAACACCAACAGCAACACCACCACCACCACCACCACCAACAACAACAACAACAACAACAACAACAACTACTACAACTACTACTACTACTACTACTACTACTACTACTACTACTACTACTACTACTACTACTACTACTACTCCCCCTCTAGCTCAATAAATCTGCACTGGTAGAGTACTCGTATTAAGCAATGGGAAAAAAAGGTACAAAAAATATGTGTGTTCTTGGCCTGGAAAGAGGACCAGATGCTTTCCTAATCCTAAAGTTACGTCATTCCTATAGAGTTGAATGCCCCTTTCCTGTTGCTACACATTTTCCCCTCTCGCTTTCCCCGGCTTCACCTCCCCTATCTATAGTAATTCTCTAACAGTTTCCTTCCCTTTTTTCCTCCCATTCCTTTTTTTTTTAGGGTTTCTTTATTTCTATTTTTCCATCTCGTATTTTTTCCTTAATTTTTTTCCCTTTTTTTCTCACTTTCCTCTTACCTTCCCTGTAATAATCTCCAAACAATTTCCTCCTGTTTTTCCTCCCTTTCTCTCTCTCTTTTTTTCTGTTTATTTCTATTTCTCCATCTTATATATTTTTCCTAATTTTTTCCCCTTTGTCTCACTTCCCTCTTACCTTCCCTGTAGTAACTTCTTAACAATTTCCTCCCTTTTACGATTTTCCTTTTTTTTTTTTCTTTGGTCTTTATTTCTTTTCTCCATCTATTTTTTCCTTACCTTTTTTCCCTTTTTTTTCTCACTTCCTTCCTACCTTCCCTGTAGTAACTCCCTAACAATTATTTCCTTCCCTTTCCCTCTCTTTTCTATTTTTTTTAATGTCTTTTCCTCCATCTTGTATTTTTTCTTATTTTCTATCCCCCTTTTTCTCATTTCCCTTCCCCTTTTCCTCCCTCTCCTATCTCTGGTTTCTTTATATCTATTTGTCCATCTTATATTTTTCCTTACTTTTCCTTTTCCCTTTTTCTCAGTTCCCTCCTCCCACGTTGTCACTTTCCTAAATTTTCTCTTCTCTCCCTTCTCAACTCTTCCTCCTCCAGGCATGTTTGTTCTCTTCTCCCTTCCACTTCACCTCCTACTGGCCTTCCTTTCACCTCATCAAAGAAGGGAGGAGGAGGAGGAGGAGGAGGAGGGGATGATGATGATAATTATAGTGGTGGACTTTATCTTTTACCTCTCTCTCTCTCTCTCTCTCTCTCTCTCTCTCTCTCTCTCTCTCTCTCTCTCTCTCTCTCTCTCTCTCTCTCTGGGTGTTATGTGTGTAGGGAGTATTTATAATTTTTTTGGTGTGTGAAAGTAGGGGCGGTGTTGGTGATGTATTGTGTGTGTGTGTGTGTGTGTGTGTGTGTGTGTGTGTGTGTGTGTGTGTGTGTGTGTGTGTGCGCGTGTGTGTGTGTGTGCTGGCGACTTTCGCTTCTATGGGTGTGACGCAAAGGGTTGATTATTAAGGGGCCCTTTTTGTGGTTTGTGGGAGCAACCCTCTTTTCGCACAGTTTACTCTTTATTTATTCATTTTAAGTAGGGTTTATGTTTTCGTTGGTTCACGTGTAGGTAGTAATGTTGAGAAATGTGTGATGTTTATGTTGTATGTCTGTGTGTGTGTTTTGGATTGTTGGGTGTTGTGTTAGTATTATTATTTATTTACTTTTTTATGTAGAAGGGAGTCGGCCAAGGGCAACAGAAATAAAACAAAAAGGCCCACTGTAGTGCCGGTCCCTGGAAAGTCCACATTCAGTAGTCAAAAGAATTCTTTATATTGTGTTTCCTTTCTTTTTTTCTTTCTTTCTTCCATTTTTCCTTTAATTTTTCATTTATTACCCTTTATCTATCTTTCTATCTCATTCTCTCTTTATCTTTCTATCCTTTTCTCTCTTTTTTCAGTCTTCTCTTTATATTTCTCTTCGGGGACATGTTATTTCCATTCATCTCTAAATATTTTCCTTCTTTCTTTTATTTCCTTCTATCATTATCTTGTTTCATTCTTCCCTTCCTTCATTTTTTTCTTCGGGGACGCGTTATAAATACCTAATCAATGTTGACACTGACCGTAAAGCTGTCAATAAACCAACGTGCCTTTCGATCGGGGTAACTTTTCCACAACAATAAGGAAGAAGATTAATACCCGTCATATATGAAACTTTGAGTCTCTTCTTTTGCTACGGTACATATTTCTGAATGAGAGAAATACACCTCACCATTAATAAATGTCCGCCTCATGAATGGTTTAGAAGCTGTACGAAAAAGTTTAATATTCATTGCTTTCTGCTTTAATATTTTCGCTAAGATTAAGATAAACTGAGGAGTAGATGGAGGTTGGTCTGAAACTCCTCTAATATTTTTTACTCATATCTTTTTCTCCTTCTTTTCTTCTTCCGTGAGAGTCTGGGTAAAAAAATCTGTAAACTTAAATGCTAGTTT
>CM035205.1:19603587-19615331 GCA_020233015.1 Callinectes sapidus | reverse complement strand
TTACCAGGAGACTTTCATCTTGTGTACGTACTTAATCTTTCCTGTAGTGTTCACGTAAGCGCCATAATTCACACACGAGCCGGGCTAATACCATAAGTGGCGCGGGGCGGGGTGGGAAGGGACGGGGCGGGGCAGAGCGAGGCGGGCACCTTTGAGCGGCACGCGACTCGCCAACGGGACGGATCATCTGGCGGGTTTATGGGCCATTTCAAAATCAAGATCAAGAGCAACCCAGACAGTGACGTAATGCAGCACAGGTGGACTCAGGTGCTGCTAATTAACTCAAAGGTTAAAGGTAAGGATTGCAATTCAGTTTTATTAGTTATTTTGTTATATTTTCAATTGTGTTTTGATTAACCCATTCAGTACTGAGTTGCATTTTCATATTTATTCTGCTTATTATTTGTCGATTCTCTACAGCTTCAGAAATTCATGTGGGGATTAAAATAGTCCAAACCCTTCTGACCTCCATAGACAGTCTAATCACACCCAAAACTCGTGGTAAAAGTGTGTGCCAGTACTAAAGGGGTTAATATGGTGGTTTCTGTTATGGTTACACAAGATTTGAAATAACTGAAAGGTCATATTAATATACTACTAGTAATCTTACAAATTGACAGATAGAGTGAGGAACGTTCACTTCAAGTTGAGTAAATTAATTAAGTGTTTTCCTTTCCATACTGTCGTGTTAAGAATATCCTAATTAAGGTCGTGGTTATCTAGATTAATTGAAATAGGCAATTAACATTAATTTTCAACGCTACATCAGGTATTAGTTTGAATGAGGCGTTTTTATTAATATGGACCTGGCAAGTAATGTGTCGTTATTAATTGACTGAGTGGTAAGAAAACAGTAGTTTTCCGTTCCATTAGTTACTTTTCTTCTATAAAAGTTGTAGGTTAATTAGGTGTTAATTAATAATAGTGATCGATATTACTGGAATGTTTCTGTTATGGATTAGCAGAAGACGGTAATTCAGAGAAAACGATATCTACAATAGGGACACTTAACTAAAATCTCTGCCATCAACGAAAACTACTAAAAATAGGGAAACTAAAAACTATGCCATGCAAGAAAACCATACTAAATATAGAGACACCGGGAACCAAACTTAGATAGCTATTTATGTTAGTTCTCAAATTATACATACTAAATAACCAAGATAATTATTGAATCTTGCAGAGACTGAGGAAAGAAGAATGAAGCAAAGGTTAGATCTGTGGACGAGATCAAAGAGAAGGCCAAATAAGGAGGAAGAGAAAGCCAAAACAAACAGAAGCCTGGACATGAGAAAATAGAGGATGAGGTAAAAAAAATGAAATAAAATTGAAAGGAAGGAGAGAGAGAGAGAGAGAGAGAGAGAGAGAGAGAGAGAGAGAGAGAGAGAGAGAGAGAGAGAGAGAGAGAGAGAGAGAGAGAGAATGTCCTCCTCAGATGTGGTTGGGTGACTGTCCAGTCTGTCTTCTACTGCACAGTGGCTGGGCAAGATGGACAGCAGAGGTGGTGATGTCTGGTGCTCTCCCTACACCACCACCACCACCACTACCTAACCTAACCTCTCTGTACAAGCAAGAGATAATTAACCAAACTCTGATCAGTGTTACCTGGGAAATGCCAAAATGTAAACAGACAGACAGACATTAGTTATATTCTCTCTCAAGCATGTTTCTTAAATACCTGGGGAATTATATACCTGCTCAGTAACCCTTTCCTTTTCTGTGACTGGCTTTTGTATTGAGGAAATGTTTGGTCATGTTTGTTTGTGTCCTCTTGTTCTACTGCTGTTGTCTTCTTCCTGGTTTCTTTCTATTTTATTATTCTCTACAGTAGGTCTCTCTCTTCTTTTCCTCCTTCTGGTCTTCTTCTCGTCCCCTACATCTCTCTCTCTCTCTCTCTCTTGTCCTCTTGCTGTTTTTTTGGTCCCTCTTTTCCTCTTTTGTTCTCTTCCTGGTTTAATTTTTTGTTCTCTTCCTGGTTTCTTTCTTCTTGTCCTCTTCTGGTCTCTTCTACTTTTCCTCTTCCTATTCTTTACTTTTCTGTTCTTATTCCTGGTCTCTATTTTTGTTCTGTTTTCTTGTTTTTTCTTCTTGTCTCCTCATGCTGGTTTCTCTTCTCTGGTTCTCCTCTTTCCTCTCTCCTTGTCCTCTTCTTTGATCTCTCTCTTTGTCCTCTCATCCTGATCTCTCTGTTCTTGGCCTCTTCTGGTTTTCTCTGGTCCTCCTCCTCCTTCTTCATATCAAGCTGTTTATTTTTTTCATTTTTTGGTATTGCTGTTTGAGGTTTCAGTTGTGTAGAAATTTTCTCTAATAATGTATGTGTTGCTTCTAAAATGAAAGAACAAATTTAGTAAAACAATTGGGAAACAGAACCTTAATTAATGAACTAAATTAAACAGTTAGATGTATTTAAAGAAATCTTAAGATAAACAAACATTATAATAAGAATTTAAGGGCTAAGTGGAAGTGAAGATTGTTATAAATGAACAATGTGTATCTCTGCTGGAATAAAAAGAAAATAAATGATGAGAATTTAAAACATGACTACAAAATATGGCAATACAAAATAACAAAAATTTATCTAAAACCTCAACACACCAAAAAGAAAGTGAAAGTAATGACAAATATAAAAAAAATAAGTAAAATAAAATAAATAAAATAAAATAAAAGAAGGTAGAGGAAGAAGAGGAGGAGGGGGAGGAGGGGGAGAATAAACACCACTACATTACCATAACTATATTATCCCACAGCATCACAGACCTCACAATCAATACAACCACACACTTCTCTCTACATCACTGCCACCTTTACTCCCTCGTCACAAACTTCACTCCCCTCAAACACAGATGCATTTGTACTTGCCATTCAGCCACTACAGCACACACTACTCCTTATATATACAGTCATGTTAGTACAGTTCATATACAGTCAAGTAGTAATGCTAGATAAGATACGTGTTGTGGTGAAGCAGGGTGAAATAGATGGAAGGATTGACAGGGTAGGAAAATCAAGGAAAAGGTTTGTTTAAGGGATATTGACATGGAAAAGATGAAATGGAAGGATTGAAAAAGTAGTAAAATGAAGGAAAAGGTTTGTTTGAAGAATATTGACAGGGAAAGGGTAAAATGGATGGAAGAATTGACAGGGCAGGTTTAGGAAAAGGTTTATTTGAGGGATACTGACAAAAAAAAAACGGTGAAAAGAATAATAGAGGTTTGTATGGGATACAGAAAGGGAAACAGTAAAATAGAGGCTTGTTTGAGATAGACAAAAAAAAGTAAAAATGTTTGGGAGGAGTTCGGGAAACCATGAAAAGAAGGAATTATAGAGATTTCTATAGGATATAGAAAGGGAAATGATAAAATCAATCAATCAATCAATGCGGGGCAAATGTCGAGGGGAGGGGGGGGTGCATTGCCTCACCTATCCTATGACACCACTCCTGGAAGTCATGCCTTGTGAGTCTCCATACAGGTTCCCTTCCCATATTGAGTAACTCTCAGGAAGAGACATCGACTTGCCACAGCCATGAGTTCTGTGGCCTCCTCCATGCTGGGTTATCCCTTTGGAGACAACTCAATAAGCAGGACTGGCTTCTGGGTAACGTGCCACCTGCCCATATAGTCGCAGTTGTCGCTGATGGACTGTGCTGGTAATATATAGGCCTCCAATCATCCTCACAGAACAATTGTTGATTTGATACAAAATCATACCAGCGGTATCCCATGATCCTGTGAAGGCATCTGGTACCAAAGACATCAATTTGCTTCTTCAGGTTGGTGTTCAGTGTCCATCATGTCTCATAACTATAGATTAAGACAGGGATCACCACCAACTTGAATCTTTGTATGTCTACACAGGTACTGACAACGCCAAATCCTTGTGTTGAGCGAGTACATAACGCCGTGGGCCAGCTGGCCAATCCACCGTATGGCTTCCTGGCTCAACACACCATCGTTATGCACTACAACACTACCAAGGTATGTGAAGTTTTTCAATGTCCTCACCACAAGCATGGACAGACTGTACTGTTTCATCCAGTACACCTCCAAACACCTGAACCTTGGTCTTGGCCCAGGAAACCTTAAGTCCCAAGGGCTTACCTTCCTCGTGCAGTGCCTCTAGAGCCATTACCAGAACCTCCAGTGACTCAGCAAAGATTGCTGCATCATCAGCAAAAACAAGATCTGTTATCTCAGCATTGCCAACAGATGCTCCACAATGACTTTGTTCTACAACTCTGTCTAGTACCCAATCCATGCATGTGTTGAACAGTGATGGAGCAAGCACACAGCCCTGCCTCATTCCTGTACTCACAGGGAAGAAGCTGGACACGCCTCCTCCACACTTCACAGCACTCACACTCCTGGAGTACAGGCCAGTTAATAGACCAATAATCCTTGCAGGAATCCCACAGAGACACAGAACAGTTTCTTCAGGGCTCGATAGGCAGGTGTGGTCATTAGCATTTAAAATGACACTCAATATCCACAGGGAGACCCCTGACATACCTCTCCTTGTCTTTTCTTAAGAGAGATCTAGTCTTACATGACAGAGCCCTATACTGGTTGTGGTTCCCAGCAGGTCTGGCAGCCTGACTCTCCTCAATACTTTTCAGTGTCTCTATTGAGGTGAAGCCACTCCGTGACCTCGGGCACTCCCCAATACATTCCTTGGCAGCCTCAAGAGTCCCACGTTTGAAGGTATCCCATAGCTCTTCAGGGTCCTCAAGGGTGTCGAGCGCTCCAAACCGATTGGAGACTGTCACTGCATACTCTTGTGCACATGTCAAGTCCTTCAGTTTCTCAAGATGAAACACAGTGTGGTCACATCTTGGAGGCTTTCTGGACTTGACATGAAGCTTGAGTGTAGCAACAACAAGCCTGTGATCAGTCACAAAAGACTCGGCACTCCAAAAAACCCTGAAGTTCTGGAGGATTCTCCAACCAGTACTGACAAGGATATGGTCGATCTCCTTTGCTAACCCTCTGACATTACTACACCGTGTCCAGCGGTGCAGTGCTGGTCTCTGATACCAGAAACCAGCAATCCTCAGCCTTCTGGTTCTTGCAAGATTCAGCAGAAAAGAGCTGTTGTCATTCCTGGTACCAGAACCATGGTGGTCAACACATATCTCATAGCCAGCACTCTCAGTGCCAGTGACAGCATCAAAGTCGCCCAGGACAATGAGTGCATCATGACGGGGACACTGGTCCAGTACAGAGTTGAGTTTGGTGTAGAACATTGCCTTCTCTTCAGTTTCACACACCTCTGTAGGAGCATACACAGCAACAACAGACAAGCCTAGACTGTTTCAGCTCTAGCTGCATTATTATACACTCATCAACTGGAGTAACCTCTGCAAAGGATAGCTGCAATCTGCTGGAGATGCCTGTGGCTACCCCCTTGACATGATAACCATTGCTCATGCCAGACCAGTAGTAAGTAAAACCCTTGCTACTGGTCTCGCCACTGTCAGGCCTCCTTGTCTCAGAGAGCCCCACCATATCCACCCTCAGCCTACTGAGCTCATCTGATAGATGAGGCAATCAATGATCCTCTGAGAGACTCAGGACATTCCAGGAGCCCACATGCAGAACCCTTCTCAAGGTTTACCATGGGAGTGGTCCAATGGGCAGGTGTCACACCTGCAGCCCCACCAGCAACCACAAAGTCAGAAATAGGGCTAGGGGGTCCTGCCATCCCTCTCAGGACACAGAGATCCTGCAGACTTTCCCCTGTATCCATCATACCGGTAGGCAGGCTCCTCTGGTGCCTTGGCACCCAATGGGTCTGCACGGTCAGACTCCCCAGCAAACCTGGATTGGGGCTGTGGCTACAAAGAACAACAGAGGTTTGTTTGAAAGAAATAGACAAGAATACAAAGAAAATAAAAAAATTAGGTTTGTTTACGGGAAGACAGAAAGAGTGAAGAGAAGGAATTATAGAGATTTTGTATAGGATATAGGAAGGAAAATGGTAAAATGAAAGAATGATAGAGGTTTGTTTGAGAGAAATAGATAAGAAAACAAGGAAAATAAAAAAAATTGTCTGGGAGGAGATGAGAACAGTAGAAACACAATGGAAAAGAGAAAAACACCCAAAACAAACCCAAGAAACAAGATGGAGACATGAAAAGGCACACAAAAGAAGAAATACACAAGCTTAAACAGAGGAAGAAAACAAGAAGAAAAGTAGAAACACACAAGCTTAAAAAGAGGAAGAAAACATGGGAGAAAACTAGAAACATACAAAGGAAAGCAGAAAAACACCCACAGCAAACCCCAGAAACAAGAAAAGGAAAAGGAACATAGAAGAGGAAACACACAAGCTTAATACACCAAGACCAGCTTGATAATACTCACTAAAGCTTCACATCCTCAGCTCATCAACTACAGCAAGTGTCGAGTTGTGAGAATAGATGGAGTGGCAGGTGTAGCGGACGGTAAGAGGTGGACGGCGGCGGCAGCAGTAGTGTGTGTGTGTGTGTGTGTGTGTGTGTTGAAGTGTCACTGGTCTACTCAAGAAGCACCTAATGTTTCCCTGCAGTGTTTGGACATAACTCACTTCAGAACACAAGCATTGAAGTGTTGCTGTTCTCATAACCTTAGCTAACACTTCACTCAAATGTCTCTTGTAGTGTTGAAACAGATGGTTTGTTTTCTGTGGAGCATTTACACACACAACATGCTCCACACAGCCTGAAAAATGTTCCTCTCCTAAACCCCTTCAGTACTGGAATGCATTTTTACCTAATGTTTTCAGCACAATTAAATTATTTTATTGACATTAGGAAAGAAGATCAATGTACAGTCTTCACTATTTCAATCCCCACATGAGTTTCTGAATCTATATACTAAAATCATCAAATAGTAAGAAGAATAAATATGAAAATGTGCCATAGTACTGAGGGGGTTAACCAGCCAACACTTCACTAACTCATTGTATTATACGTTACAGCTTGTTGAGAAGAACTAAACCTTTCAACTGTTTTGTAACACATTAACATATGCCAAACACTCCACAAAGGCTGGGAAATACTCCTATCCTCACAACACAAGCCAGAAATGTCTCTATTATTTGCTACACTCCTTGATACATCCACACAGTACTTCAAACTGCTGTAATGTTTCTTTAGCAACCTAACACACTGCACACACACTGGGAAATGGTTCTATCCTTACAAAACGAGCCAAAACTTCCACTAAATGTCTCTATTATTAACTAAACTCCTTCATACACCAACACAGAGTGTCGGAGGTACTTAAACTGCTGTAACCTTTCTCTAGCACACTTACACACTTGCTCACACCACACACACATTCTTGTCCTCACTAAACAATAAAACACTTCGCTTCAAATTTCAATTCTAAGTTACAGTTCTGGAAATACCCATACAGTCTCACAAGGCATAGCTAAACTTGCCCTAATGTTTCTTTAGCAAACTTACTCAACACACACTCCTGTCCTCATAAAACAATAAAACACTTCATTTCAACCTTTCAATTCTGTTACAGTTCTTGAAATATCTATACAGTTTGTTATGGAGTAACTAAACTTGCCCCAATTCAGTAAAATCCCTCTCATCCGGCACATTTTTTCCCAGAGCTTTAAAATCAACAAAAAATCAATATGTGTACTCATAAAATCAATTAAAATTCCCACACGAGGCATACTTTTTTCCCTTGCCACCAGAGCACACTGCTTCGCGCCATCCACGGCCCACTGCACTGTTAAAGTGTGTTTACTCAGTGACTGAGTCCCGCGTGTGCACTGTTTATCGCCTGACGCCTTCATCATGCCTAAATTTGTAGAAAAGAGGAAGCATGTTGTGCTTACACTTAAGCAGAAGGTAGACATTTGTCGACGATTAAAAGAGAGGTGAAAGCAGACAGCAACTAATGGTGGAATATGGTGTGGGTTCATCAACTATTCATGACATTAAATCCCAAACGAAAAAGTTGCGGCATTACATGAAAGCCACCGACACCCCAAAGGCAGCGGAAAATTGTCACACACTGCAGTATCATCGTGGTGAAATGATGGACAAAGTGTTATAGGAGTGGTTCAGCTTGAAAAGATCAGAAGCAGTCACAATTACTGGCCCAATATTGCAAGAGAAAGGGCTTGATTTAGCTAAGAAGATGGGCATGCCAGTTCTCTGATGGCTGGCTGGCTCCACAGGTTCAAGGTTCGTCATGGCATAAGGAAGCTGGACATCTCGGGAGAATCAAAATCTGCCACCTTACCCTCGGCTGAAGAGTTTGTTGACAGGTAAGAATAAAGAGAGAGAGAGAGAGAGAGAGAGAGAGAGAGAGAGAGAGAGAGAGAGAGAGAGAGAGAGAGAGAGAGAGAGAGAGAGCCAACCTAATTTCTTTATCTAATCCTCGTTGTTTTTATTTCTTATAGGTTTGCGAAGATAGTTGAGGAGCACAACCTGACATCTGAGCAGATTTACAACGCCGACGAGACTGGCCTGTTCTACCGCTGTCTGCCAAGAACCACACTTGCAGGCGAGTCAGAGGGAGACGTGAAGGGGTTCAAACAGAGCAAGGACAGTGTGCTGCGCTAACATGGCTGCTACGCACAAAGTCAAGTTGTGTGTGGTTGGCAAGCACAAGAAGCCACGCTGTTTTAATAAGAACGTGAATTACCTGGCTCTCAATTATCATAACCAACAAAGTGCTTGGATGACAGCTGAAATTTTCCTTGACTGGTTCAGTTGAGCATTGCTTTGTGCCATCTGTCCAGGAAAATCTGAAGAAAAATGGTCTCCCAGAGGACAGTAAGATAGTTTTGTTATTAGATAATTGTAGAGCTCATCCACCAGCAGAGGAACTTGTTGTGGAAAATATTTTTGCTGTATATTTGCCCCCTAATGTCACAAGTGTTATTCATCCCATGGATCAGGGAGTCATTCAAAATTTTAAGATGAACTATCGTAAGAGTTTCCTTCGCAAACTTGTTAATTATGAGGACGGCACAATCCCCGAGTTCCAAAAACAGTTTAATGTTAAGGATGCGATATTCATGGCTTCACTTGCTTGGCTAGACGTTAAAAGGCAAACATTGATGCGATGTTGGCACAAATTGTACCCTTTGATGATGTTTGATGATGAGAATGATGAGCAGTTTGAAGGGTTTGGAGGTGGCATGAAAAATTCGGAGGTGAGCGAGCTGAGGGAAATGTGCAACTTAAAGTGACAGATGGAGCGTTACAGGAATGGGTGGACGTGGACGAAAATCAGGCCGTAACATTCACTCTCACAGAGGAGGAACTTATCAACGCTGTAGTAGTAGATCATTTAGAGAAAATTAGTGATGATAGTGATGATGATGATGATGATAATGAGCCTAAAGTAAGTTGGGAACAGGCTGCAAAACACATAGCTGGCTTTATCAGGTTTCCTGAGCAGTGCACATACATGTCAACCCGAGATGTTATGACTCTTCACTGCATTGAGATGAGTTTTTGCTGCAAAGAAGGAGCTGCAAACAAGGAGACATTAGAAACTATTCTAAAGTAGTTTGTAAGGGAAAAGAAGTGAGGCAAACAAGTACAGAATCTGATGATGTTGATGACCCGGAGGGTGTTGAGTGAGAGGTGTGGGGAGCGAAAAAGTGTCACAAACACTCGTACATTTTCATATCTATTGTATGCTATACATGTTGGCTAATATTGAATAAAGCAAATAAGTGTATACTTGATTTTTGTAACCCATCAACTTATTTATAAGAGGAAAGTACTAAAGAGAATGTTAGTACAGTAGTATTGTGTGTTGGTGAGTGTGAGGTGGCAGCGCGGGTGGTGACGCGCAGCACAGCGATCAGCTGATCTTTGTTATGATAAGATGCGTGAGTGTAGGGTGGTGATTGTGGACATAATTTCACTTCTATTCAAGTATCCGGCAACTTCTGGTATCCAGCATGTCGGCGGTTCCGTTGATGCCGGATAAGAGGGATTTTACTGTATGACCTAATCTCTCTCTTCTCCAGCAAAAATACTTGAGGGTCAGGTAAGATCAGGTTAGGGTTACTATGAAAGCTTTTATCATTATTACCCTCACTTCTTTCTCTTCTAAGCTTCAAAACACCTCCGAGGGCTTTTATTATTGTTTACCATTGTTACCTTTCTTGATAAGCTTCAATATAGGTGGTTAATTCAGCTCATCTTGTGCCCAAAGGCTTCAGTCACTGATATCATTCCGTTTTACATCTTTTTTTTCTTATCAGCTTCAATTCACGTGGTCAGTTAGCCCAAGGTTCCTCAGAAAGCTTCAATTATTCTGTTCAATCTTTCTTCTAAGCTTCAGTAAAGGTGGTCAGTAAAGGCTTCAGCAGTGACAAGTGGCATCAAAGAACACTGCCACCACACCATTCCATCAAAACACAAGCACTACAACCCAACCACAATACACTACTACACCCAACACCACCAAAAGTAGCATTTCTCTTACCACAACCACCACCACCTCTCTGACTACCACACTACCCCACCACCACAAAACCCAACAGGTGAGGCTAGGTAAGACTCCAGCAAGTAATCACAGGCAACTCCCAGGTGACGAGGGGTAGAGGGACCTGCCGTTCACATCCACGTCAGGCACGGATAGGTGTTGGTGGGAGAAGGGCAGGTGTGGTGTGGGACTCTCCTGTGGGTTGGCCTCTTGCACCTGTGGGAAAGACGGTTATGAATATAAGCAAAATGCACATAATAAGAGATGAACAAGGAAGAGGAGCAGGAGGAGGAGGATAATTAAGAGGCACTGAAGCTGCAAAACAATAGAAAATTAAATAGGAGAAAGGAGAAGAGGAGGATAATCAAAGGGTAAAGAAGCAAAACAAGATGAAGTCAGGATGCAAAAAGAATAAACAAAAGGAATGGAAGATGAGGAAAAGAAAGATCAGGAACATCTTAAAAATAAGAAGGGGAAGAGAATTTAGATAGCAACAAAGAGGAGGATGAGTAGGAGGAAGAATACAAAAATTAAGAAAAATATGAAGAAAAGAGAACTAAGAGATATAAGATGTTCAAAGAGGATTATTCTTTTTATATAAGAGGGGAAATCTGACCAAGGGTAACAAAAGTTATTAAATCAAAAGGCCCACTTATATGCCAGTCCCCAAGCAAGAGTGATTTTCAGTTTGTGGTGATAGAGTTACTGTGAAAAGATCCTTGTTTGGTTATTATTAGCAGAGGCAAAGCAAAGAAGGAAAGAAGGAAGGAAGAAAAGGATATGGTTGTTGGTAGAGAACTGAAGGAAGGATGGAAAAAAATGAAAGAAAAAGAAAAAGAAGGAAAGGAAGTAAAGTTGAAAATACAAGTAGATTAGTTTATTTGCTTTTTGTTGGAAGATGGCAATGGAAGAAGCAAGGAATGTAAAGGATAAGATAATCAATAGAACACCGAAGGAAGGGAAAGAAGAGCAGTAGGGAAAGTTAAGGATAAAAGGAAGTACTGCAAGTCAAGGTTTCTTTGGTTGCTACAACAAATAACAATTAAGAAAACAATAAATAAGACAAGAGAAGAACAGAAGATACAGGAAGGATATTGACATACACACACACAGATATACAAACACACCAACACCACCAAGACAACACACAGCAACACCCACATCCATCAAAACAACACACACACACACATATACAAACACACCAACACCACCAAGACAACACACAGCAACACCCACATCCATCAAAACAACACACACACACACACATATACAAACACACCAACACCACCA
>CM035205.1:19581831-19585116 GCA_020233015.1 Callinectes sapidus | reverse complement strand
TTTTTTTCCTTCTTTATCTAAATTTCTGTCAAATTTTCCCATTTTAAACTTTTTTCCCGTATTTTCTTTTCCAATCCCTGTTTTCCTTTATATTCATCTTTTTTCCCGTATTATTTTAATGTCTCTTTTTTCCTCCTTTTTTATTTGTTTTTATTGTTTTCCTTAAATTTTCTCTCTCTTCACTTTCACTCCTAAAATTTTCCTCCTTTTGTTTAGCTTTTGTATCGATTTCCTTCAAATTTTTCCTCTTACTTTTAGATTAACATTTGAGTTTTTCCTCCTTTTCTTTCCTTGTTTCCTTCAATATTCCTCAATTTTTCTCCTTTCTTCACTTTTGCATGTTTATCCTCCTCCTTTTATTTCTCTTTTCTATCAATTTTTTCTCAGTTTTTTCCCTCCTCACTTTCACATCCAAATATTTTTTTCCTCTTTGTGCATTAATTTTCTGAGTTTTTCCCTATTTTTTCCTTTTTTCACATTTTTTTCCTTTGGTTTTCGTTTTCTAATTAATATTCTGAATTTTCTTTCTTTTTCTTTGATTTTTTTTATTTCCTATTCAATTTCTAAGTTTTCCTCTTTTCCTCCTTAAATTTATGTTTTTTATTGATTTTTTTGTTTTCACTTTTTCCTATTTTCCCTTTTTCTGCTTCAATTTCTGTTTTCCCATTAATTTTCCGAGTTTTCCGGTGGTTTTCTCTCTTTTCTTTTTCCTCCTTTAACTTCTATTTTCTTATATTTTTGAGTTTTCACTGTTTTTTCTCCTATTTTTTCCTTTTTTTCCTTTAATTTCTTTTTTTTTTAGTTTTCATTGTTTTTCCTATTTTTCCATTAAATGTCATAGTTTTCCTGAGTTTTTCCTCCATTAGCATCTACTTTCCTGATCTTTTTTTCTGTTTTATCAGTTTTTTCCTTTTTTCCTCTTTTGACATCTGTTTTTCCTTATCATTTTCCTAGTTTTCCCGCTGTTTTTTTTCCTTTTTTCCTCCATTGACATCTGTTTCCCTAATGATTTTCCTAGTTCTTCCTGCTATTTTTTTCCTTTTTTGCTCTTCTGACATCTGTTTTTCCTAACCATTTTCCTAGTTTTTCCCGCTGTTTTTTTCCTTTTTTCCTCTATTAACATGTTTTTCCTAATAATTTTCCTAGTTTTTCCGCTGTTTTTTTTCCTTTTTTCCTCCATTCACATCCTTTCCTAATCATTTTCCTAATTTTTCCGCGGTTTTTTTCCTTTTTTCCTCTATTGACATCTGTTTTCCTAATCATTTTCCTAGTTTTTCCGCTGTGTTTTTTCCTTTTTTCCTCTATTGACATCTGTTTTCCTTAATCATTTTCCTAGTTTTTCTGCTGTTTTTTTTCCTTTTTTCCTCTATTGACGTTTTTCCTAATCATTTTCCTAGTTTTTCTGCTGTTTTTTCCTTTTTCCCTCTTCTGACATGTTTTCCTAATAATTTTTTTGTTTTTCACTTTTTTTTTTCCTTTTAACATGTTTTTCTAATGAGTTTTTTCTAGTTTTCCTCTGTTTTTTTTTTCCCCTCTTTTTTTCCCCTCACCTTTTTCTTGTGTTGCGTGTGGGGTGAGGGGAAATCATTAGGCAGACTTCGCAGGTAAGCCAGTTGTGCCTTCAGGTAAGGGGGAGACAGGTGTTTCTCTCATCTCCTCCCCCTTAATTGGCTATTAGAGAGAGAGAGAGAGAGAGAGAGAGAGAGAGAGAGAGATTTCTACGCTTTTAGGATGCATGTCACATATTAATTCTTCCTTTCCATTCTTCTTCTTCTTCTTCTTCCTCCTCCTCTTCTTCTTGTTCCTCCTCCTCCTTCTCTTCTTCTCCTCCTCTTCCTTCTACAGCTCCCTGTCACCTTTAACTTCCTTCTTTCCTCCTCCTCCTCCTCCTCTTCCCTTCATGCAGTTCCTGAAGTCCATTGCAATGCGACGGAGGAGGAGGAGGAGGAAGAGGAGGAGGAGGAGGAGGAGGAGGAGGAGGAGGAGGAGGAGGAGGAGGAGGAGGAGGAAGAAGAGGAGGAGGAGGAGGAGGAGGAGGAGGAAGAAACTTTATCACTGTTATTCTTTTGTATATAATAATTTTTCTACTTCTTCTTCCTTAATTTGTTTCTTGTTTTTCTTTTGTTTTCTTTCTTGTTTGTTGCTTTGGTTGGTACGTGAGTTGATTTCATTACTCTCTCTCTCTCTCTCTCTCTCTCTCTCTCTCTCTCTCTCTCTCTCTCTCTCTCTCTCTCTCTCTCTCTCTCTCTCCTCCTCCTCCTCCTTTATTGTCTTTCCCCTCACCTCCTCTCTGTAATGACTCACCACTCTTATGATGAAAGGTAATGAGGAGGAGGAGGAGGAGGAGGAGGAGGAGGAGGAGGAGGAGGAGGAGGAGGTAATGAAAAAATGCATCAAGCACTCACTCATTTTTCCCCTTCCTTCTCCTTTTCCTCGTCCTCCTCCTCCTCCACCTCCTCCTCTCGTCTTCTTCCTCCTCCTCCTCCTGCTTCTCGTTTTTCTATTTGCTGTAACTCTTTCTAAAATCACATTATAGATTTACCACCAATGGCTCTCTCTCTCTCTCTCTCTCTCTCTCTCTCTCTCTCTCTCTCTCTCTCTCTCTCTCTCTCTCTCTCTCTCTCTCGACACAGTTATAAGAGAAATATATATAATTTTTCCTGTATGTTTATCTTTATTGTTTTCTTCCTGTATATAATTATTTTTATATATATTCTCACTTCCTTGAATAGTAATGAGCTATTTTAATTACTAGTCTTTTTAATTTCCGTTCGTATTCTTTTTATTAACAATTTTAACATTTATTTCAACGTTTCGTTTGGTTCAATTCTAATTTTTCTTTCTTTTCATTTTAATTTTCATTGATTCTTAGACTTATATATATTTCTATTATTTTCATTCGCTAAAACTAATAATTTTTCGCATATCCAATAACTAAAGTATTTTTTCCCCCATACTTATCACACTGCTGTCTTGTAACATTAAAGGCTTCATTATCCGCTTTTATTAACAAGATAACTTATTTCTCGGCAGCATTTCTTCACTAAAACTAACATTATTCTTCGCATATTCAATAACCAGTATTTTTCCCATATTTATAACACTCCTGTCTTTTAACATTTAGGGATTCATTATTTAGCTCAATTAACACGAATTAACCTTTTTTTGGCGTCTTCCTTCACTAAAACTAACATTCCTTTCCACATATCCAAAAATCATATCATTTCAACATTCACATTTCATTATTCACTTCAATTAACAAGACTTAACTTTTTTCTCCGTTCT
>CM035205.1:19548643-19558643 GCA_020233015.1 Callinectes sapidus | reverse complement strand
AAAAGAGGAGGAGAAGGAAGAAGAAAAATAGAAGATGGTAGAAGACTAAGAAGAAAAAGAGGAGGAGAAGGAAGAAAAGAGAAGAAAAAGAGGAGAAGGAAGAAGAATAAGAATGAGAAGGGGGGTAAGAAAAAGAAGAAAAAGAGGAGGAAGATAATAAAGAGCAGAAGGAATATAAAGAAAAGAGAAGGAGAAGGAAGAATAAAAAGAAGAAAAAGAGAAGGAGATGGAAGAACAAAAAGAAGAGAAGGAGAAGGAAGAAAAATAAAAATAAGAAGAGGAGGAAGAAGAAAAAGAAGAAAAACAGAAGGAAGATAATGAAGAGCAGAAGGAATATAAAGAAAATTCAAACATACATATTTTCAAGTCTATTGTGTTTTGGGGGCGAAGAAGAAGAAAAAGAGGAGAAGGAAGAACAAAAAGAAGAAAAAGAGAAGGAAAAGGAAGAACAAGAATAAGAATGAGAAGGGGAGGAAGAAAAAGAAGAAAAAGAGGGAGGAAGATAATGAAGAGGAGAAGGAATATAAAGAAAATCCAAACATACATATTTTCAAGTCTGTTGTGTTTTGGGGTGACTATTCTAAACTTCTCGTCTTAGATACAACACAATTAAGAGAGAGAGAGGAGGAAGAGAGAGGGGAGAGGATAAAAAGGAAGAGGAAAAAGAAAGGGTGGAAAAGTAAGAGAGAGAGAGAAAGGAGAAGCAACTAAAAGGAAAGAAAAAGGAGAACAAAAGCAACAACAACAAGAAAAAAATAGAAGTGTAAAATTTGAGAGTTAGGAAAAAAAGGAGAGAGAACAAGAGGAAGAGAATGACAAGGAAAGAGAAACTACATAAAAGAAAAAAACGAAAAGGAATTGATTGAAAGACATGAAAAATAGAAAAAGTAAGAAGAACCACAAAGACCAGAATAAATAAATAAAGATTGATTGAAAGACTATGAAAATTTAATACGAAAAATGAAATCCGGTATAGAAAGAAGTGAGAATAAGAGAAAGAAAAAGAAGAATGGCGGACGTCAATGAGGATGATAAGAAAAAAAAAGAAGGAAGAAATAACCGAAGTAATTAGAGAAAAAAATGAGAATGAATGAAGGAAGGAGTGAAAAGAAAGAGAATTGAGAAAGAGCTAGAAAGAATTAAGGAAAAACAAGAGAGAGAGAGAGAAAGAGAAGAAAGGAGTGAAAAGAGAACAGCAAAGAATCGGAAAAAAGATTGAGGGAAGTGAAAAAAGAGGGGGAAAGAATTAGGAAAAACTGAACGAGTAGGAATAGAAAAAAAAATAAGTGGAAACAGAACAGGAGGTGATAAAGAAATGTCAAAAATGAAATGAAGGAATATAAAGAAGAAAGAAGAAAGGAAATTAGAAAAGAATGACAGAAAGTGAATGAAAAAAGAACACAAAATCAGGGAAAAGTTAGAGCGAATGAAGGAGAGAGAAAAGAGAAGGAAAAGAATAAGTTGTTCTGTTGGAGTGAAGTTTAATAATTAGTGAAAGAAGATAAAGAAGAAAGAAGAAAATAAATTGCAAAAGAATGACAGAAAGTGAATGAAAGAGAGCAGAAAATCAGGTGAAGCTTAGAACGAATGAAGGGAAGAGAAAGAAGAAGGAAAAGAAAAAGTTGTTTTGTTCAGGTTAAGTTTAATAATTAGAAGAAAAGAAATTAGAAAAGAATGACAGAAAGTGAATGAAAGAGAGCAGAAAATCAGGTAAAGCTTAGAAAGAACGAATGAAGGGAAGGGAAAAAGGAGAAGGAAAAGAAAAAGTTGTTTTGTTGGAGTGAAGTTTAATATCTCAACTTTTAATGTTAGTCATTATTTATAGCGAATGATGATGCATATATTCCATTTTTTTTCTTCTTCTTATCCTTCTTTTGTTACTTGGAAATTGTGCTTCTTTCTTTCTCCTGTGCGTATTTATTACCTTCTCAATACTCCATAAGTTGATTGAAATGAAATGTTGACTCTGGTAAGAAATTGTGTTTGTTGTTTGGGGAATAAGTTTCTTCATAGTTTTTTTTTATATATTTTTTGGACTATGTTAGTAAAAAAAAGAAAATTTATACTTGCTTCAAATATTTTCTTTTGATTTATCAGTTTTTTTTTTCATTCTTTTGTGGCATGGAAAGTTTGAAAGAGAACAATTTAATTTATGTTTTGTTTTCTTATTCTTCCATGCAATAAACAAAAGACCAGGATTAAAAAAAAGCACTTAGTTCCTTAGTTCTATTTTATTTTCTGTTTCCATTTCACCTTTCTTGCGGAATTAAATGTTAAAATGTTCTTTGGTTTTCTCTCAAGAGGAAACTTTAACTAGTCCAGGAAACAAAGACTTTTATTACCTTTTATAATCTCCAACCTTTTTATTATTTTTTTTCCCCAACAAATTGTGAAGTAAAAATTTAAAGAGACAAAAGAAATAGACTTTAATGGACAACGGCGATAAAGTGAGACATAAAAGAAATAAAAAGGACACTATTTTGTCTCAATGTCAACTATTATTTCACTTAATTGGTGTAATTACTCCAAAAGTGATCGTTAAGCTTAAAAGAATCACGTTTTAGACACACGGGAGAGTGGTCACGTGTCTGTCTCTAATCTCTCTCTCTCTCTCTCTCTCTCTCTCTCTCTCTCTCTCTCTCTCTCTCTCTCTCTCTCTCTCTCGATATCATTAAGGTAGAGGAAATATCTTCATAATTTTAACTATATTTTTTTCCGCATTCATTATATATTTTTTTTTTCTATTTAATGAGGTTAGTTTATCATTATTCTTCACAAAAATCTTCCTTTTTTTGCTCGTTTTTATTTTTTCAATCGGTTTTAATTCAGATTTGTTTTATTTATTTATTTTTTATTTTTTGTAATGCCAGATTCTCATTTTTTTTCATTCTATATTCCTACAATTCCAGTTACTCACATTTCTTTCGTATTCTCACTCATTCCAGTCGTCTTCTTTAATAATTCCTGATTCCCGTCTAATACATCTACTTTTCTTTAATGCCTCTTCATTTCCTCCTTTTCTTTCTCTATTTTCTTTTTCACACATCTTTTCTTTTTCAGTATATCTATTTTTCTTTATTACCTTTTCACTTCCTCCTTTTTTTTTTCTTTTTTTTCTTTTCTTTTTCAGTATATCTATTTTTCTTCATTACCTCTTCATTTCCTCCTTTTTTTTTCTTTCTTTTTTTGTCTTTCCTTTTTCACACATTTTTTTCAGTACATCTATTTTTCTTTATTACATTTTCACTTCCTATTTTCCTTTCTTTTTTCCTTTAATACCTCTTCACTTTCCCGTAAGCTTCTGAGATCGTGAAGGAGGAAATATAGGTCAGTTCTGTCACATTTACGTGCCAAAGCGGTGGTGTTTCCTTTCTCTTTATTTGTTGTAAGTATCCTAAGTTATTTGCCTTTAACCTTCTTTTGCCAGTCTGAGGAATAGAAAGAATTGGTGGTTAAGTGGAAGATTGTTGTTGTTGTTGTTGTTGTTGTTGTTATTGTTGTTACTTTTTATATTTTTCTTTGGTATTTTGTTTGAGTGTTTTTTCTTGTTTTGTTTTGTTTTTTGTTACTTTCGTGTTATTTCTTTGGTTAGTTTTATGGGTTAAGTTTTATTTATTTATTATCATTACTTTTTTTCTTACTTCTGGTTGTCTTTTCTTTCTCCTATTTTTTTCCTTTCTTTTCCTCTCCTAATTTTTTTCTCCTATTTTTTTTCTCTGTATTGTGTATTTTTTCGTCTTTTGTGTTATTTTTGCTCTGTTCTTATTTTCCCTTTTATATTTCTACCTTCCCCCCCAAAAAAAATCGTCTGCATTAACATCTCAGTCTTTCATTATAATCTCCCAAAAAAACTCTTATATTTGTACATTAAGTGAAGCAATAAAGTAAAGTAACGACTGAACTCTTCTTATTGTTTTCAGTATCACACACAAAGCACACACGCACACACACACATTTTACATTTTCAAGGAAGCATTCTCTTTTCATCCCTGTGCGTGTGTGCGTGTGTGTGTGTGTGTGCGTGTGTGTCTGTGTGTGTGTGTGTGTTTATATATCTTTTACAATTTCATAGCTAGCAAGTTTTCTTTCCCCTTTCCCGCGCAGTATCGAGTATTGTTTTCTTTCCCGGCTCACTTTAATCGCCTTTGTCGTGAAATACAAACACTGAAGAATTTGCAGTGTAATTCCCAATGCATTTCACAGCACACGAGTTTATTTTTCGTCTTTTTTTTATCCCCCTTTTCTTAGAAGTGTTGTGGAAATTCTAGGGGATATTACTCTCTCTCTCTCTCTCTCTCTCTCTCTCTCTCTCTCTCTCTCTCTCTCTCTCTCTCTCTCTCTCTCTCTCTCTCTCTCTCTCTCTCTCGTACAGATACCAAGTTATTCGTATTTTTTTCTCTCTCGTTGTGACACTGATAATTAAAAGCATTCACATTTTATTTTCTTCTATTTTGTCTTTATTTTTCCTTTTTTTTATCGATAATCATTGTATTTGCTACATGTAACATTGATTTTATACATTTGCATTTTTTTTTATAAGTATTTCTTCATATTTTTGGCACCATTCATTTTTTCTCTCTACAGAAATATGGCATAAATCATGTTTTCATTCACAGTTTTCTTTGAATGTTTTTTTTTATTATTTTTTTTTATTCTGAGTACGTGAGTGATTAAAACAGTTCATTAATTTCGAATCAACGCAATACCTCTGACTATTACAACTTCAACATTTATTTTACTTTTGCACTCAATTTTTCTTTTTTTCTTTTTTTCAATTTCCGACACCTTCATCAAAGTTACAATAAAATACACTGGTTATTTTTTTCTCACCTTTAAATAAACATCAGTATTTTTTTTATATTTACTGAATGATATAATTCCCACAAAACACTCGTATTTATTGCTTTTTATTTCACTCTTCTCTTCTTTCAACCTCTGTGACCTTTGACCTTTTCAGAAATAAAAAAAAAAAAAAATAATAATAAGTAATATCAAATTCTCACCGTAGTTAAATATCAGTAGTCCTTTTTTTATTTATCAACTAAAGGTTACAATTATTCCCACAAAAGCATCCATATATGTTCCCTTTTTTTTATTTATTTATTTATCCCCTTTTTTTTCTAACTTTATTTCTTTTTTCTACCGCAGAGAATTTGAGGTCAGTTTTGAAGTGATGCCTCAGTGATTATGACAATTCCCAAAAGCGTTTTTCTTTTTGTTTCACCATTTTCTGACCTCAATCACCTTTGGCAGCGATGCAAAATGGGTACACATCAGTTTTCACTTTTTTTCCTCTCTTTTTTTCTACGTATACTTATTTATTGTTTTAAATTGTGTTGGTTGTGTGTTTTTTTCCATCTTTTTGTTTGGTTACTTGATTGTTGATATGTTTTCAGTTTTTCGTTTTCTACGTTTACTTATAATTTGTTTAAGTTGTGGTGGTTATTTATAAAAGTATGAATATATATTTTTTTCATCTATTGTTTATTTACTTATTTGTTATTTTGGGGTCAGTTTAATCTGCAAATATTTGAAGTATAAGTAGTTATCGAAATTCCCAAACACACATGTATTTTAACGTACATTTCCCTTTTTTTCGATTTTTTTCACTTCACTCATCAGAAACATAGAAAATAACTTACTTTTAAATGCATATAATTAACCTAAACTTCCAAACACATGTATTTTAGTTAACACTCCTTTTTTCCCAATTTTTCACCTTACCTTTGTCAGAAACGTAAAGAACAATTTTAGATACATAATTCAAGTTATCTAAATTTCCAAATACATATATTTTAGTTAACACCTTTTTTTCCCTTTTTTCCCTTTTTTTCACCTCACCTTTGTCAGAAACGTAAAGAACATAATTTTAGATGCACATAATTGAAGTTATCTCAATTTCCAAACACATATATTTTAGTTAACACTTTTTTTTTCTTTTTTTTTCCATTTTTTCACCTCACCTTTGTCAGAAACGTAAAGAACATAATTTTAGATACATATTGTTCAAGTTATCTCAATTTCCAAACACATATATTCTAGTTACCATCCTTTTTTTCCCTTTTTCCCCATTTTTTCCATAGTTTTAGATGCATATAATTGAAGTTATCTCAATTTCCAAACACATATATTTTAGTTAACACCTTTTTTTTCCCCTTTTTTCCATTTTTTCACCTCACCTTTGTCAGAAACGCAAGATATGAAGGTCAATTTTAAGCCACACTGACCAGAGACGCGTTACCTTCCGTGTGGCCTCACCAAATGACAGACAGACACTTATTTCCCTAACCTTCTGTGTGACGATGATAGACGTTTGTAGCGCCACACCACCCAGCCCAATAGGAGTGAATGCTGCTGACGTGCTGTGGTGCTGTGTCAGGGCGCTGCGTTGTGTTCTGCTGTGCGCTGTGTTTGTGGTGATGTACATTCCATTGCTTCTCTGGTTTTCCATGTTTTAGTTTTGGTGAAAGTGCGTGTTATGTGTGTGTGTGTGTGTGTGTGTGTGTGTTGTGGGGTGATATTTGCGCTATTCGTTGTGTTGGCTTGTGTTGTGTTGTAATTTAAGTCAGTTTTTGTTGTTGTTGTTGTTTCTCTATCTGCGTTAGTGTTGTTTTGTTTCATTTTGATTGTTTTTTTTCGTGTGTTGTGGGAAATGTTTTGGTTTAAATTGTATGTATATTCTCATTGCACTTGTGTGTGTGTGTGTGTGTGTGTGTGTGTGTGTGTGTGTGTGTGTGTGTTGTCTATTTATGCTTCACTTTCTTTTCCCTTTGGTATTTCTATTTTTCTGTCTCTCACCTCCCACATTTTCATTCTTTCCTTTGTGTATTTATTATTTATTCAACTGCATTTTTATTCTACATTATCGTTCTAAACTGCATATTCTCAGTGGTTTTATGGGTTATAAGTTTGGTGTTTTTTTATTCACCTATTTCCTTCTTTTATTTCTAGTTTTATTGTCTCTGAATTCCTATACTCTACTATTGCTTTGTATATTATTAAGTTTATAACATTATCGTTCTAAATTATGCATTCACGTTGTGCTGTGTATGTTATTAATGTAAATGTTACTCTACCATATTTTTCCTATTATTTCTACATAGTTCTCCTTTGTTTTATTCATTATTATTACTTTTATTCATCTTTTTCTTCATTATCTTTCTAAATTGTACATTCACGTTGTGCTGTGTATGTTATTAATGTACATATTACTCTACCCTTTTTTTTCTATTATTTCTACATTGTTCTCCTTTGTTTTCATGCATTATCATTACTTTTATTAATCTTCCGGCGCATTTCATCCTACACAATAAGAAGATTTGGTTATTACGCTTCTCATTTCACGTCTCATTTTTACCTGTTATTTCTCCCTCAGCACGTGATCCTTCTCTGTTTTATTTGTTGCATTCTTTCTCCTCTTATGTTTATGCTCTTTGCGAATTTCTACACTCGCTCAATGTACTCTGTTTTATTGTGAAGGCTTTTGCTGTGCTATTTATGACGTGCGCCTCTCTCTCTCTCTCTCTGCCTCTTCTTCATCTGTGTACATTCTCTGTTTTTATGTGTTTTGTTGTTGTTGTTTTGTGTTTCTTTTGTGTCTCTTTCATTCTTGTCGTCTTGTTTCTGTCACTAATCATTTGCTTCTCTCTATTTTTTTACTTTATCTTTTATTTTGTTGGTGTTTTTGTATCTAAATATGCATCTTTATTGTATTCTTCTGTTTTCTATTTATTTTAGCTTGTATGTTTTTTTCCCGCGTGTTTCTCTATTTAAATGTGTGTCTTCGTTGTATTTTTGTTGTGTTGCATTCTTTTTTTCCTGTTTTTTTTAGTATTAACATGCAAACTTTATTCTGTCATTCTGTATTTCTTTTACCTTTTTTCATGCTTTATTTCATATTTTTGTATCTAAATTTGCAACTCTAACCACACCTCTATTTTGAGACTAATTTATGTGACGCTGATTCTTTTTAATATGTTTTTCTAAGCTTTTAGTGACGGATTAATAAGAGCCCAACGTTATAAAAAGGATAAACTCTTTGATAACACGTCTAATCATCTTTGAAGTCTTGGAAAATAATAATGAAGAGAGAAAAGAGCGTTATAAGTGGTGTTTTTAAGATCCTGGTGACAGATTAACAAGATTTCTACATTACTAACAGGAGCAACGCTTGTGAAACCCACGCTAATCATTATTGTGGTGTTGCAGAAGAGTTAAAACTGTGAGAAAGTATCGTTTTTCATGAAATTTATTTAGAGATTAAGTGAAAGATAAAGATTTCTACTCAGTTAACAAGAGAAACAGAGATAAACACCCAAACTAATTATTGAGACTCGCAAAACATGAAAGGAGCAAGAAATCAGTCATATAAATTTAAAACTCTATATATAACTAACCCAACCTAATTATTGACTCTTTAAAAACATGAATGGAATAAGAAATCAGTCATATAAACTTAAAACTCTATATATAACTAACCCAAACTAATTACTGACACTCGCAAAACATGAATGGAACAAGAAATCGGTCATATAAACTTAAAACTCTATATATAACTAACCCAAACTAATTACTGACACGCGGAAAACATGAATGGAACAAGAAATCAGTCATATAAACTTAAAACTCTCTATATAACTAACCCAAACTAATTACTGACACGCGGAAAACATGAATGGAACAAGAAATCAGTCATATAAACTTAAAACTCTCTATATAACTAACCCAAACTAATTACTGACACCCGGAAAACATGAATGCAACAAGAAATCGGTCATATAAACTTAAAACTCTATATATAACTAACCCAAACTAATTACTGACACCCGGAAAACATGAATGCAACAAGAAATCGGTCATATAAACTTAAAACTCTATATATAACAACACTTTTTACCAATCCCTAACCATTTAAACCTCACCATAAACCCATCTTTGTAATTCCACCTTACCATTATCTAAACCTTCTCTCTATCTCTCTCTCTCTTTCTGTATTCCATCTCGTACATATTCCTTCTACCTGTACATCCTCTTAAGGTATCCCTGTATTCCTTCCTGTGTGCTTATGCTGTTCCTTCACCTCCCGTCATCCTCCAAAGCTGGTGTGTGCGTGTTTATGATGATTGCATTGCTGTGGAGGGAACCAGTACAGCTCTCACTGGTCTTACCCCCCCCCTCCCCCACCACCACCACCGCCACCACCACCACCGCCACCGCCACCGCCACCACCACCACCGCCACCGCCCCGTCCCTCAGCGCCAATAAAAGATCAGGGTTAAGGAATGTGGGCGGGAAAAATACTACAGCACTACAATACGATACACCACAATACACTGCAATACGCCACGATACACTGCAATACGCCACAATACACCAAAATGCACTAAAAATATGGTATTATACAGCATTATACAGGAAAATACAGCACGATATAAAATTTTTCTGTCTCCCTTTTTGTGTCTAATGAAAAAGATAAAGAAGTGGGAGTTAGAGAGAGAGAGAGAGAGGGGGGGGGGATGGGAGGGAGGAACAGAGAGAGAGAGAGAGAGAGCAAGAAATGGAGAATAAATAAGCGAATGTCACTACAACGTATGCTCTCTCTTTCTCTCTCTCTCTCTCTCTCTCTCTCTCTCTCTCTCTCTCTCTCTCTCTCTCTCTCTCTCTCTCTCTCTCTCTCTCTCTGGTGCCTTTAACTTCGCGCAAGACAAAGTGTGGAAAGAAAAAGGTCATTATTTACCTTGAATTTCTCGCCCTTACATTCCAAGTCTCAAAAAGGGGATAGTTATTGGTCGCTGGGGGATTCGAACGGGTTTTCTGGGATGCAATGCGGGTTACGATGTGTGTGTGTGTGTGTGTGTGTGTGTGTGTGTGTGTGTGTACGTGTGTGTGTGTGTTTACTTGGTTTCGTGCAGGCTTACTTAAAAAACATACACACATTCACTCAAAACAGTATTCTTTTTTATTGTTTTTGAATAAGTAATTGAGTGAGAACGTGGGTAGT
>CM035205.1:19467760-19482015 GCA_020233015.1 Callinectes sapidus | reverse complement strand
CTCTTTCTTCCCTCCTCCAGTGTTCTTGTGGGAGAGAAGCTTCGGTTTATTGCTTCCGGGCGTGCCATTAGTTCCCGAGCTCATGACACGGGAGGGGGAGGGAGTAATGACGTGTGTGTGTGTGTGTGTGTGTGTGTGTGTGTGTGTGTGTGTGGAGGCGAAGGACAGAGCTAGTATGATTGCATGATGCACTACATGGTGTGTGAGGGAAGGTGAAATTGTGTAGTCTCTCTCTCTCTCTCTCTCTCTCTCTCTCTCTCTCTCTCTCTCTCTCTCTCTCTCTGGGATGATCGTACTAGAAAAATATATTCCAGTTAGTGTGTGTGTGTGTGTGTGTGTGTGTGTGTGTGTGTGTGTGTGTGTGTGTGTGTGCAACTACAAAACCCTTAACCCGACAAATTCACATCACTTTCCATAGACATGAATAGTAAAGAGGAAAAAAAAATGGAGCGTTCAAAAAAAACTAGTGACGCTGCTGGTGGTGGTGGTGGTGGTGTCAGTGAGAGAAACAATGACAGTTCTCCTGGTAATGTGTAACCCCCGCGGCGCGTCAAGGCTCCCGTGCGCCACCAGACAATAGCGGATGAGCCTCGCGCTGCCAAGGATGAGCTATTGTGCATTTTTCAAGGTCGCAGGAGTCTTTACCGTCATCTGTGTTGTGGAAGAGAGTGCTTCCGTGAGTGAGGCTTGGCGTGTGGCGCGGCGCTCGTTTTCTCTGCTTGCTTCGTTCCCGTGTGATGATTTTCAAGGGCTGCTGTCATGATTGGTGTTAGCAGGGCTGTTTCTTCCTTTATTTATTATTGCTGTTGTTCTCCTCCTCCTTCTTCGTATTTTCCTCCTTCTTCTTCCTCTCTTCCTCCTTCGTCTTCTTCGTTGATATAAGATTCGTGATAATTTGTCACTATACCTGGAGAACAAACACGATTGGCAGTGTCATCCTTGCTGTGTATTTCTTCATTAATTGTTGTTGTCATTCTCCTCGTTCTCCTTCCTCGTTCTGTTCGTTGATGGTGCAGGATTCGTAATGAACTGTCACTATATTCGGAAATAAAACGGCCTTCGTACTCCCAATAGCTCACGTCACAGCTGGTTGGTACTGGTTAGAAGTGGAAAGGGAGCCAAAACGTTTGACAGTACTGTGTGAGCGTGTGCGTGCGTGTGTGATTTGCTTCAGAATTTTACTGCTTTCGTTATTCTTTCCTTTTTTAAACAATTGTAATCGTCGTGTGGTCATCTATCAGTATTGCATATAGACAAAGAAACCTGGCAGTACAGTTACAAAATACCTAAGAGAATATACATGGTTAGAATTTGTATTATTATCGTGTGTGTGTGTGTGTGTGAAGGTTACCAGCTGTTATCACCGCCACCACCACCACCACCCTTCCCTCTTTCCCTCGCGCACATAAGAAGGACGTTAAGCGCTCAGTGATTTACGTGCTGGCAAGGGTTATTATTTTCATGAGGCTTTTTTTCCTCCTAGACTGCTCGAAGCTGGTGCGTGTGTGTGTGTGTGTGTGTGTGTGTGTGTGTGTGTGTGTGTGTGTGTAAGGGCGAGGAGTGTTGGCTGTTATTATTCATGTCCTTGCCGTGTGAGATGCGCCGCGCCTGGCCTCGCTCCGTGTTTCGTTACCCTTGACTCACTCACTCACTCACTGGAGGGGGAAGAGGAGGCGATAAACTTCTCTACTTAACCCCTTCAGTACTGGAACACGTTTTTACCACGAGTTTTGGGTGGTATTATTGATATTAAGAAGGGTCTATGGAGGGCAGATGATTAATAACCAGAGTCTGTACTATTTTTAGCATGAGTTTTTGAAGCGGTATAAAATCGACAAATGATAAGCTGAATATATTTGAAAGTGTGTTATGATATTGAAGGGATTGAGAAAGAAGTAGACAAGTTTGGCTCTGATATTACGTGTTTTAATGTTCTTTTATCAATTATTATTCTAACTTCATTCTGTTTCGATACCCTTGACTGGCTTTGAGGAGGTGGGGCACTTACATAATCGTAAAATAAGGAAATGTGTTTAAATATAACGTGTGTTAACCAATTCCTAACTCCATAACCAGTATTTCGAAAGCTTTGTTCTCACATATTATACACTCAGGATGCGCAGAACGTTCCGACTTGAGCGAGTAAGGCAATGTGATGTCAGAGTGTGTGTGTGTGTGTCAATCAGATTTTCCTTCCAACACGATTACCCGCATGGCTTTGTCCTCTCATCAGACTGTTTGCAGGGATCATGTTGCAAGTTTTTCTGTGGTGTATAGTGTACCAATCCAACACAACCATTAGCAAACCCACGCAGACACAGTGACAGTAATAATAACTCACATCACAGCCTAGCCTCATCATCCAAGCAGAGTGGTGCGCCGGGGGATGTCTGAGAATGATACGTAGAAAATGACGACGCAAAAGGAAAACGGGTTTGATTTACCGGGGTAACTCAAACTTAGGGATTTTTGACTTGCGAGACGAGAACTATTTTGGAAGCATTTGGGTGATTGAGAGTGGTGATTGCGGTGGTGTGAGGGATGAGGACAGACACCCACGCCTTCCTCCCTCACCCCTCACCCCCAACCCCCCCACCCACTCTACCCTTTGCTCTTCCTGTGTCCCTCTCCCCCCCCTCTCTCTCTCCCGGTGTCCCTCCCTCCCAGCGGCGCCTCAGCACTGACAAATATACAAGTTAGTGCCGCTTGGGTGAGTCTCTTCGCCTCGCCTCACACTGATCTATCGACACTGTTCAAATTTTCCGTGAGAGTTGTGGTTTTTTGCCGTGAATTGATAATGATTTGGTGTTCTTTCTTTTTTATATTCTGTTCTGAGTGATTTGTTTTAAGTTTTCGTTCCTCTCTTGCTTTGTAGGTTTTCCTCCATTGGTTCATTGGTCCTTTGTTCTGTCATAAAGATTGCATTTTTTGTTATTTTTTTTCTTTCCGGTTCTCTCTCTCTCTCTCTCTCTCTCTCTCTCTCTCTCTCTCTCTCTCTCTCTCTCTCTCTCTCTCTCTCTCTCTCTCTGTGTGTGTTTCCATTCCTCCCCCCTTCTCTCTCTCTCTCTCTGGAAAGATTTGGATTTAGCCCATGACTCAGCCTTGACTCACCGTTGACTCAGTGTGTATGTGTGCCGTGACTCACCTGTGCTTCTCTCTCTCCCTCCCTCCCTGCAGGTGTTGACGGAGACGGAGAAGGGGGAAGTCCACCGCCACGTGCTGGAGATGATGAAGTCCGTGGCGGTGACTGAGGCCAACTCCGGAGTGCTCAACTTGAAGACCCACAACAGACGCGCCAACAGCCACACCCATAACCACAACTCCACCACCACCGCCACTTCCACCACCACCACCACCACCACCTCCTCGTCCTCGTCCTCCTCGTCCACCCCCACCAGCCAAGCCTCGCCGGACGCCTCCAACACCACCACCACCACCACCACCAACAACAACAACAACAGCACGCAGGAGGGCCATCCGTTCCGGGAGTATATGGACAATCCAGCGCCTGATACCTCTGTGTCCGATAGCGAGGAGATCATGGCCTATGTCAACATGAAGGTTGGTCTGCCACGCACCAATAGATAGATAGATAGATAGATAGATAGATGGATAAATAGATAGATAGTGGGTAGATGGTGGGGTAAAGTGTATGGCAGGTTGTTATTTTATTGGTTTTATTGAGGTAAGAAATTTATTATACGAGTTCAAATATGATTGTGTTAATTCATGGTCAATTTTGTTATGGGAATGAATTATGAACTTGATATGTGTGTGTGTGTGTGTGTGTGTGTGTGTGTGTGTGTGTGTGTGTAACCCTCTCAAGCACATTTCATTGGACTTTTTTTATTCTTACACCTTTCATTTTCCCTTCCCAGCACCTTTGAACACCTGCCAATCACCCAGCCAACACCACACCTGTCACCCTCCCAACACAATCCTCAGTAGTCACCATTGTAGCTTCCCTCAGCACTCAGACTGTCACCCTCCACAGGTGCACCTCGAGGACGACGACATCCTGGGGTGGTGGTCGGGCACATCAGCTTCAGGCCTCTCCACCCTCCGCCTGCTGGCCCGCAAGATCCTCTCTGTGCCCGCCACCTGTGCCTACGCCCACGACGTGTGTGCCCACGCCCGCCAGGCCTGCCAAACTATGGGCCTGGTGGATGAGTCTCACCTCAACAACGTTCTCCACATGAAGTACAACATGAACTAGAGATTCCCATAGATTATATTTTCTATTCGGTTGCCAAAATGAAGTATTTATCCACTATAGGCCAAAGGTTTGCGCCTGAGGAGTACTTTTTTTACTACCGTTGTAAGAACAGTCTAGGAAGTGACGTGTAGAGTGTCATCGTTAGTTACACTAGTTGTGGGACCTGCAGCAGGCCAGGCGAGTGTCACAAATCATGGGTGTGTCTCTGGGATTTCCTCCACACACTCACGGAAAATGAGATGTTGTAGAATAGTGAGAATAACCTTAACTGTTACCTTGACTCAAATATCCTTGGACACACCTCACTTTGTCCTCCAATTTAGCAAACACAAAGCTCATATTTCACACAGCAAACCAGTATTTTTACAATGCATCAAACACACGTCCAGTTCTGTAACAAAGAGTCGAGTTCAGTCACTATTCAAGCATCACAAGCAGCCCTTTCAGGTGTAAAGGTGAAAACACACAACCCTTGTTTTTTGCAGTGTGGCATCAGCTGTGGGTCCCAACAAGCTCATGTGAATGAAGCCAAAATGTAACTCACTTTTTTTGCCATATGAACAGCTGTGACGTGGGGCGAGTCAGAGATTATTTCCAACAGGGATGTAGCGTTTGCATGCTTTTGTGTGTGTGTGTGTGTGTGAATATGACTGTGAATTAGGACGTGACACCATTAATTCAGAAAGAGATAGAATAAAATTTCCCAGACAGAGAGAGATTAGTGTGAGGTGTGTTTATGAATGTGATAATGTGAAGCAGGATGTAGTGTCAGCAGTTCAGATGACAGAGATCAGGTGAAAGTTGAGAAAGAAAGAGAGAGAGAGAAAGAGAGAGAGTTAGCATGTGTGAAAGAGAAACACTGTATAGAGCTGTTTGTGTCAAAAGAATGTGAGAAAGTCAAGTAGAACAAAACCAACAGTTCAGATGATACAAATTAAAGCTCCAAAACAATAATGTGTCAGAGGAGTCCGTACTAGGCAATGGATACAGGACAACATATGCATACAAAACATATGTGTCAGATGCTGTGAGCCTGGATGTGGCCAATGTATAGCCTGGATTAGGAAACTTATCTTTATTTATTCAATGTGTGTCTGTGTGCGTGCGTGCGTGTGTGTGTATGTGAGTGTGAGTGTGTAGCAGGTAATGCTCAAAGGTTACAGAGTGAGCAGGTTATTTTGAGGTTGTGTCTTGGTTGTTAGTGTTTATCGTTTAGCTTAACAATCCCCCTTTCAGTCCCTGTAACTAGATGTGATGTTAACTCTTTGTTCTTGAATGGAGACTAGTTACGATGCGTCACTCACTTCTCAGAATGGTTGTACGAGTAGAGGCTTAGAGTAAGAACAGTGTGTCATTTTTTCTCTTGGAGTCAAGTTAGGGTAATGGAGTAATGGAGTGAAATATGTGTTCAGAATTATAGATGTTTGGTTCTGTGGATTGGTAGAGTTTGTCACCAAAGCACTACCAGACTGGCTCTCGTCATGAGTTAAGTAGTGAGAAATGGTAATGAATTAGACGTAGTACTGTGGATTCTTATCGTTTATTGAAAGACGGGAGTGTCGATTAAGGATACAGTGAATTCTTTTTGTTTACTGAAAGACAGGAAGGTGAATCAAGGAAGTACAGTGAATTCTTATTGTTTATTGAAAGACAGGAGTGTGGAACAAGGAACTATGGTTTTGTATTATTAAACATTTTAGTGGAATGAGGAAGGTAGGCTTGCAGAACAGATAATTGATCAGTATTGAATTGCTTCCAAATGTCAAGTATTTGTGTGCCACTTGAATGAGGTTCCATGAGGCAGGTGGAAGGATGAGTAAGAAAGAGGCATTTGCTTATTGGCTCAACTCTCTACATGAGGTAGTTAAGTAGATTTGAGGAAGGTTAATGAGAAAGTTATTAAAGACAGAAGGATGTGGTTCTTGGTGTGTGTGTGTATGTGTGTGTGTGTATGTGGTGTGTTGGTAACTTCCTGTAGTGTTTCATATGGCTGTGTTTCAGTCTCTTCCAGTTATTTTTTACCATTTGTTGTGAGGAAATTTCTTTAAAAGGTTGTCATTAAGTTGAATCTTCATCAGTTACTTTTGCACAGTGAAGGAAAGTGAACAAACTTTTCTTGATATTCAGTACATGCCTTTGACAATTGGAGACTCACTTCCTCAGCTGTGGTCTGGATCATGTGTGTCTGATGAGTAAAATATTATTCATCTTGAACACTGAAGTTGATGGATTTACATGGTGAAACAAGATTATTCTTCCATGTTTGTATGCTTTTGATATTTGCATCTATGAAGGCTTCCATTTCAACAGTATTGATACAAATGTGCTGATTGATTCATTATTTGATTATAGCAAATTCAAGTCCCAAATTGCCAAATATTTTGTAAACTGCAAATGTAATGAAGTGTCAAACAGATGCATAGAGAGAGAGAGAGAGAGAGAGAGAGAGAGAGAGAGAGAGAGAGAGAGAGAGAGAGAGAGAGAGAGAGAGAGAGAGAGAGAGAGAGAGAGAGAGAGAGAGAGAAAATAGTTACTTTTTCCAGCTCTTGTACATGTGTTTGAGAGGGAGAGAGTGAGAGTTCAGGTTGGATATGTATATTGGAATTATTTAGTATTTCTTTAAATATGAAATATCAGTGACAAGATTTAGGGGCTCCATCAGAGTAGGTGAGTGAAGAAGCCACCCAAGGAGCTGCATGGCTCTTTGTAGTTTAACTCAAGGGATGTTTTGGCTCATATTAAGAAATGTTTTGCTCTCTCACCACAACAGTTTTCTAAGACCACACAGATGATTAGCTGGATTTTCAAGACAGTTTCTCCTTATACTACTATAGAAATCTTGCCACTCCATCACCAAAATCATAAGGATACCCTTAAAAACATGAACATTTTCAACTAAAGCCTCTGGAAAGTAGTGATGGTGAGAGAGTAAGACGTTTCAGAATACGAATTTTAAAGTCTGCAAATGAGACACACAAAGGAGAGAAAGATTACATTTCATTCCAGTATTTACCTGCAAAACCCAGAATCACCTGTGAAATGTGAAAGGATAAAATTAAGCATTAGAAGTAGATGAATAGGAATGTAGATATCACCTGATTAGCCAAATTATATTAGAAATCCCTGAGGCTCAATGATTTCTCTTCTGCCAGAGTTAGATAGACAGAGTGATAGACTGATGATAAAGGGCATAAAACCTATTGGCTCAGAACAGATCAAAGATATCAGATTCTATTATGATAGTTTAATTAATGTACTTTATGTTGCTCAATTCTTAAGTGGTGAACAAACACTCTGCCTGTTGAGAGAGAGAGAGAGAGAGAGAGAGAGAGAGAGAGAGAGAGAAGGTTGTGCCAAAGACTCCCACGTATGCTCAATTTTTTTGCGGTAGTCCGAGTGTTACAGTGTTGAAGTGTTGTTGAGGCGAGGACTGTTACGTGTCACAGTGTTTTGGCGAGTCGTGTTGTGTTATCTTTATGGGGATGGAGAACTACAGGAAAACAGAGATAGAGAGTGAAAAAAGGAATAACTTGTGAAGGAGAAGAGGAAATAAGAGGAAAAATGAGATATATAGACATAGGAGAGATATAAAGGAAAGTGGATAAGTACTATATTGCTTCTAGATAGAGAGAGAGAGAAAGAAAGAAAGAGAGAGAGAGAATCTTTGTGTGTTTAGGTATCATAGTTTTATCAATAATCTGTTCTTCCCTCCAGTAAACCAATACCTCTTTAGGGTTGTTATCAGTGCTGTGTTAAGGAAGAAATTAACATTCTCTTCATTATTTTTGTGATCATTTTCTTATTCTTATGGTCAATCATTAGTGTGTTGTTATTGTGGTTGTTCGCACCACGCCATTGTCTCTGACGGCAACTTTGTGATTCTTCCGTAACATTTCGTTCTTCCTCCCGTCAATATGTGTTCTATTCAGTAGTTGATAATGATAATACTAGTGTATTGTGCATCAGCAATGTATAAACAAACCTGCAACAGATGTGCCAAACTTTTCGAAACACAAAACTTACTTAGTGGTTTCTGAAGAGACTTTTCTCAGATATTTAGATACAAAAAACAAAAACATTTACTACTACTACTACTACTAGTACTACTACTCCTACTACTACTATTACTACTACAGCAGTATCAGCATATGTTAATCCTACACTTTTTATACAATATTATACATATATGGATTGAAAGGTTGTATACAAGACTGTGTTGTGTAGTTCCGTATGTATCTTCCATTGCCATAATTTAGGTGACTATGCCAAATTGGTGTGTTCATTAAGACAGGTGTTGAGGAGAGGAGGGGCACAGGTGGTGGTGGTGAGGCAGACAGCAGCAGATGGGAGAACACTCTAACAAAACCCAATATAACCCAATTTAACCTCAGACTCACACACTTTATATAATGGGGACACAAGGCTTCTTCATCTTAAGGTCTTGCTTTTGTTGGGGTAAAGTGTAAGTCAAGTTTTTGTTACATTCAGAGCAAGTGTTTGAGGGAAATCATTTATTGCTTTGTATTTGTGTGTGTTATGGTTGGTGCTGCTGCCTCTGCCTTACTTCTGTCATCTGGTTTCTTAGTGTGTTGTAAAGACAGGTGAACAGTTATGTCTACCTACAGGAGCACACAGTAATTAGCATCCGCATAACAGAAATCTCGTCTGAGTGAAGGATTAAAAGTCTCAAGTTGGTGAAGTAAGCAAAATTCTTAATTCAATCTTGTACCATCCAGATGTGATTGTTGATTTGGTTGAAATCTCATCTGGTACATTCAGACAGATTTCTCATTCCTGTGTACTGCCACTCAAGAAAATCTCTGTGAATGTGATGTGTGGGCGTTGGCGTCCCTGGTGAAGAGTAAGATCCGAGAGGCACAGTGTGTACAAAACAAAACTGATGAATATGTCAGTATAATGTGTATGTAGTGGTGCGCGTGGGGGTGAGGCTGGCGTGACAGCGAGGTGATGTGGAGGTTCATCAGACGTGTTGTGAGGGAGATCAGGTGTGTGTCCGTAGTGGGGTTGTGACTTACAGCCCGAGTGTTGGCACTTTATTGTCTCTTTAAGTGTTGCTATTGTCGGTTCTCATTTTTTTCTGTATTCCTTATGAGACGTGAGGAGTTTTGTACATTGTCTCGCTTTGTGCTGTGTTCACAGAAGATAAGGTTGTCATGTGTTCTTTAGGATCTTAGGATGCAAGGGAAAAAAGATAATGTTTGAATCAAAACAGTGAAAATCAAAGTTTTGCGTAAAAAGATAATTGTTTGTCAAGAAACAAATGGAATATGTAGTAAAGTTCATAACATTTTCTTCATGTGAACACAGACTCTTTGCTGAATAATCCTTTATTCACCTCAAGTCAGGGGCGAGCAAAGCCTGAGTAACTGAAGTGGATACATGAATGAGCCAGTTGAGTAATATGTAAACAATTTGACTCATTCCTTCAGTACATAAGAAAAGATGTATAATTTTTCTTCAATCACTTTGACGCACATTACCAAGGTTGTATGGAGTGAGGTGAGGAGAACAAGGGAGAGCCAGACAGAGACAGACTAATAAGTGATAAGAAAGGTTCGTTGCCGGTCCCTGACTCTTGTTATGGGTACAGAAATAGGTAATTATGTAGGTGTTAGTCGACCTGGGCTCACTCAACCACAGGTATTGATTGACTCTAAGGTTTGGATTCTTAAAAAAATAATGGTAATGTTTCCAGAGTTGTGTGTATCGGCCCAAGCATTCCACGCGCCTCGGTGCAACTTTGTGTGTGTGTGTGTACATATATATGTGTATTTGTCTTGTTATTTACTCTTGTTATTATTATTGTTTCTTTGTTTGTTTTTCCTTCTTTTTTTCCCGCTGCCCTGAGGATCAGCTGAGAGAGTTGGAAGCTTGTGTGAGAAATTGCATTGAAAAAGAACATGATCGTAACTCGTCATGTTGTGGCTCATTAATTGTATTGCTGTTTGTTCTTTGATTTGTTGTAGGGGAAAAAAGGTTTATTTGCACTTGTTGTCTGAGACCTTCAAGACCAGCATCCCACTAATTTGAACCTTGTTCTTGAAATTTGAGATAATGACACAAAAAAAAAAGGAACAGAAACAAACAAACAAACAAACAAGGGAAGGAAGTGCAGTGCTCAATATAGGTTTCTCATTATTATTTATTTATTAATACTAACTTATCAAAATCCTTTCTGCTCCTCATTTATCGCCGGCAGAGGATTGTGGGTAAGGCTTGTGGTGGTGTGGGGGGGAGGGACAGTGCTTAGCTGTGCCCTCTTGTGTATAGTGATACACACACACATACACACACACACACACACACACACACACACACACACACTCAGTTATAGCAAGGTTACATGTCTATTTGCTCATATATGTAGGAATGTAGTATAATTATTATTTTGGGGGGTGCGTACGTGTGTATGTGTATGTGTGTATGTGTGTGACTGTGTGTGTGTGTAGTTTCGTATCTATATCATGTATTTTTGGGGTTTAATGTTGTATAATTAGTATTTTGTGCGGACTTTACTCATTGTTTTTTTTTCCCTCATCTCTTTAATACACATCTAGAATCTCCCTTTTATTTTCTCCTTTTACTTTCGTTCATTTTTTTATATAGTGTTTATAAAATCATGTATCAATAACTTATGAATGAACTGCAATTCTGTATATGGTTGTAGCGCTTTTCAGTTGTCTTCTTTGCAACTCTTGTTTCCTTGTGCATACATCGGGCGTCTGTGTGTCTGTATGATCAATTGTATGTTACTATTATTATTTTCCTTTACAGGTGTCTACAGTCGCTCTCACGGTTCATTGTCTGTCAGCATTCCAATATTATTTCGCTTCTAACTCCTTTCCGCTGGTCTGTCCTCTCATCGTGGGGTCTCTGAAGGGTATAACACTAACTTGTCTAACGTTGTGTGCCATAACTTTGTAAAAGACATTATTATTTTTTATACTAAACTTTTCAACAATAAACTTTTTGCATTTTTCTCAGATGAAGCTGTTATTGCATTCCTTCCTTTATGTGTTCCTTTTATTCGTTTGTTTGGAGTTGTTCTCTGAATGTGACGGTGAGAGTAACATGGCTTATCGCTTATAAAAGTAAGTATGACTGTTTACCCACTATAGACACAAGAAAACGAACGTGAATTATATAATACGAGATGGGGTAAAACTGGTAAATGCGATAAAAAGAATATATAGATGTATTTATTTCTATACACTACAGCCCATAACAGTAGCTATCTTATACTTTGAATGTCAGAAGCCCAATGTCGACAAAATTCTCGTGGCAGCGTTGGTGACAGCCATTTGGATCAGTTTGTTCTGTTCTCTTAGGGAGAGAGATGCTTCGCTACGATCACACAATACAGTGAGACTTGAGTGTTCCGAGCGTCGTGTTATGCGGAAGAAACTTGTTTTGCCTTCATCCTTTCGTCATAAGCTATAGCAGCGGGCATGAGGAACCACAGCAGAAAACTGACGAAGACGAGGAAAGCCATCACCCACATACTGATGGCGTAACTGTCGCTTGCATCACGCACCACACCTGCCCAGCCGCCGGGAGGAAAGAGAGATAGTGAGTCCACAAACAGGGTAAGGTGTGGGTAGCTTATAGTACAGCATGCAGGCTATCGTGAAAGGTTCTCAGGTGACAGTGATGTGTTGTCCTACCGATGAACGGGCCGATGACGACGAAGCCCAACGCCAAGGTGAGACTCCACGCGCCGAACATGGGGGGGTAGTTGTCCACGCCCACCATAGAGATGGTGTGCATGTTGTTGAGGCCGTGGAACGCCCCCTGCCCAGCGCCCCACAGCCCCAGTACCACCGCCACGCCCGCCGTCTGTGTCTGGAAGGGAAACACTACCGCGACAGTGACACTGGCGAGACAAGGGCAATCACACAGCCACCTGCAGTGAGGAACACGTGGTTTGGCTCAACTCACCTGCGATGGAGGCAGCCATGGTGAACATTGACAGCAAGTAGAAGAATCGCATGTTGAACCACGAGTAGTCCGACAGTGTTGAGGAAACTATTCTGACCAAGAGGTTGGTGACGCCTGAGAGGGAAAGACACCACGCCGCCGTCTCTAGGGAGTGTCCGGCTGCCTGCATGGCGAAGGGCACCATCATGATGAAGTTGGCCTGAGCGTTCATGACCAAAGTGGTTCCCATGGCAATGATAAGGGCCATGGGGCGCCTCAAGATGGCCAGGTCCCGCAAGAGGCCCTTAATGAGCTTAATGAATGGTTGTAGCAAGCTTCTCAAAATGTTTGGTTCTTTGTTCTTGTGTGGCGCCTTGTGGTCCTCGTGTTGAGTGATGTCTGTAGCGCCCAGGGTGTCGAGTGAGGCCACGGAGGTCATGGAGGCCATGCTAGCTAAGTCGAAGGAGTGAGCGGACAGCCTCCTACATGATGCCAGGGACTGGTGACTCTTACTTAGTTGTTTTACTCTTATATTCAGGCCTTCAACTGAGCGATGACGAGGCTGTGAGTTATCCAGTACTGTGTGGGTGTGCTGTGCCGTGGACGTGGGTGTAATGAGCGCTTCATGCTGGGGGTGCGGGCGTGGCGGGAGTTTCATGTGCCACTTTACGGGGTGGTAGAGTGTGGTGCCCAGGAAGCCATGCAGTACCACCGCCCCGAGCACCAGCGTGCCGCCGCGATAGCCGTACGTGTCCTGCAGCAGCTGGATGAACAGTGGCCCCACAAAGTTTCCCAGACCAATACCGACGGCAAGGAAAGTGTAGGCCAACCCGCGCCGCCTCTTGAAGTAGCGGGCCAGAATGAGGAAGCCAACACAACTCAGCCCACAGCCCGTACCTGCCGGCCATCTGTTGATTATACACACGTAGACTAACTGAGTTTACACGCGTCCTACAGAAAGAAGATCCGATGAAAGACGCACTGTAGTTGACACACATAAGTGAATCATTATACTTACAAGAAGAAACAAATATGATGCTAAAACATCTCATAAAGAGCCAATAGATCAAGTTATAAATAGTGTCAATGGAATTTCAAGTGTAATGAAAAGTTTTGTGAGGAGACGCACCGCAGCCGAGAGAGAAGGAGACGAGGAAGTAGTGTGGGGAGGTGGCGAAGACCGTGAGTGTGAGACAGATGGCGGTGGACAGTGTGCCCGTCATGGCGCTCCTGCGGAACCCGAACTCCTTGGTAAGCGTGGCCGCCACCATGCCCGCCAGCCTCCAGGATACCATGAAGGTGTTGAAGAGCACTGCCACGGTGGTGGAGGACGCGCCCCACTGTTGCAGCTGCGGCAAGAACAGGATCCCGAAGGAGGAGCCGAGAATCGTGACCATCGTCTGTAAGTATCCAATACCTGCATGTTGTACAGTACTCAGATCGTTGTGTAGTCAGGGTAGTGTTATCAGATAGAACCTTGTGATGTTGAAAATAATTGCATTTCATTCAGAAACTCGTCGGTGTGTGTTGCGTGTAGATAGGAAAGTTTCTCTCAATACTCTGACGTATCAAGTTAGCGTGGTGCTAAAAAACGAAGTAGCGAAAAGAACTGGATATTTGTTCACTTATAACTAAGAAAACAATACACTATGAATGTCCTCACCGTTGAAGGGCACGTGTTTGTATTTTGTTTTGTAAATCACATATTTCGAGTATGTCTCTGTGGTGCAGTACACTGTGAGGTCTGTGCTGTCTGCGGGAGTGTTTTCATGGGTGTTTACCAGAAAACGCAAAAAAACATTTATGAATACAAGGCTGAATAACTGCACACACACACACACACACACACACACACACACACACACACTAACTTACTGACACAGTAAACGCTCCCATGGCCACCACCCAGCCCCACCCGCCGTCAGGAGGTTGAGGGTCTTGCACGTCTTCCTCCACTTGTGTGTGTCCATCCTTGGTTCCCACTGGCGTGTTTCCTTCATACTCGTGATCTTTTGAGGCTTCGCCTGAAAACGTTAGAATCTTTTCCTGTTCTTCTTCCCTCAACGTCTTTGGAGGTAACTGTGGCAGGGAAGAAGTATCC
>CM035205.1:19445260-19462760 GCA_020233015.1 Callinectes sapidus | reverse complement strand
CTAATGATCTTGTAATAATAAAAACACAATAATGACGATACAGAGGAGAGTTTGACAAAATAAGGAACAAGACCAATGGTAAATATTCATGTTCTCGTTCAGCACACCGTAATACTTCTCAAACTTGCCAGAAAGGGGAAAAGTCACTAAATGCAGGAAAAGGAGGAGGAAATAAAGAAGGAGATGGAAGAAGAAGAGGAGGAGGAGGAGGAGGAGGAGGAGGAGGAGGAGGACGAGGACGAGGACGAGGAGGGACAGGACAAAAAAAAAAGAAAGAAAGAAAGAAAAAGAAAATACAATACCGCTCAAATATGGAAGACAAAAAAAGTTGACTCAACTTCATTCAGCTCGGCTCGGGTCGAAATTAAAGGGTTGAAGATGAAGGAAGGAGAAGGAATAGACAATGAAAGAGAAAAAAGAAGGCAATACAAATTTGAGAACAGCGAGGTATCTACTACCATTTTTTATTTTTCTACTACTACGCGTCTTATACACGGCCTGTACGTATCTGCCTATCTGACTCTACATACGAGTATGATACGCTGCCTTCCGGTTCGAGTCTCACTCTGAACGCGTATATACACATAATATGCATTACATAGAGATCTTTACTGAGTATATGTTTGTTTCTTTTCTTAAGAGATTCCTTGTGAAAAAAGTACATAATAATATTGACTTGAAATACACAATATAAAGTTAGACATGAAATATCCCAAGATTTGAGGCATTTCTGCAAAAAATTCCCAAGATCCCAAGATGAAGTTTGAAATCCCAAGATCTTGGGAAAAATCCCAAGCTCTGGTCACCCTGGCTGGGACTGACCTGCCCTCCCACTTATACACTTTGCCGTGCCGCAGCTTCCTTACAATGTGCTGTGTGTACGGTGCATCATTGGGACTAGTAAGAGTAGCCGAGTTAATGGTAAGTCAGTGAAGAAAATGTACAGTTGACATATAAGTACAGTGGGTATGTGATACTCTTCAAATATGCATGGCAACTCACCCGCTTCATGACTGGCCGGTGTCTGCGATACGTCGGACAAACCTTAGATGGGCGGATATCCAGATATTTCTTCTAATACCTTTTATAAGTCAGCAATGGATGTACTCTGTGATTGGAGGCCTCCAGTACATACAAAGAGTACTACATATATCATTAGTTATACACACTAATAGTTGTAAGTAGGTACTTTGTATTGGTTTGTTAAAGCGCATGTCGATGCTCATTTGATGACGTGTAAACCCGAGTGTTGTGTCGGCTGACGGCGGGGTTTCGGGGCAGTTGCTGTGTGCTGTGCTGTGCTGTGTTGTGCCTTCCGTCAGCTGGTAGACACCCGGGTGTTGTCATGGGCTTTGTACTGCATGTGTGAATATATTAAGGTATGTTATTGTTTATCACTTGTAAAAATTTGTCAGGGAATTGAGTTAATTAACAGTACACTGAAGTGAGTTGCAAATGTGGAGTTATCCACCACCTTACGTGTGCTGGTAACATACTTCGTAAAGTTATTTCCTACCTCGTAAAGTGTGTACATAAGGGTGTTCTGTTTCTGTTCAGTGTTCTATGGTGCTGCATGACAGACAGCAGATGTGGAGGGTGTGGGCAATGCAGCATCTGTCAGAGGGTACCAAAGAGGAGGCATTGTTGTGAGTGTTATGTATTATTTGTATCATTTGTATTATGTTATCATCGAGGCTTAAGTTGATGATAAATGAATAAATATGTATATAATGCACCAGCACGTTAATGATGGTTATGTTAATGCTAATTATCATTATACTTGTGCTGTAACTGTATGATTTATGTGAAGGGCCATTATGTTTTGTCTTCGTGTTACATCGGTGAAAAAGTGAAAAAGAAAGAAAGAAAAAAAAAAGAAAGATAGTGTAGAAGGAGGAGGAGGAGGAGAAGGAGGTGGCGATAAAACCATGGTGAAAGACGTTTACTTTAGGGTGCCCTCTCAATCCTTGGTTTTCTGTGTGATATTTACCAGGCGTCAGAACATGACATTCTAGTTTATATCTCCCTTCCATTCTGAAATAATGTAACCTCCTCCTCCTTCTCCTCCTGCTTCTTCCTACTCCTCCTGCTTCTTCCTTCTCCTCCTCCTTCTTCCTTCTCCTTCTCCTCCTTCCTTCTCCTCTTCCTCCTTCCTTCTCCTGTTCCTTCTTCCTTCTCCTCCTCCTTCCTTCTCCTTCTTCCTTCTCCTCCTCCTCCTTCCTTCTCCTCCTCCTCCTTCCTTCTCCTCCTCCTCCTTCCTTCTCTTCCTTTTGCTCTTCCTGTTGTTGCTGCTGCTGGGTACTTGAGTAACACAACACCTTACAGTCATTCATTGTTTATTTACACTCGAGACACAAGAGAGCGATAAAGCGACAATAAATAGCGTTCCTCATCTGTGCGTGAGGGAGAGGCGGAAAGCATTGAAGGGAGGTGGGGGGTGTGGGTGTCTAGTGCACGAAGGTGTCGGAGCGCTCGTAGGGCAGCGCCGGGGCCACGGGCAGCACGGCGCCCTCAGGCTGGTAGCCGCCGGCGCCAGAGGTGAAGGAGATGGCCACGGGCGTGCCGTCAGGGCTGGTGTAGCTGTGAGGGCGTGAGGGGACAGAGTTAGTGTGGTGGGCTGAGAGGCACTACTAGTACTAGTACTGCTACCATTATACTGCTCCTGCTGCTGCTGCTGCTGCTGCTGCTGCTGCTAAAGTCTGTGTTCCTTCCCCAACACTCTCCACATTGTGTGTTCCCTCCCTCCCTCCCTCCCTCCCTCCCAGTCCCTGCCGTGGTGCCAGCCTGCCAGCCTGCCAGCCTGTTGCTGCCCCGCCTCACCTGAAGGCGCCGGAGTTCTCCTGGCCGTCAGCCTGGTAGCCGGACTCGCTGCGCACGATGCCGTTGCCAGTCTCGAAGTTGAAGGAGTACTCGCCGGCGGCGTTCTGGGTGCGGTCGTCCTTCAGGATGGGGATGGGCGTGTTGTAGGTTGGCGCCGCCATCGCCGCCGCCACCACCACGCACACCTGCACACGGGACAGACAGTGTTAGGGGTCATCACTGGCGCTGTGCTGCTGTATCACTATGGCTGTGTCACACAGGGAGGCTGTGCCAGGTCAGGTCAGGGTGTCTCGGCACAACACAGCGAGGCACGGACAGTAGCAGTTTGTGCTGCACGCTGGACCGCCAGCAAGGAAAGGAGCGAGAGGCGGCGTGACTCACAATCAGCAGCTTCATCATGTTGGCGAAGAGAGGAGAAGCAGATCACTCACTGTCTGCCTTGTCTCTCTCACTCACGCCTTATATACTGTGGCGGCAGCGGCCATGGGTTGCTGGTGAAGGTAGGTGGTTGTGGTGGGCGTGGCTGAGGCTTCGGTAAGAGAGGACGAGTGGGGTGCTTCACATTCATTCTCTCTACGAAGTGCTTTTCTAGAACACTCAACATAATCACATGATAACTACAATTCTGTTCTCACCTCATCACCACAACACCACAACACCACAAGCACCACCTAGTGACGGAAAAGCAATTTTCTCCTCTGAAGCACATGCGCTTCTTGCCGCGTGAAGCCTGAGGTGCTATCACACGGACATTTTCTGGTGGCATCAGACAGTAAGGAGAGCTCCTCCCTCCTGTCAGATGTGCAACAGATATCATTGCCAGCCAGCCGCCATTACCAGTGACAAGAAATACTTTGGCCTCAGCACAGGTGAAAGCCGTGACTGCAGGAAATGCTTTGCCTGAATTAGAGTTAATTTGTGCCTGAGACTAATCTCACAAGGTGTAGACTCAGTCAGTGTTGAGCTTTAAAAGGAAATTATCCATGTGTATGGATGGTGATGGCTGGTGGAAACAGTGACTACCACGTGTAGGCGTGATAGCTTAATTTCTTATGTTATTGCCATTACCTCTATGCCAACTACTGGCTTACCTCTACGCCTCCTATCACCCGCAGCACCAGAGATCAACACTCCGAGCAACATACCTCCCTGAACACCACCATTCATAGATTACCAATACGTGAAAGATCGAAATGAGAGACATTGTATGTTTATGGTGAATAGTAGAAGCCAATAACACAACAGATAAACCAACTGATAAGGAATGGAAGGAATAAAAAAAAGAAAAATGACGAAGAGGTTTAAAAGAGAGACTATTTTGTGGAGAAGTGAGATGCTCATAACAGAACACGAAAGCAAACCAACATGAGATAAAGTAAATAAGCAGACCAAGGTGAAGAGAGTGAAGAGGAGCTGCGAGGAGCGAAGGAAGTAACTCACGAACAAAACGGATGATGAAAGGTACAGTTCCTCTCACCTGCTTAGGGGGAGGCAAGTGACTGTTTATTATGTAACTGTGCTGTGGGGAATGAACTCCAATGCCTGCGACTGGTAGGGACACGGGACAGAGGGAAAAGGAGGAGAAAGAACAACAACACAAAAGTAACAACAAAAACGAAAGAAATTCCCAAAAGAACGAAAATAAGAGGCATTCCGGGAAGAAGAAATAGCCTAAGGTGAAGAAAAACAAAGGAAAGACACCGCAAGAAGCTCAACAGACGAAAACAATCCTAAAAGAAGAAAAGGAGAAAAACAGTTTAAGAAAAAAAAAGAAAAAAAAAGGAGAAAAACAGTTGAAAAAAAACGAAAGGAAGAAGAAAAAGAAAAAAGAAAAGTTGAAGAAGAAAAGAAGAAAAAGATAAAAAGAAGAAAACAGTTGAAGAAGAAAAGGAGAGGAGGAAGAAAAGTAGAAAAGGAGAAGAATATGAAAAAAATGGAAAAAAAACAGCTGAAGAGGAAAAGGACAACAACAACAACAACAACAACAATAACAACAACAACAAAGGACCCCAGAGTGACATCACATCAGTTTGCACGCTCTTCGGCATCGCATCTTCAGTGAGGGCGTGGCGGTACACTCTCCTGCGGTTCCCTAATGGTTTCAGAGGGCGTGTGTGCGGCGGCGGGGACCCTAAAAGGACGTGAGGGCGTGCAGGAGGGCGGTTTTGGGGTCAGGGGCGTGGAGAGATTGTAGGATCCATAGTGGGTAGTGAAGACCAGTGAAGGGTGTGTGTGTGTGTGTGTGCGTTAGGTGATGTGGTGTGATGTTTAATTTGTTTATTTGGTTAATTAGTCAGCTGGTTGTTGTTGTTGCTATTGTTGTTTTTGTTGTACGTTTTGTTCTTGTTGTTCTCCTTCTTCGTCTTATTCTTGTTCTCTTTTTCTTTTTTTTTCGAGCGTGAAGGAGACCAGGATAAAACACAGCTATGAAATCAAAATAGACAAAGAAATAAAAGAAATAGCTGAGAAGGAGAGAAATAAAATAAGCGAGAGGTGATGATGGAGGTGAATGCGTACCCGGAAGGAGAAAGAGAAAACATGAGGACACTAGCATGTACATAGCTGCAGTGAAAGACGTGCTTGTAATGAGCGTAACTGGAAGGCAAATAAGACCAAACGCATAATTGGTTTGTTGTGACGCCTTAAGTACTCCGAAAAGATGTAGGATGAATACAACACATTATTCTAAATACCTCCAGAGAGAGAGAGAGGGGGGGAGGGGTGCGTGGGAAACAAGACATCCACAAGAATCTAAAGTGTTCTGCTGCCTTCAGAGTGGAGGGGAAGGCGTTCACAGCACCTGATGGCGGCTTGTTATGGAGGTGTGTTGTTTCTGCTGTGTCGCTCAAGATGTCAAGTTACTCCTGTTCCTCTGCTGCGATGCGCACACGTGTGAATTAGAGTTCAGGTATTAATATTCTTTATCACGGAGCGGGAGGCGATAGGTCCATCATCTTGCCGTGCACACTTCCTTCTCCTACTACTCCTACTCCTCCTGCTCCTCTTCCTACTGGATGATTAAGTAACACAACACCTTACAGTCATTCATTGTTTATTTACACTCAGAGACACAAGAGAGCGATAAAGTCGCTACGACGACAATAAATAGCGATCCCATCATTGCATTGCGTGAGGGAGAGGCGGAAAGCATTGAAGGGAGGCAAGGCAAACAAACCCTTTGTCCGTGGGCGTGGTGATGATGCGTGGGGGGTGTGGGTGTGGGTGTCTAGTGCACGAAGGTGTCAGAGCGCTCATAGGGCAGCGCCGGGGCCACGGGCAGCACGGCGCCCTCAGGCTGATAGCCGCCGGCGCCAGAGGTGAAGGAGATGGCCACGGGCGTGCCATCAGGGCTGGTGTAGCTGTGAGGGCGTGAGGGGACAGAGTTAGTGTGGTGGGCTGAGAGTCACTACTAGTACTAGTACTGCTACCATTATACTGCTGCTGCTGCTGATGATGATGATGATGATGATGTTGTTGTTGTTGTTGTTGTTGCTGCTGCTGCTGCTACAGTCTGCGTTCCTTCCCCAACACTCTCCACATTGTGTGTTCCCTCCCTCCCTCCCTCCCTCCCAGTCCCTGCCGTGGTGCCAGCCTGCCAGCCAGCCTGCTGCTGCCCCGCCTCACCTGAAGGCCCCGGAGTTCTCCTGGCCGTCAGCCTGGTAGCCGGACTCGCTGCGCACGATGCCGTTGCCAGTCTCGAAGTTGAAGGAGTACTCGCCGGCGGCGTTCTGGGTGCGGTCGTCCTTCAGGATGGGGATGGGCGTGTTGTAGGTGGGCGCCGCCACCGCCGCCGCCACCACCACGCACACCTGCACACGGGACAGACAGTGTTAGGGGTCATCACTGGCGCTGTGCTGCTGTATCACTATGGCTGTTTCACACAGGGAGGCTGTGCCAGATCAGGTCAGGATGTCTCGGCACAACACAGCGAGGCACGGACAGCATGCAGTTTGTGCTGCACGCTGGACCGCCAGCAAGGAAAGGAGCGAGAGGCGGCGTGACTCACAATCAGCAGCTTCATCATGTTGGCGAAGAGAGAAGCAGATCACTCACTGTCTGCCTTGTCTCTCTCACTCACGCCTTATATACTGTGGCGGCAGCGGCCATGGGTTGCTGGTGAAGGTAGGTGGTTGTGGTGGGCGTGGCTGAGGCTTCGGTAAGAGAGGACGAGTGGGGTGCTTCACATTCATTCTCTCTACGAAGTGCTTTTCTAGAACACTCAACATAATCACATGATAACTACAATTCTGTTCTCACCTCATCACCACAACACCACAACACCACAAGCACCACCTAGTGACGGAAAAGCAATTTTCTCCTCTGAAGCACATGCGCTTCTTGCCGCGTGAAGCCTGAGGTGCTATCACACGGACATTTTCTGGTGGCATCAGACAGTAAGGAGAGCTCCTCCCTCCTGTCAGATGTGCAACAGATATCATTGCCAGCCAGCCGCCATTACCAGTGACAAGAAATACTTTGGCCTCAGCACAGGTGAAAGCTGTGACTGCAGGAAATGCTTTGCCTGAATTAGAGTTAATTTGTGCCTGAGACTAATCTCACAAGGTGTAGACTCAGTCAGTGTTGAGCTTTAAAAGGAAATTATCCATGTGTATGGATGGTGATGGCTGGTGGAAACAGTGACTACCACGTGTAGGCGTGATAGCTTAATTTCTTATGTTATTGCCATTACCTCTATGCCAACTACTGGCTTACCTCTACGCCTCCTATCACACGCAGCACCTGAGATCAACACTCCGAGCAACATACCTCCCTGAACACCACCATTCATAGATTACCAATACGTGAAAGATCGAAATGAGAGACATTGTATGTTTATGGTGAATAGTAGAAGCCAATAACACAACAGATAAACCAACTGATAAGGAATGGAAGGAATAAAAAAAGAAAAATGACGAAGAGGTTTAAAAGAGAGACTATTTTGTGGAGAAGTGAGATGCTCATAACAGAACACTAAAGCAAACCAATATGAGATAAAGTAAATAAGCAGACCAAGGTGAAGAGAGTGAAGAGGAGCTGCGAGGAGCGAAGGAAGTAACTCATGAACAAAACGGATGATGAAAAGTACAGTTCCTCTCACCTGCTTAAAGGGAAGGCAAGTGACTGTTTATTATGTAACTGTGCTGTGGGGAATGAACTCCAATGCCTGCGACTGGTAGGGACACGGGACAGAGGGAAAAGGAGGAGGAAGAACAACAACACAAAAGTAACAACAAAAACGAAAGAAATTCCCAAAAGAACGAAAATAAGAGGCATTCCGGGAAGAAGAAATAGCCTAAGGTGAAGAAAAACAAAGGAAAGACACCGCAAGAAGCTCAACAGACGAAAACAATCCTAAAAGAAGAAAAGGAGAAAAACAATTTAAGAAAAAAAGAAAGAAAGGAGAAAAACAGTTGAAAAAAAACGAAAGGAAGAAGAAAAAGAAAAAAGAAAAGTTGAAGAAAAGGAGACGAAAAGATAAAAAGGAGAAAAACAGTTGAAGATGAAAAGGAGAGGAAGAAGAAAAAGTAGAAAAGGAGAAGAATATGAAAAAAAGGGAAAAAAAAAGCTGAAAGAGAAAATGACAACAACAATAACAACAACAATAACAACAACAACAAAGGACCCCAGAGTGACATCACATCAGTTTGCACGCTCTTCGGCATCGCATCTTCAGTGAGGGCGTGGCGGTACACTCTCCTGCGGTTCCCTAGTGGTTCCAGAGGGCGTGTGTGCGGCGGCGGGGACCCTGGGAGGACGTGAGGGCGTGCAGGAGGGGCGGTTTTGGGGTCAGGGGCGTGGAGAGATTGTAGGATCCATGGTGGGTAGTGAGGACCAGTGAAGGGTGTGTGTGTGTGTGTGTGTGTGTGTGTGCGTTAGGTGATGTGGTGTGATGTTTAATTTGTTTATTTGGTTAATTAGTCAGCTGGTTGTTGTTGTTGATATTGTTGTTGTTGTTGTACGTTTTGTTCTTGTTGTTATCCTTCTTCGTCTTATTCTTGTTCTCTTTTTTTTTCGCGCGTGAAGGAGACCGGGATAAAACACAGCAAAGAATTCAAAATAGACCAAAAATAAAGTAAATAGGTGAGAAGGAGAGAAAAAAATAAGCGAGAGATGATGGTGGAGATGGATGTATACCCGGAAGGAGAAAGAGAAAACATGAGGACACTCGCAGGTACATCATTGGAGTGAAAGACGTGCTTGTAATGAGCGTAACTGGAAGGCAAATAAGACCAAACGCATAATTGGTTTGTTGTGACGCCTTAAGCACTCCGAGATGATGTAGGATGAATACAACACATTATTCTAAATACCTCCAGAGAGAGAGGAGGGGGGAGGGGAGTGTGGGAAGCAAGACATCTACAAGAATCTAAAGTGTTCTGCTTCAGAGTGGAAGGGAAGGCATTCACAGCACCTGATGGCGGCTTGTTATGGAGGTGTGTTGTTTCTGCTGTGTCGCTCAAGATGTCAAGTTACTCCTGTTCCTCTGCTGCGATGCGCACACGTGTGAATTAGAGTTCAGGTATTAATATTCTTTATCACGGAGCGGGAGGCGATAGGTCCATCATCTTGCCGTGCACACTTCCTTCTCCTACTACTCCTACTCCTCCTGCTCCTCTTCCTACTGGATGATTAAGTAACACAACACCTTACAGTCATTCATTGTTTATTTACACTCAGAGACACAAGAGAGCGATAAAGTCGCTACGACGACAATAAATAGCGATCCCATCATTGCATTGCGTGAGGGAGAGGCGGAAAGCATTGAAGGGAGGCAAGGCAAACAAACCCTTTGTCCGTGGGCGTGGTGATGATGCGTGGGGGGTATGGGTGTGGGTGTCTAGTGCACGAAGGTGTCAGAACGCTCATAGGGCAGCGCCGGGGCCACGGGCAGCACGGCGCCCTCAGGCTGGTAGCCGCCGGCGCCAGAGGTGAAGGAGATGGCCACGGGCGTGCCATCAGGGCTGGTGTAGCTGTGAGGGCGTAAGGAGGCAGAGTTAGTGTGGTGGGCTGAGAGTCACTACTAGTACTAGTACTGCTACCATTATACTGCTGCTGCTGCTGCTGATGATGATGATGATGATGATGTTGTTGCTGCTGCTGCTGCTGCTGCTGCTGCTACAGTCTGCGTTCCTTCCCCAACACACTCCACATTGTGTGTTCCCTCCCTCCCTCCCTCCCTCCCTCCCAGTCCCTGCCGTGGTGCCAGCCTGCCAGCCTGCTGCTGCCCCGCCTCACCTGAAGGCCCCGGAGTTCTCCTGGCCGTCAGCCTGGTAGCCGGACTCGCTGCGCACGATGCCGTTGCCAGTCTCGAAGTTGAAGGAGTACTCGCCGGCGGCGTTCTGGGTGCGGTCGTCCTTCAGGATGGGGATGGGCGTGTTGTAGGTTGGCGCCGCCACCGCCGCCGCCACCACCACGCACACCTGCACACGGGACAGACAGTGTTAGGGGTCATCACTGGCGCTGTGCTGCTGTATCACTATGGCTGTGTCACACAGGGAGGCTGTGCCAGGTCAGGTCAGGGTGTCTCGGCACAACACAGCGAGGCACGGACAGTAGCAGTTTGTGCTGCACGCTGGACCGCCAGCAAGGAAAGGAGCGAGAGGCGGCGTGACTCACAATCAGCAGCTTCATCATGTTGGCGAAGAGAGGAGAAGCAGATCACTCACTGTCTGCCTTGTCTCTCTCACTCACGCCTTATATACTGTGGCTGCCGCTCTGTTGGTCCAGGTGGTGGTGGTGGTGGTGAGCGTGAACGCCTAGCGGGAGAAACTGAGGTGACCGCGGTTTTCCTTTTCCTTTTTTTTTTTTTTTTTCTCAGCTCACGTATACTTATGACAATTGAGGAAATCACATGATAATTCTGACAAAGTATGTGCATGTTTCTTTCACATCCTCCTCCCTTCACAGATGTTAGTGCACAGGGCAGCGTGGTGTCTTCTCAATGATTTCCCCAGCGGGGCAAAGAGTAATGAGGAGACCTGCACTGATGAAGGGACATTGCAAACATTTCTCGGTGTTGCATGGGGCTGGATCAACTTTGGGTTTGCTAGCAGAGGATGCTGGGTGGGTGTGGGTCTGTGTGTCAGTCGAGATGACCTAAACAATAACGGTACTTTCATGAGGGAGGCTGGAAGATGACTGGAAGACACAAGACACTGTACAATTACATAAGAGTGCTGCTTCATTCCTATCCGCGCGCAACTGCCAAGCTGTCCTGTGCTGTCTTCCTGCTGACTGCGGTGTGGCCTGAACCATTTGTCAGGCAAGCAGCGTGTTGTTCTGAGTTTACAATATTATGGCAATAGTCATAACGTTGGTATTCACATTATAAGAATAATGTTAATGTGTTTATTTTTGGCCCATGATGGATGCGTACATGCATGCTGTGGTCACTATCACCTTCCTACTCGTTGATTGGGTGTTTGCCTCTCAGACCCGGACAAGCAAACACTAACTACTCAAGGCGCATTTGACTTGTCGGTGGTAGATACTACTGAAATGGCCTTTTCTGTTATTACCTTTATCTTTGAGTCACATACAATTTTATCAACTTTGGCAGCATGTACAGTACTACGAGCATTACAACAATACAGTACTACATACCGGGTAGCATTAATCTGATTCCCTTACCACCTCTAATGTTGCTTTACATCATTATAATAGTCGTGTTGTATAAGTGAGGGAAATTGACAACTCTCGACTCACAAGGCAAGGCAGAGAGGGAAGGAAGGCGTTAGGCTTGCGATGAAGTACCGGCACTGACCCGCGGCGTCACCCTCGCCAACTTACAGTACTTCCATTTCTAATTTCACTCTCTTCTCTCCCTTGCCACTTACCACAACACCTTGTCATCTATAGCCATTATACCACTAGTAAAATCAATCAAGGAAGACGAAAAGTTTAGTGTCGGTAGTAAAGTTATTCCTAAAGCTGATTTTCATCATTCATTGGGAATTATTAATATTTGCGTTCCGGAGAGGAATTAACGTTAACTACAAGCGCCCATGGATTATTGAAATACAGTGGAAAGATGTGTGGGTGGGTGGGGGGGGGGGGATGCAGTGACATTACATTCGTTACCCACCCATAGCCATAGTTCTCTTACATTAAAAGGAAAGAGAAGTAAGAAACGAGGATAACGGAGGGTGGGCCGTAAAGTGTCTGTGTTGGAGTGAGTCAAGCCTAGCCACGTGTTTTTTTTTTTTTTTTTTTTTTTTTTTCTAATTTGGACTTGTTTTGACTCTGTCCTCTTTATATAGACACCTGCACCTTCAGCGGTCTTCTGTTTACTATATTATTGTCCGTGACATGAGCTTTTGTATTATACAACAAAGGAATAAAAGTTATGTTGGAAGATGGGAGATTGCACTGATGCACCGCAGTGTGGCAGACCAACCCTGTAGGTGGTGATTGAGTTAATGAGTTTGGTCGTTCTGTACTCCTCGCTTGGTTTTCTCCTTCGTTCTGCTCCTCCTCCTCAAGGTATTAGCAACACAACACACTTAAGTCATTCTTTCTTTATTTACATTCAGAAAAACAAGAGAGCATGGCCGCCTCGAGGACGACAATAAATAGAACTCCGCCGCTGTGGCTGAGGGAGGGAGGGAGTTCCCTGCCAGGAGAGGGGGAGACATTGAGGGAGCCGGGGACGTGTCGGTGGGTGAGGTGGACGTAGTGAGCGTGGGTTGGGAACTTGGGACAGGCAGACTTAGTGGCCGAAGTCTTGGGTACGCTCGTAAGGCAGCGCCGGGGCCACGGGCAGCACGGCGCCCTCAGGCTGGTAGCCGCCGGCGCCGGAGGTAAAGGAGATGGCCACGGGCGTGCCGTCAGGGCTGGTGTAGCTGTGAGGGCGTAAGGAGGCAGAGTTAGTGTGGTGGGCTGAGAGTCTCTACTACTATTATTACTGCTACTATTATACTGCTGCTGCTGCTGCTGCTGCTGCTGCTACAGTCTGCGTTCCTTCCCCAACACTCTCCACATTGTGTACTCCCTCCCTCCCTCCCTCCCTCCCTCCCCCCGTCCCAGTCCCTGCCGTAGAGCCAGCCTGCCAGCCAGCCTGCTGCTGCCCCGCCTCACCTGAAGGCCCCGGAGTTCTCCTGGCCGTCAGCCTGGTAGCCGGACTCGCTGCGCACGATGCCGTTGCCAGTCTCGAAGTTGAAGGAGTACTCGCCGGCGGCGTTCTGGGTGCGGTCGTCCTTCAGGATGGGGATGGGCGTGTCGTAGGTTGGCTTTGCCACCGCCGCCGCCACCACCACAGACGCCTAGACAAATGAAGGGAAGGAATTAGTTTGTCTTTCTTCTTCGTGGTTTTCATCACGGTCTATGGGTGAGGCTCACCACAGACTCATCTCCCGCCATTACCACACCATCCACCACTCACCAGCGGCACTCCACCTTCCACACTCTTCGGATCACACTCATTAACATATCAATAGTTTACCTTAATTGTTCTGAAAAGGTTTTATTTGAAGTCACCGAAGATTTTGTATAATGCTTTTGATCATTCAGCAGGCCATGGTGGAAATCCAGGACTTATCTGAGTGTTTTCATGATTTCAGAGGTTTCAGAGATTTCAACACGGTGTCAAGGAAATCGTTTGTGTTTGCAGGAGTGCTTTCAGTAATCCATTCATAACTTAACAGGCTTTGACTTAGTGGAAGTTGCTGAGGTATTCAAGTTTCCATCATTCAGTCGCTAAAATGACGAAAATACCACACCATTTATAGGGGAAAAGATAATGAGAACCCTACCAATCATTCCTAAAGTATTTGTAAATAGTTAATAATGTAAATGAGAGAAGAGTGTTTTACTGAACCACACACACACACACACACACACACACACACACACACACACACTGTCTCAACTGCCCTCTACGTACTTACAATCAAAAGACGGAAGTGCATATTTACTCTTGTTTACTCTTCAACCGTGTGTGAAGAACTGTGCCGAAGGAACCTCCCACGTTCCTTATATACTTGCGGCACCACCAGTCAGCCAGCCTCTCTTTCTCTCTCTCTCCCTCTCCTCCACTTCTTTCGCTCTCCCTCTCTCCCGTCCTTGCGGTTGTATTTCTAGTTAATAGAGGGAAAAAAGTAATTAAGTTTATGAGCCAGACCACAGACTTAGAACCTGTGCAAATGTACTCCCTTTGTGTGTGTGTGTGTGTGTGTGTGTGTGTGTGTGTGTGTGAAGGTAGCAATGTTCCGCTTTGTGGTATCAAATTATCTTTTATTGATTTACTTGTTTGTTTATTTACCTACTTAGTTATACTTGTTCCGACAGAGAGAGAGAGAGAGAGAGAGAGAGAGAGAGAGAGAGAGAGAGAGAGAGAGAGAGAGAGAGAGAGAGAGAGAGAGAGAGAGAGAGAGTTACACCTTTCACCCATATGGCTCCCTCCTTCACTTTAACATCTGCATGAGGCTTCCCCACTCTGCCGTCACATCTCAATTAACTTGCTCAATTACTTATAACTACATACATAAGCTGACTCCCCTCTATCATTGTGTCTTGCCTTCCATTTCCTTGTTTAGAACTTTCTGTAACTTTCATTGGGGTGATTTGACATAAGAATAGGAATATAAGGAGATAACAACACGTATATTACAAAGAAAGTAAGAGTTGATGCAGGAATGTGAGTAAAATATGACTTTACTTTAGAATGCAGAGGGAAAAAGTTTATGTAAAAGAGAAGTAAGTTTGTTTTTATTTGTTTATTTATTCGGCTATAGGGAAATGCTACCTAGAGTGGATGCCCTCTTACCCATCAAGCATTCGTGATCCCAGTGAATAAGATCATCATAAAGAGTACGTGAGAGAAAATTAAGTAAACATTGGAATTTTCATGCAGCAATGTTACCCTAAAGAAAAGTCTGAGAAAAGGATGAAAGAAAAGTTGTCCTCTCTCGAAATAAGAAAGAAAAGGAAAGAAAAAAAGAAAAGAAAAAAGAATAATCCCCCTCCATTAAAAAGCTAAATAAATAAACACAAACTTCCTTATATAAAACGTTAAAAATCTGAACCTCTTGGTAAAAAGAAAGAAAAAAGATGGGAAAACGATTACATCAATACATAAAAAGTTGAATTAATAAACGAAAACGTAAAAAAAATGTGAACCTCTTGAGAAAAAGAAAGGAAAACAATAACAACAATGCATAAAAGGTTGAACAAATAAACGAAAACTTCCTTAAATAATATGAAAAAGTCTGACTCTCTTAGGAAAAAAAGAAAAAAAAGAGGAAAAAGAAAGGAAAACATAAAAAGTCAAATAAATAAACAAAAACTTATTTAAACAATATGAAAAAAAACTGATGCTCTTGAAGAAAAACATGTAGGAAAGCAAGAAAAAATAATTAAAATAAAGGAAAGTAAAAACCTTCCTATATAAAAAAAAGCTAAAAAAAAGAAATAAAATGAAAAAAGAAGAAAATCCCTTTAATCTCAGGAATAAAACCTACGACAGTGTAAACATTCCTTTCACCACAGCGCGCCGCCACCAAGCAGGAAGATTACGTCGCTGCTCCTGCCTCTCATTACCTCCTCATTAACAAACCATAACACCCTCTACTCCACACAATAACACTGCAGACACACAGGAACACAAAGAAAGACCGAACCATTATCTAATTTGGCTGAATAAGGTTTTTCTGCTTTTTATGTTTCTATGATTTCAGATCCCAGTTATAGTTTGATGGGTAGTCGTGAATGTTATAGTTTGATGGGTTGTTGGTTTGTTCAATGTTGTTTCTAAGATTCCATTGGTAGTTTGATAGGGTCCAGAGGGAAGTTATTGAGATTTTTATTTTATTTACCGTGTTTCTAGTGAAAATTTAACCACTTGACTACTGGGACACATTTTTTACGAGTTTGGGTGTAATTAGACAGTTTTATGGATATTTGGAAGATCTATGGAGGTCAGATGATTAATGACCAGAGTCTACTATTTTGATCTCCACATGAGTTTCTGAAGCTGTATAAAATCGAAAGATAAGCAGAATAAATACGAAGATGCGTCCTAGTACTGAAGGGGTTAATAGGTTAGGTTAGGTTAGATGAATGGAAGTGAAGATTTCAGAAGTTATCATGACTCTAGTAATAGTTTAACAAGCTCAAATGAATATTATCAGCGTTTTTAACCTCTTCAGTAACATGAGGAGTTTTCAAATCTATTCTTCTTAGTATTTGCTGATTTTATACAGCCTCAAACACTTATTAAGGAATTAAAATGGTGAAGACTTTAGCCATCTTCTGATCCTCGATAAACCGTTGCTCATGTCAATAAAATTATCTAATTACACCCAAAACTAATGTTGAAAATGCATCATAATACTGAAGGGTTTAAGGATGTTTTCAGGACTCAAGTTATTTTGCAAGTTCTACAGGGAGCTATTGGGATTTTCAAGACTTTTTTTTTCCCCATGTTACCTGTGATAATTGACGGGTTCTATTGGAAGTCATCATTACCAAGGGTACTTCTCAGGACTCTAAAAACAGAGTAATCAGTTCGAGTGAGTCATTAGGGTTGTCAAGGATGTTTTTACCATTTTAGTATAGCTTAAATAGGTTCTTTTGGAGAATGTTGGAGGTTTAAGTTCCAATTACCGTTCAGCAAGCTCTAGTGGAAATGAGTGTTTTTCAAAAGGAAGTTATTGGCATTTACTAAAGTATTTCCAGAACTGTAGTATGTAAGTGATTTTTCAAGAGTTTTTCCGTGGATCTACTAACACGTCCTTGAATTGAATTATCTCTTAAGTTTCTTTCTTTCTTTTATTTATCTCTTAGTTTAGTTTAGTTCTTTTTTTAGTCTTGAAATTAGGTCTTTAAAATGCTTTTGAGGTTAACGACTTTCGAGGTGAACAAACATAAAGTAAATCACCTCTCAAGTTTATTTCTTTGATTTATCTATTTTTAGTTTAGTTTACAAAGGTCTTCTATCTTGGTCTTGAAATTAACTCTTTGACACACTGTTGGAGTAATTCAGACTGCCAAGGTGAACTAAGATGAAGTAAATTAACTCTTCAATTTATTCCTTTAATTTATATCTTATAGTTTGATTAATTTCTTGTTTTTAGTCTTGAAATTAGCTCTTTTAACATGCTCTTCAAATTAACGGATCTGTAAGGGTGAACAAACATGAAATAAATCACAATGTTTATTTTTTTTATTTGTATCTTATAGTTTAGTTTAGTTCTTCTTTTTAATCTTGAAATTAGCTCTTTTTAAACCCGCTCTTGGGATTGTCAAGGTGAACAAACATAAAATAGATTACCTTAAGTTTATTTTTTATTTGTATCTTATAGTTTAGTTTAGTTCTTCTTTTTAGTCTTGAAATTAGGACTTTTTAAACCCGCTCTTGGGATTGTCAAGGTGAACAAACATGAAATAAATCACCAAGTTTATTTTTTAATATGTATCTTACAGTTTAGTTTAGTTCTTCTTTTTAGTCTTGAAATTAGCTGTCAAGGTGAACAAACATATAAAGTGAACTCCTTCGCATTTGAAAGTTAAAAAAGAAAAGTAGACAGTCTCCAGAAGGGTAATTATTTTGCCGCGTGTTCCAGTTTCCAGGGGTTTGCGGCAGGGAAGAGTGAAGAAGAGCATAGGGGGGGAGGGGAGGGGAGGGGAGGGAAGGGAGACCACACCCCTCCACTTTCACCTCGGCAGGGTAGGAGGGAGGGAG
>CM035205.1:19371157-19398757 GCA_020233015.1 Callinectes sapidus | reverse complement strand
CAGTGACAAGATTTAGGGGCTCCATCAGAGTAGGTGAGTGAAGAAGCCACCCAAGGAGCTGCATGGCTCTTTGTAGTTTAACTCAAGGGATGTTTTGGCTCATATTAAGAAATGTTTTGCTCTCTCACCACAACAGTTTTCTAAGACCACACAGATGATTAGCTGGATTTTCAAGACAGTTTCTCCTTATACTACTATAGAAATCTTGCCACTCCATCACCAAAATCATAAGGATACCCTTAAAAACATGAACATTTTCAACTAAAGCCTCTGGAAAGTAGTGATGGTGAGAGAGTAAGACGTTTCAGAATACGAATTTTAAAGTCTGCAAATGAGACACACAAAGGAGAGAAAGATTACATTTCATTCCAGTATTTACCTGCAAAACCCAGAATCACCTGTGAAATGTGAAAGGATAAAATTAAGCATTAGAAGTAGATGAATAGGAATGTAGATATCACCTGATTAGCCAAATTATATTAGAAATCCCTGAGGCTCAATGATTTCTCTTCTGCCAGAGTTAGATAGACAGAGTGATAGACTGATGATAAAGGGCATAAAACCTATTGGCTCAGAACAGATCAAAGATATCAGATTCTATTATGATAGTTTAATTAATGTACTTTATGTTGCTCAATTCTTAAGTGGTGAACAAACACTCTGCCTGTTGAGAGAGAGAGAGAGAGAGAGAGAGAGAGAGAGAGAGAGAGAGAGAGAGAGAGAGAGAGAGAGAGAGAGAGAGAGAGAGAGAGAGAGAGAGAGAGAGAGAGAGAGAGAGAGAGAGAGAGAGAGAGAGAGAGAGAGAGAGAGAGAGAGAGAGAGAGAAGGTTGTGCCAAAGACTCCCACGTATGCTCAATTTTTTTGCGGTAGTCCGAGTGTTACAGTGTTGAAGTGTTGTTGAGGCGAGGACTGTTACGTGTCACAGTGTTTTGGCGAGTCGTGTTGTGTTATCTTTATGGGGATGGAGAACTACAGGAAAACAGAGATAGAGAGTGAAAAAAGGAATAACTTGTGAAGGAGAAGAGGAAATAAGAGGAAAAATGAGATATATAGACATAGGAGAGATATAAAGGAAAGTGGATAAGTACTATATTGCTTCTAGATAGAGAGAGAGAGAAAGAAAGAAAGAGAGAGAGAGAATCTTTGTGTGTTTAGGTATCATAGTTTTATCAATAATCTGTTCTTCCCTCCAGTAAACCAATACCTCTTTAGGGTTGTTATCAGTGCTGTGTTAAGGAAGAAATTAACATTCTCTTCATTATTTTTGTGATCATTTTCTTATTCTTATGGTCAATCATTAGTGTGTTGTTATTGTGGTTGTTCGCACCACGCCATTGTCTCTGACGGCAACTTTGTGATTCTTCCGTAACATTTCGTTCTTCCTCCCGTCAATATGTGTTCTATTCAGTAGTTGATAATGATAATACTAGTGTATTGTGCATCAGCAATGTATAAACAAACCTGCAACAGATGTGCCAAACTTTTCGAAACACAAAACTTACTTAGTGGTTTCTGAAGAGACTTTTCTCAGATATTTAGATACAAAAAACAAAAACATTTACTACTACTACTACTACTAGTACTACTACTCCTACTACTACTATTACTACTACAGCAGTATCAGCATATGTTAATCCTACACTTTTTATACAATATTATACATATATGGATTGAAAGGTTGTATACAAGACTGTGTTGTGTAGTTCCGTATGTATCTTCCATTGCCATAATTTAGGTGACTATGCCAAATTGGTGTGTTCATTAAGACAGGTGTTGAGGAGAGGAGGGGCACAGGTGGTGGTGGTGAGGCAGACAGCAGCAGATGGGAGAACACTCTAACAAAACCCAATATAACCCAATTTAACCTCAGACTCACACACTTTATATAATGGGGACACAAGGCTTCTTCATCTTAAGGTCTTGCTTTTGTTGGGGTAAAGTGTAAGTCAAGTTTTTGTTACATTCAGAGCAAGTGTTTGAGGGAAATCATTTATTGCTTTGTATTTGTGTGTGTTATGGTTGGTGCTGCTGCCTCTGCCTTACTTCTGTCATCTGGTTTCTTAGTGTGTTGTAAAGACAGGTGAACAGTTATGTCTACCTACAGGAGCACACAGTAATTAGCATCCGCATAACAGAAATCTCGTCTGAGTGAAGGATTAAAAGTCTCAAGTTGGTGAAGTAAGCAAAATTCTTAATTCAATCTTGTACCATCCAGATGTGATTGTTGATTTGGTTGAAATCTCATCTGGTACATTCAGACAGATTTCTCATTCCTGTGTACTGCCACTCAAGAAAATCTCTGTGAATGTGATGTGTGGGCGTCGGCGTCCCTGGTGAAGAGTAAGATCCGAGAGGCACAGTGTGTACAAAACAAAACTGATGAATATGTCAGTATAATGTGTATGTAGTGGTGCGCGTGGGGGTGAGGCTGGCGTGACAGCGAGGTGATGTGGAGGTTCATCAGACGTGTTGTGAGGGAGATCAGGTGTGTGTCCGTAGTGGGGTTGTGACTTACAGCCCGAGTGTTGGCACTTTATTGTCTCTTTAAGTGTTGCTATTGTCGGTTCTCATTTTTTTCTGTATTCCTTATGAGACGTGAGGAGTTTTGTACATTGTCTCGCTTTGTGCTGTGTTCACAGAAGATAAGGTTGTCATGTGTTCTTTAGGATCTTAGGGTGCAAGGGAAAAAAGATAATGTTTGAATCAAAACAGTGAAAATCAAAGTTTTGCGTAAAAAGATAATTGTTTGTCAAGAAACAAATGGAATATGTAGTAAAGTTCATAACATTTTCTTCATGTGAACACAGACTCTTTGCTGAATAATCCTTTATTCACCTCAAGTCAGGGGCGAGCAAAGCCTGAGTAACTGAAGTGGATACATGAATGAGCCAGTTGAGTAATATGTAAACAATTTGACTCATTCCTTCAGTACATAAGAAAAGATGTATAATTTTTCTTCAATCACTTTGACGCACATTACCAAGGTTGTATGGAGTGAGGTGAGGAGAACAAGGGAGAGCCAGACAGAGACAGACTAATAAGTGATAAGAAAGGTTCGTTGCCGGTCCCTGACTCTTGTTATGGGTACAGAAATAGGTAATTATGTAGGTGTTAGTCGACCTGGGCTCACTCAACCACAGGTATTGATTGACTCTAAGGTTTGGATTCTTAAAAAAATAATGGTAATGTTTCCAGAGTTGTGTGTATCGGCCCAAGCATTCCACGCGCCTCGGTGCAACTTTGTGTGTGTGTGTGTACATATATATGTGTATTTGTCTTGTTATTTACTCTTGTTATTATTATTGTTTCTTTGTTTGTTTTTCCTTCTTTTTTTCCCGCTGCCCTGAGGATCAGCTGAGAGAGTTGGAAGCTTGTGTGAGAAATTGCATTGAAAAAGAACATGATCGTAACTCGTCATGTTGTGGCTCATTAATTGTATTGCTGTTTGTTCTTTGATTTGTTGTAGGGGAAAAAAGGTTTATTTGCACTTGTTGTCTGAGACCTTCAAGACCAGCATCCCACTAATTTGAACCTTGTTCTTGAAATTTGAGATAATGACACAAAAAAAAAAGGAACAGAAACAAACAAACAAACAAACAAGGGAAGGAAGTGCAGTGCTCAATATAGGTTTCTCATTATTATTTATTTATTAATACTAACTTATCAAAATCCTTTCTGCTCCTCATTTATCGCCGGCAGAGGATTGTGGGTAAGGCTTGTGGTGGTGTGGGGGGGAGGGACAGTGCTTAGCTGTGCCCTCTTGTGTATAGTGATACACACACACATACACACACACACACACACACACACACACACACACACACTCAGTTATAGCAAGGTTACATGTCTATTTGCTCATATATGTAGGAATGTAGTATAATTATTATTTTGGGGGGTGCGTACGTGTGTATGTGTATGTGTGTATGTGTGTGACTGTGTGTGTGTGTAGTTTCGTATCTATATCATGTATTTTTGGGGTTTAATGTTGTATAATTAGTATTTTGTGCGGACTTTACTCATTGTTTTTTTTTCCCTCATCTCTTTAATACACATCTAGAATCTCCCTTTTATTTTCTCCTTTTACTTTCGTTCATTTTTTTATATAGTGTTTATAAAATCATGTATCAATAACTTATGAATGAACTGCAATTCTGTATATGGTTGTAGCGCTTTTCAGTTGTCTTCTTTGCAACTCTTGTTTCCTTGTGCATACATCGGGCGTCTGTGTGTCTGTATGATCAATTGTATGTTACTATTATTATTTTCCTTTACAGGTGTCTACAGTCGCTCTCACGGTTCATTGTCTGTCAGCATTCCAATATTATTTCGCTTCTAACTCCTTTCCGCTGGTCTGTCCTCTCATCGTGGGGTCTCTGAAGGGTATAACACTAACTTGTCTAACGTTGTGTGCCATAACTTTGTAAAAGACATTATTATTTTTTATACTAAACTTTTCAACAATAAACTTTTTGCATTTTTCTCAGATGAAGCTGTTATTGCATTCCTTCCTTTATGTGTTCCTTTTATTCGTTTGTTTGGAGTTGTTCTCTGAATGTGACGGTGAGAGTAACATGGCTTATCGCTTATAAAAGTAAGTATGACTGTTTACCCACTATAGACACAAGAAAACGAACGTGAATTATATAATACGAGATGGGGTAAAACTGGTAAATGCGATAAAAAGAATATATAGATGTATTTATTTCTATACACTACAGCCCATAACAGTAGCTATCTTATACTTTGAATGTCAGAAGCCCAATGTCGACAAAATTCTCGTGGCAGCGTTGGTGACAGCCATTTGGATCAGTTTGTTCTGTTCTCTTAGGGAGAGAGATGCTTCGCTACGATCACACAATACAGTGAGACTTGAGTGTTCCGAGCGTCGTGTTATGCGGAAGAAACTTGTTTTGCCTTCATCCTTTCGTCATAAGCTATAGCAGCGGGCATGAGGAACCACAGCAGAAAACTGACGAAGACGAGGAAAGCCATCACCCACATACTGATGGCGTAACTGTCGCTTGCATCACGCACCACACCTGCCCAGCCGCCGGGAGGAAAGAGAGATAGTGAGTCCACAAACAGGGTAAGGTGTGGGTAGCTTATAGTACAGCATGCAGGCTATCGTGAAAGGTTCTCAGGTGACAGTGATGTGTTGTCCTACCGATGAACGGGCCGATGACGACGAAGCCCAACGCCAAGGTGAGACTCCACGCGCCGAACATGGGGGGGTAGTTGTCCACGCCCACCATAGAGATGGTGTGCATGTTGTTGAGGCCGTGGAACGCCCCCTGCCCAGCGCCCCACAGCCCCAGTACCACCGCCACGCCCGCCGTCTGTGTCTGGAAGGGAAACACTACCGCGACAGTGACACTGGCGAGACAAGGGCAATCACACAGCCACCTGCAGTGAGGAACACGTGGTTTGGCTCAACTCACCTGCGATGGAGGCAGCCATGGTGAACATTGACAGCAAGTAGAAGAATCGCATGTTGAACCACGAGTAGTCCGACAGTGTTGAGGAAACTATTCTGACCAAGAGGTTGGTGACGCCTGAGAGGGAAAGACACCACGCCGCCGTCTCTAGGGAGTGTCCGGCTGCCTGCATGGCGAAGGGCACCATCATGATGAAGTTGGCCTGAGCGTTCATGACCAAAGTGGTTCCCATGGCAATGATAAGGGCCATGGGGCGCCTCAAGATGGCCAGGTCCCGCAAGAGGCCCTTAATGAGCTTAATGAATGGTTGTAGCAAGCTTCTCAAAATGTTTGGTTCTTTGTTCTTGTGTGGCGCCTTGTGGTCCTCGTGTTGAGTGATGTCTATAGCGCCCAGGGTGTCGAGTGAGGCCACGGAGGTCATGGAGGCCATGCTAGCTAAGTCGAAGGAGTGAGCGGACAGCCTCCTACATGATGCCAGGGACTGGTGACTCTTACTTAGTTGTTTTACTCTTATATTCAGGCCTTCAACTGAGCGATGACGAGGCTGTGAGTTATCCAGTACTGTGTGGGTGTGCTGTGCCGTGGACGTGGGTGTAATGAGCGCTTCATGCTGGGGGTGCGGGCGTGGCGGGAGTTTCATGTGCCACTTTACGGGGTGGTAGAGTGTGGTGCCCAGGAAGCCATGCAGTACCACCGCCCCGAGCACCAGCGTGCCGCCGCGATAGCCGTACGTGTCCTGCAGCAGCTGGATGAACAGTGGCCCCACAAAGTTTCCCAGACCAATACCGACGGCAAGGAAAGTGTAGGCCAACCCGCGCCGCCTCTTGAAGTAGCGGGCCAGAATGAGGAAGCCAACACAACTCAGCCCACAGCCCGTACCTGCCGGCCATCTGTTGATTATACACACGTAGACTAACTGAGTTTACACGCGTCCTACAGAAAGAAGATCCGATGAAAGACGCACTGTAGTTGACACACATAAGTGAATCATTATACTTACAAGAAGAAACAAATATGATGCTAAAACATCTCATAAAGAGCCAATAGATCAAGTTATAAATAGTGTCAATGGAATTTCAAGTGTAATGAAAAGTTTTGTGAGGAGACGCACCGCAGCCGAGAGAGAAGGAGACGAGGAAGTAGTGTGGGGAGGTGGCGAAGACCGTGAGTGTGAGACAGATGGCGGTGGACAGTGTGCCCGTCATGGCGCTCCTGCGGAACCCGAACTCCTTGGTAAGCGTGGCCGCCACCATGCCCGCCAGCCTCCAGGATACCATGAAGGTGTTGAAGAGCACTGCCACGGTGGTGGAGGACGCGCCCCACTGTTGCAGCTGCGGCAAGAACAGGATCCCGAAGGAGGAGCCGAGAATCGTGACCATCGTCTGTAAGTATCCAATACCTGCATGTTGTACAGTACTCAGATCGTTGTGTAGTCAGGGTAGTGTTATCAGATAGAACCTTGTGATGTTGAAAATAATTGCATTTCATTCAGAAACTCGTCGGTGTGTGTTGCGTGTAGATAGGAAAGTTTCTCTCAATACTCTGACGTATCAAGTTAGCGTGGTGCTAAAAAACGAAGTAGCGAAAAGAACTGGATATTTGTTCACTTATAACTAAGAAAACAATACACTATGAATGTCCTCACCGTTGAAGGGCACGTGTTTGTATTTTGTTTTGTAAATCACATATTTCGAGTATGTCTCTGTGGTGCAGTACACTGTGAGGTCTGTGCTGTCTGCGGGAGTGTTTTCATGGGTGTTTACCAGAAAACGCAAAAAAACATTTATGAATACAAGGCTGAATAACTGCACACACACACACACACACACACACACACACACACACACACTAACTTACTGACACAGTAAACGCTCCCATGGCCACCACCCAGCCCCACCCGCCGTCAGGAGGTTGAGGGTCTTGCACGTCTTCCTCCACTTGTGTGTGTCCATCCTTGGTTCCCACTGGCGTGTTTCCTTCATACTCGTGATCTTTTGAGGCTTCGCCTGAAAACGTTAGAATCTTTTCCTGTTCTTCTTCCCTCAACGTCTTTGGAGGTAACTGTGGCAGGGAAGAAGTATCCACGGAACACCTGCCTTCGTCACTAGCACTATGCGTTCCGTAAGCTGCATCTGAGGGGCTGGGAGCATGTGACATGTTCCCTTGTTGTTGTCTTACTACCCCTCTCACTCAGTATGTATCGCTCGTGATAAGAACGCACTGTTGTCTGGCGAAGGCTGCGGCTTCCTCTTTTCTCAAGGCTGGTGGTGCTCGTAAGAAGATGCGAAAAATCTCGAAAGTTTAGCTTTTTGATTTTTTGTTGTTGTGTATTTAAATTATAGTGGCAGTATATATCTTTGGAAGGTATCTGTTATTTCTTTTACATATATCAGAACAATTACACACCGCTGATTAGTAGGTAGTGCGGCATCACTGCAGGCAGGCAGAGGAATACCCGCGCTGATCATACCAAAACCTTGGCTTTATATTTATATATTGTGGTAGCGTAGTCCCGCCACTCATGCAGTGCAAGGCGCTGGGAGGAAGAATAGTAACACTAAGGAGCTGCCAGACGTACAATAAAACTGAAAAATTAAGAAATATGTATACATATATTTCATCCCAATCTCTTGGTCTGTTTACATGTGGTACAAGTATCTAAATCCCCCAGTCTACGTGGGTATTGAAGTGCCTTTGGCGGCAAACCAAAATAAACCATTTGTTGTACGACAACGAGATTTCAGAGAGACGTAGAAGGCACGTTAAATAAGTATTGTAGTATAAAGAAGAAAGAACTACTCATTCAACAACAATGAATCGTGGCTTACTCGTTTTACAATATTGGTGAAAACTATTGTTTTTGTAGACTTTGTCCGCAATTATAAGATGGGTAAGCAGTGGAACACTTAGGTTTTTAATACAGCTGGAAAGAATCAGTAGAATTTGTGATTTCCTCAAAGAATGTAAATGTTTAAACCCGTGCAAGTGGCAACACTGAGGCCTACACAGTGAACACACACACACACACACACACCATGCCGCACGAGTCACGTATCATCATCTGAGTGGCCTGGGACCAGGGTGACCAGTGGCAAATTTCGAATTTCCCAAGACTAACTCCGAAAAAAATCCAAGATCGACCAGAAATTCCCAAGATTAAAAAAATACAATAAATATGTAATTAACATAAAATAGGGTATGAAATAAGATGAAATCTTAACTTAGTATTACTGCAGATAATTATACACATGTTGGGGGTTCATCTGCTTCGCTCTCAATGGCATCCCCCACAATTGGATGCTGTGTTGCCACCCTCTCCACCTTCTCTTGCCGTTCTCGCTCAGCACATCTGCGGTAACACTGCCCACTTTTTACGTCTCTGATGAGGGATGCTGATCGCTTGTTTGGCAAGAAGTCTGTTTGACGAGGTGGACACACAAAGCCTGTTTATTTGTTTTGTTTTTATCATGTTCAGCTGCGAAAATACTCGTTCCACACATGCAGACGAATGTGGAAGAGCTAACAGGCCGCACAAGGATTTTTCAGCCATTCTTCATTAAAAGATTGCTGGTACCATTTCCTCTTCTTTTTAGGTGGAGTACTGTATCCACTTCCTCTATATAAGTCAGGAAGGCAAGGGGGCAGGGAGGTGCCTGCCCTATGACGTCACAGCTGATGACGTCACGGGTGATGACGTCACGGGTGATGACGTCACAGGTGCTTTATATTTACGTAGCGTAAACCATTTTAAAAATGACCCCTCGATAAAACGACTTTAGATCAACCTATTGTATCTGATCCGACGTGATAAATAGGATAACTAATTCCCAAAGTATAAACACACTCCTAACAACAGAAATTGTAAAGAAATTCCACGGGAAAAAAAAACATTTTATGAAAATATGACCCTTTTTAAAATTCGTTAAATATCCATTGACTACCACCTCAGAGGAACCAAAACCCATTTCAAAACAATCGATTAATTAATTTTAATTATTTTAAACACTTTAGAGTGAGTTAGAGGCAGAAATAAATTGTTCACAGGCTGATAATTAAGTTTTTAATGTAACTTTGACACCGCTATGTAACACTTTTCCTCTCCACTCATTTCACTGAACTTTAGGCATAAAACATCATTGTATATGGACTACCTCTTGCAATTAATAACAACTTGATACAGCCTCAAATAAAAAAGTGCATTTGGCGTTCCAAGAAATTTAGCGCCAAAATTCCCCCTTATTTACCACCCTGATAACGCCAACCACAGCGATCTCCACCCCTTACACGCACGCAAATCACTTGAAACACGCTGCAGTATTCATAGAAAGCGTTAAATTTGACTATTGATCCCAAATAAGGTCCAGAAACGAAGACAATATCCTGATATATATGAGCCGGCTGGCGGAGGCTCCGTGGTGGGGTACGGCCCCCCCTCCTATCTCACTCCCACCTTCATTAAACTTAAACTTGACCACGAAAGCTATGTCTGAATGGCTCATATGAAAGCTTAGTACAATGGCTGCATACTGTGGCAAGATGAGCCTGTAATGATTGAGAGATATGGCTTAAAATGACCGATAAAATAAGAATCCAAGATGGCGCCGCGGGTGGGGGGTGGTGACTCACCTTACATATACCTTGACACACGGCAAGGGTAGTGGGTGTAATAGCACAATCCACTATCTGTTACTCCATCTTGCAGCTTCAGTGGAGGAATTAGATGACTTGGACACTGAATAAACTAGCACAGTCTTCTTATTCTGCCATCAAAACCACTCAAAAACACTCGTGAACTCCCGCTGGTCACTTGAACTTTCTCTTTCAGGTAAAGATCGTCTTAATACGCCACTACAGTGTCAAAAACATCGTGAAGTACCGTTATTTACTTTAAATAGACTGTTTTTCAGGTAAAAATCGTCTGTATCCGCTCAACCCGAGGCTTTTCAATAGGTTAAACGCAGTGCAGTTCCCCGTACCTTACCCCAGAACACACTGACTCGCCTCTGTCCCGGACACCCCACACCCCACCCTCATGGCTGGCCTGGAACTAGCATATTATTTTAACAGCTGCCAAAAAGTGATTGATTTTTCCATGTTTCTCTTGACACAGCTAAGAAATCGAGTTGGTTATATGCAAAGAACATAGATAGACAATGGAGGAATATACATAACCCCATAAACGCCACAAATTAACTTGATTGGGGAAAGAAAACACTCGTGAAATAAGTGGAAGGAACAAAGCTGACGGTCATGTTTACCCGCACTCGGAGCAAAAAGTAGTCGTATTTTTCCATGGTTCTCTTGACACAGCTAAGAAATCGAGTAGCTAATATGCAAAGAACATAGATAGACAATAGATAAATCAATGTATAACCCCATAAACGTCAAAGTAAAGTGAATTAATGAAAACAACGCGAAAATGAATTAAGAAACAAGGCCGACTGTCGCTGTAGAGATGCGGTGTGAGTGAGGCGGCCAGTTAGTGGAGTGGCGATGTTGGAGGAACGTAAATGAGGAAGTAATGCAGCCTTATCAGCGTTGTTTGTTGTTCAGCCTCTTTTTGATATGGCCTTTTTTGATATAGGCAAGGCAACGCGCCCCCCGGCGTATGCCCCCCATGATTGATTTTTTGATATGATGTTATCTGTCTTATCTTGTTATCAGTCTTTTCCTTGAGATTATTCTTTTTGCCTCATGTGTTTAGATGAAGGTGGTGTGCATATTTTTTGTTAATATATTTGTAAAAACAATGTGTTCCTGTAAAGGTATGCAGGAATGGTGATAGTGGTGTTGCTGTAGTAAAACAGGAAACAAAATACCTGTTTTAAGAAATTATGTTAAGACTTTATTAGTTACAACACTAAAACCTTGTACAGCATCTCACATTGTGTCTACACGATAAAACAAAAATCTGACCGTTCTTTGAACCAAAAGAGACAAATTGTAACACAACAATAATAACCACATCAATATCCTTTTAAAACAGTGAAACAACAACGTAAAATGACTTTCTACGTGAGAAGTTTTAGTGAATCTATATAAAAATAGTTCCTAAAACTGGCGTGATGTGAAGTGACAAGACAGCAGTTTGTGTAGTGGTTGTGGTTGTAGTTGTGGTTGTGGCTGAGAGGCGAAGCTGCAGGCTGTGGTGGCGGCAGCCCTCGTCACGATTGTCGGCGTGATGGATACGTGTACGTAGGTACGCGGCCCCGCCTGTCGCCCTCAGTTTTCTTAGCGGCACTCGTCGTTAGGTGGTAGCGTGTACCTCTGTGGGTGGAGAAGAATTTTAGGTTGTTGGGGGGGGGAGGGAGGGAGTTTAGTGATCGAGAAGAGAGGTTAAGGGATGTGATGCCTCAGTGGCCGTAGTGTGCCTCGTGATATGTAGAGGAAAGTAACAGATGTGACACATACATGAGGAAAGCCGTGCACACCGCTTGCCTGTGTTAGAGACTCACCATAGAGATGGAGAACTCTTCCTGGTAGTAGTCATACACCACTACCGTGCCGGGCTTCACGTCCTCCACGTCCACAGTTCGCGTCACTTTGAAGTTCACACAGGTGTCCTTCTTCGTCAACTCGTTTATGTAGAAGTTGATCTTGCTGCCGTCCACCTCGTAACGCTTGATGTTCTTGTCTTGCTTGAGGAGTTCCTTGAGGTCAACCTTATCTGGGATGTAACCCGAAATGAGGTCCACCTCAATGACCACCATGTTGGAGACGCTGTCAGGAAGGCGGTAAGAGGCACAGGCCGTGATGCGCTTTGTGACGCACAGGCGGTCGGGCACTGTGTTGGTGTTGACAGTGAGGTCAAAGGCATCACTTGGCTCGGGGTTGGGAATGTTGTAACGGAGGACGCCCTGCGAGGAGCAAGACAAGGAGCCATGGAGTGTGATGTGGATAGTTAGTTAGTGTTGCACGTAGGTATTGCAGATGTGAAACATTTAGCGGCGAGACCCAACAAGGTGAAGTTACCTGTAGCACGGCGCATCCCTTGCCTGACATGGTGAGGTTCACTTGTGTTGGCAGTGTAGGCAGCGTCTTCAACTGCTGCAGCAGCTTGTTGTCGTCATTCACGCTGAAGGAATGCTCGAGTCCTTCAGCGCTGACAGAGGCGACTACATCGAGAGGACCCTGGTAACGGTGGCTCTCGAACAGAGTCAGTGCCTGCATGGCAACCACGGTGTCCTGCAATGGAGAGTGAGCCAAGCTTAGCCCGAGTCTGAGACCTCACAGGGATGAGGTATGTGGTCTTCCCTCACCCGTGTGGGGCGCAACCCTCCCTCACCTGTGTGGGGCGCAACCCTCCCTCACCTGTGTGGGGTGCAACCTTCCCTCACCTGTGTGGGGTGCAACCCTTCCTCACCTGTGTGGAATAGAAGCCTCCCTGGCCATTTCTCTGCGTGGTGATCCACTTCACCACCTTCCTCGCCTTGGGCTCGTAGGTCTCGGGGTTGAGGGTCATCATGGCCATGATGGCGTATCCTGCCACCTCCACAGCGGCAGCTCGGGTCCTATCTGAAGGGAAATCTTGAGACTAAGAAAGGGACAATGGCACATGAAGTGCAAGACTTTAATCTCTTGTATTTCTGTCATCACCAAACAGTCCCCAGCAAGCTGAGGGAGGCTGTGTGTCACCATCACCGTACCTTCAGGCAACTTCCAGTGCATGGAGTTCGAAGTGACTTCGGCTATACTCTCCAACTCCGTCAGGACGTCAGCTGCTTCGGGACGGCCAGCCAGGGCCATGGCATAGGCTTTGAGGGCCAAAGTGTATGGGTGGCGTGAGGACACATTGCTGAGGCACTGAGTGGCCATATCAAGAGGTGGAGCTGCAGGTTCCTCTCCGCCCTCCAGCAGTGACACCAGAACGTAGGCTGTGAGAGGCGCTGGGGTCTTGCTGTCACTCACGCCGCCCTGCAGAAATATAATTTGAACTCGCTCTACAAGCAACCTTATCTCCAGGTCAAGTCTCCCTGCGTTGGTAAAGGCAGCCCTCCTCATTCCTAACTACAGACCCTCCTACCGCCCTCTTGCACTAGGCTTCTACTACAGCTTATTCCCATTTATCATAATTAATTCACAAGGCCGTACCTGCATGCTCTTGTGCAGCACCTTCCCGACAGCATTGAAGCAGCCGTCCTTCCCCTGGTGGCCAAGCAGCCAACTCCTTGTCTGGTTCAGCTTTTCTTCATCAACCTGGGAAAAAATACCGAGAGGTAATCAAACAATTACCGACAGGTGACCACGCTGACATCATCTTTCCTTTTCAGAGAGAAATTGTAACCAGTCTCTCTGTAATATTAAAAAAAACGGTGACTGTAGCCACACGGCAAGTAGCTTTGCCGCCTCACCTGGATGTATTTCTTGGCCTGTGTGAAGGATTTCAGGACAAAGGCAGTCAGCCAAGTTGATCCAGATTCGTCAGCGTTCCCGAAGGCGCTGTAGGAACCATTGTCTCTGCGGTAGAGCAGCTGTCGCTGGTAACCTGCCGGAAGGAGTGGAGTGAGGTGGAGGGCCACGGGGCACTGCTCAGTGATCTACAGGCAGCAACACTGACCAAGGGTGGCCTTCAGACAACACGAGTGACACTCACCAGTGTTCATGTAACGCATCAGCTTGGCGGTGGCCTCTGGGGTGGCCTGGCGCGTGGTGTTCAGGTAGTCCAGCAGGAAGATGTTCGGGGCGAAGTTCAGCATGTTTTGCTCGCCGCAGCCGTAAGGCATTCGGATGAGATGACCCAAATTCTATGTGGGATGAAGGGCAAGAGTGGAATGAAGGAACTGAAATAATGTCAGGGAACAAAATATTCCCCCAAATTACATATGTAGCGTAAAAATTAAAGTATTGGTGGTGGTGGTGGTGGTGAATTTTCAGTGCAACCTCACCTCGAGAGAGAGAGCCAGCAAGTCACCCACGGCCGTTACCCAGCCACGTTCAGATCCCTCCACGTAGCCTCGCTCGTTGGTTCCCTCTATAAACTCTGGCGGCAGTGCAAGGTTCCACGACTCTAGAGAATCTGTGCCATTCGTGAAGTCTGTCCCATTGAGGGAAAAGAAAGGGAAGGAGGATAACCATCAGCACCAACATAAATGGAGGAAAGAAAGACTTTATAATCATTGCAGTCACACGGCAAAGTGACTCACCCTCAGAACAGATGTACTTGGTGAAAGTCTTTTCTCTTGGGAAGCCGTCCGGCTCCACCTTGATGGGCCGCACCAAGGCATCCCTGAAAAGGAAATGGGAAGATACAGATCAGACAACCGTTACTGCAGGGTCCAGGCGGCCGGCTTCATTCACTGTCCACCAGCAAGTAGGTCCAAGTTGACCTACATATTTGCTTACCTTCTCTGTGGAGAGTTTGCTCCCTCGCCACAAGCAGGGAAGTCCGTAGGGTCTACGGTGGCAGACACTGTCAAGTTCACATCAGCAATCACCTTAGGAGTGACGCGCACCGTCAGTACTGCCTTGTCGTTGGCCGGAATGCAGGCACTGCGCTTGCCCCTCACCCCAGGTGACTCAGGCTCCTCTAGGATGTCATATTCGACGCTGTCCTCCAACGTGATGCTGATCTGTAGGGTGACGTAGGTACTGTGTTGAGATCTGGCAACAGTGCATGTGTTATGTATAGCCAATAAGGCAGACGGCACGGCGAAACTGTGAGAGATGTACTGTCGTGTGCTTTTTGTTCCCAGTACACGCACGTTCATTCACTCACTCACTCACTCACTCACCGGCAGGTCCTTGCCGTGGTAGTTGAACACAGACATCTTCACGGGCAGAGTTTCTCCGCGTTTGATTGTTGGCGGGAGTGTGAGGTCGACGAAGAAAGGTGTGAAGGTGGTGATCGACTCCTTCTGGGACAGACCGACGCCTGCCTGAGGGTGGACACACACCGCCTTGCCCACCCACTGCGTGATGGTGTCCGGCAGAGTCTGGTCCACCTGCCGTGTTCCGTTTCCTCTGTGGGTTACCACACGTCAGTGACACTTGCACCTCTCCCATCGTATGACACTAGTACAGCACAACTCTGGACTCATTAAACACGAAGTGACAACACTTACGGCACCACCATGATGTCCCACAGCCACGTCTCCGGGAAATTGGTCCTGGGAGCCTCCTCCTCAGCACTGTCGGTGCTGGTTTTGTGTTCAATTTGCTCCCGGTTATCGTCGAGGGAACCCTGGGAAAAGGCGACCCCGCCGAGAGCCTGGGGGGGTGCGGCGGCGGGTATGGGGCGGTCGAACGCAACTCCAGCACCGCCGCCGCCAAATCCACCGCCAAATCCATGATGGTAATCTAAGACAAAAGACGCGTGGCGAGAGTGAAGGTGTTCGTGTACAGGACCACTGTTAGAGAGACTTTCTCTTTTTCATGACAAAGAAAGAATGTTGTGTATAGATCATATGTGAAGACAAGTACATTTACATTCTTGAGAGCTTCGTCAGCTGTTTGTACTGCACTTGCTCTGCTTTTTGACACTCACCCTCTTTTGCACATGGGCGCGTCTCCACCGTCAGATCCGTCAGCACATAGAGACCGGCATCCTGTGGCAAAAATTCTAGTTATTGTTTAAGGCTGAGGAGCCGCGCCCCCTGACAGGGGGTGGTGAGGCACCGTTGGCTGTCAGCGGCTTGTGGGAAACTTGAAATTGAACCTACTTTGAATTGGTACGTAATAATTGTAATAAGAAATAGATAATGATAACGATATTATTATCATTATGGATAGGTAAAGGATAGTTTCTTCGATGAGGTATTAACAAGAGACAATAAGTTACATTTTGGTTTGATGTTTTCATAGGAAGTGTTTTGTAGTGCTCACCGAAAACATTCTGATAGCGTCCACGTAGCTGCTGTAGTAGCCGTAGAAGTAGGGTACGATTTCTGGGGAAATAATACCTTTGTAAACGTTTGGTGTCAGTCGTCTTGTGTGTGTGTGACACACACACACACACACCTTAACTTGTATCTCATGACAAAGGTGGCCTGACTTTCTGACTCACCGGGAGGAGGTGACGCTCCAGCCTGTGCTTGCTTCTCTAGTCTCTGGCGCCTGTTGCAGTATTCACGGTCGTTGATCTGAGACCTGGACCACTTGTAGATGGTGAAGCCCTCCACGAAGTTGAAAAGTCTCTCCAGGGTGATTGGGTCTGGGTCTGCGGCCAGCAGCTCGGTGCTCTTGTCCACCACACCTGTGGCGGGAGGAAGAAAGGGCGTGTCAACACCACCGCCGGACAAGAAGGACTGTAACTTTTGGTGTATTTTCATTAGTCACGCTTTGTAACACTTGTGTTTTGTCAACTTCCTTCTATCCACATTCCTCCCGCAACACTCACCCACGCTACAGACGGAGTTAGGCTCCCCGCTCAGCGTGAATGATGCTGCCTCGCCAGGCTGTGCCTTCTTCGCTGACCAGCTCATGGACACGTTGTTACCCAGGCAGCGGTCCACCTCTAGCTCCCGCATGTCCGACACCACCTCACCGTCAGCACGTGTGTACCACACCAGTACCTGCGGTAACACCACCCACAAGCTACAGTGTCTGTGCTACGAAGTTAGAGAGAGAGAGAGAGAGAGAGAGAGAGAGAGAGAGAGAGAGAGAGAGAGAGATTTAATGTATACTCATTTTTCCCCACGCTTCCAATGACAAACCTTAGCCTTCGGGGATGCCGTCGGCGGCAGAGTGATCTCCAGCTTCACGAGTCCCCGCACAGTGCCCTCGATAGGGGCCGGCAAGGGCTCCACCATGTGTGTCACCTCGAAGGGAAGGTCACTGGCCGTCAGCGTGACTTCCTGCGTGGTAGAGTGCTGGATCTGTCCACGGGACACGATCTGTGGCGGAAAGGATGTTAGAGTTCACTGGAAGGGACAGGAGCAGGAGAGGTAGAACGTAAGTTGCACACCACGAGGACTAGTTTGGCGGCAGCAGCAGCAACACCACCACCCACCTGCACCGTGATGGCCGCAGTGGGCTGGTCGCGGGCCGAGAAGAGCACCGGCAACATGTGTTTACTGGGAGCGTTGGGCGAGCACTCCAGCTTCTCCTCTGGCGCGACAATCAGCAGTGAGGAGTTGGACGGCGAGTAGTAGTGTTGGATGCGGTCTGAGTACTCCGAGGAACTCATACCGGCGCGGCAGTTGAGGGCCTTCACCTGCACGAGGGAGGGACTCCGGTGAGCAAAGGAATACTTGTGTGCAGTGCGAAGACCGTCCATTTTCAGCCAGACAGCCATAGCCACACTATTTAGCAAAGGGAGCAGCACGCACTTCGCGCCATCCACTCACCAGAACACTGTAGGAGTTGTAGTTAGGAAGGATGATGTTCAGGACTCCGTTGGGTGCTGTGGTGTCGTTAGTACAGCATCCTGCGGCACACACCTCTACTGGCACGTCTGCTGCTGGGCTGCCGTCAGGTAACTCGGCGCGTAGCTGTCACAAATATGTTCATATACACTTAATTCAAGGTTAGATTGGACGAAATTGCGTAAAGTTAAGCTCTCTGCGCCTTGTACTGACTATCTTCAACATGTTGTTCTATTGTAAGTTATTAGTGTGTTCATGATTCTAATGGCAGTTTAATGTCTCTCCACACGGCTATCCTACCAGGTACCAGTGGCTTTTAAACATCTTCCAAAAAAGCGTTTCAAAACAATTGTTCTTTATATCACACGTAATGGTGGTGAGCGTCACAGCATTGTGTGCGGAAGGAGCTGTGCCCGGGACTCACCTTGACGCTGTAGGGAAGGTTGGGCTTCATGAACTCGTCTTTATACAGACTCTTGAAGCTGACAGCAGAGCGAGTGATGGAAGTGCTTTCTGTGGCCGTCATCTGCACGCCGGTGCCTTCCTCCTCCACCACGGCGGAGGCGCGGACGGAGTACACGCTGCAGTCCATGATCCGCATCTCATCCGCTGACACCACAATGTCGCTGCATCCGTGGATCTGAGGCAAAGACACATTTGGGCTCAGAAGTGATACATAGACTGTGTATTGAGGACATTGAGTCGTATGTCAGTATTACGGAATTATTAAAAGTTTTAGGGGCATTGAGTGGCAATAGGAGGGAGTGCGACACTCACGGTGGTGTTGGTGGTTTGTGAGACGCGGCACTTCCTGTCCTGGTCGTTGTGGATGTTGAAGGAGAGGTTTCCCTTCAGTGGCTGGCCGAAGGTGTAGCTGCAGAGAAGAAAAGGCTGGATGAACACAATGACTTGCAAAGAGAGCTGGAAGTCTTACTAATTCCTTTCAATCCTTCACAGCCTGTAGTCCTTTTGGCTTTCTTCAATCTTAAATATTTGCTATGTAGTTCAAGTTCCATTCTTCTTTTCTAGACCGCCACGCACATTCCAGTATTCCACATCCCTCCATCTCCATTTCTTCTGCTCTTATTTCAGCAATCCACACTTTTGCCTGCATGTTTCTTCCACCCTCCGCTGCCTCCTACCTACTGCACACCTTCACGCCATGCCTAGCTCAATACCGTATACCCTTCCACCTATAACCCTTCCAGTCCTTCCGCGCCTGTGCCACACCCTCTGCGCTGTGTTGGAGACTCACTTGGCACACACGGTGAAGGTGAAGTTCTCAGCAGTGCCCAGGATGTACGCTGGGGGCTTGATCTTGACCTCATAGCGTGGCAATACAAACTCCTCCACCCGGAATCTCTGCGTGACTCTCTCTTGTGGCGTCCTGAGGTGGATGGTGTATGAACCCTGGGGCGGAAGGGAAAATAGGCTGGTTATACTTCGAACTCCTTCGCTTACCACCCCTGCCAATCCGCACCAAAAGACCTGCCATGATTCTTTTGAGGAAAGTTTTAGTTGATGTGCTCTGTGTGATCCCTATAATCCATCACTTTGTTGACTCTAACTTGGGACGCCGATGAAAAGGGTCAGGTGAAACAGTTCCTCAGGTGACACTAATTAGTGAAGCCACAGAAGAAAATAGAAAGGAAAACTATGTCCCTTCCATGTCCTCGGTGTGAGTCTCAGGTTACTCGAGTCTGCCCTCCACTCCTTCTCTGGCACTTTGTTTAGCTGTACCTGTACCTGTATATACTTGTCTGTGCCGGGTTTCCACTCACCTCTTCGGGCTCGTCGGCCAGCTGGAAGTCAAGGTGGACCAGACCCTCGCTGTTGCTGACGTTCTTCCACTGGGCGATCCTGTTGCGGGAGGGCGTGGTGACCCAAATCTCGGGATACTGGGGAGGGAAGGTTACCACCGGTCAGAGGATCACGACTGTATCACTGCAAGCCATTTCAAACAAGTTACTAGTCTTTGTTAAGGAAAAATGACACTGAAGGGAAGAACAGTGACACTCCTTAGGTAAGACTGTGAAGGGTTAGGGAGGTGATATGCATTATGTAGCTGTGAAGGAAAGGATTCTAGTGTAAGGAGAGAAGTGCCGCCACTCACATCCGTTGTGGACACCTCCATCTTGTTGCCGATGATTGTGAGGATGCGGAACTGCACCTTCTCCCCGGGGCGGTACTTGTACCTGTCCGTCTGTATGAACGTCTTCTCACTAGTGCGGCGGATGTTGAGATTCAATGTGTCGTTGAGCTTGAGGCCGCTCAGGTTGCCCTTGATGTGCAGGTTGCCGCTGTAGGCCTCGGTGTCTGGCATCTTCAGGTCGTGGCATTTCTCGTAATTGCCTGCACAAAAAGACAACACACTCAGGGCGCCGCACCATTCACAACACACACACACACACAACTGGTTCTCTAACACAACTTGTAATCGTAATATGCAAAACACCCAACATTTTTTAAGATTACCCGTAGACCATGAGAATTAATAACTGATTAAAGAAAACAATCCACGAGGAACAAACCTGATGGAATGTCTAGAATCTGCTGGAAAATGGTCTGGTTTCTGTTCTCAGGAAGCTTGCTGCTGTCCCAGATGGAGAGGGAGACATTGAGGGAGCCTGCCGGGGCCGCGGGGTCAGTCACGAACACGCACAGTTGATGGTCGTGTTCACTGATGAATTGCCGGGGCGTCGTGAGGATGTAATTTCTGCAGACAGGAAGGAACTTTGTATTAATCCACAGGCACAACTTTCCCGGCCGCCAAACTGCGTCTTTTACTGAACAACGCAGTAATATAATAAAAAGTGTAGGTATTATAATCCCTGTAGTGGATTCCCAGCATGGTTCGCTGATCATTAGAGAAAACACATTACTACAACGAAAAACGGTTCCTTTCCGTAACCCCTTCAGTACTGGGACTCATTTTATTTTCATTTTGCTTATTATATGGTGACTTTATACAGCTTCAGAAACTTATAATATGGCTTAAGATAGTACGGACTCTGGCTATTAATCTTCTGACCTCCATACACCCAGTCGTCTAATCATACCCAAAAACACAAGTTAAAAATGTGTCCCAGTACTGAAGAGGTTAAGTGCGGCGCGTCAAGACCACAATGAACCAAACTGAAGCTGTTCATGACACCATTAATGTCCCACTAACGCTAATCGAACACCACCTCGCTAATCGAACACCTTAATGCCACCGAGTCCACGTGAACCATTTGTGGTCCAATTTTTCACAATTACGCAGCGCCACTGAAAAAACCCCCACTTCAGCAACATTTCCGGTACTCTTCCTTCCACGCCCTCTGACGGGAAGTGGGCGTGTTCTCTATGCTTCACTGACACACGTGGCCCACCACTCGCTCCTGACCTCCGCGAACCGTATTCTTAAACACTTAGCTTTCTCACCACAAGAATTTTCAAAGTTCACAGAGACGACTACCAGGATTTTTTAGACAGTTTCTCCTAATACATTCAGAATATTGCCAATCCATCACCGAAACCATAAAAACACCCTTAGAAACATGACTATTTTCAACTAGAGCCTTTGGAAAATTTGGTAAGAGAACAACTATAGCCAGTTTTTCATGACGGTTTCTCCTTATCAGAACTATAAATATTGCCAATCCATCACCGAAACCATAAAAACACCCTAAAAAAACGACTATCTTCAACTTCAATCTTTAAAATTTTATTGAGAGAGTGAAGTGTTTCAGAATACGTGGAAAAGTGTCCCGAGTCATTGGGGACACGACGCACGCCACAACCCGCGCATCCGTGACGTCGCCCTGCGCATGTGGCGAGACTAATGGGTTTATACTTGGCGGGTGACGTGTGTGCTGAGGGAAAAGTTACTTACTGGGAGTGTGTGTGTGTGTGTGTGTTGGTCTGGCTCGTATTCTCAAACACCTTTACCTCCACTATTGAAGGTTTTATTTGAATTTACACGAGTTTTTTTTAAAGGTGTTTTTTTATGATGGATATGTTAGTTTGGGAACCACTGTAGTAAAGGCTCGTATTGTCACACACATCTGTACTTCACCTTCACTATTTCAGAAGGGTTTTACTTGAATTTACACCAGTTTTTTATAAAGGTGTTTTTGTTATGGTTAGGTAAGCCTAGTCGGGGATCCACTGCACTAAAGCCTCGTATTTTCAAACATATCTGAGCTTCACCTCCATTATTTCAGAAGTTTTTACTTAAATTTACATCATTTTTTTTATATTTTTAACTGAAGGGGTTAATAAACATTTTCTACAACACACACACACACACACACACACACACACACACACACACACACACACACACACACACACGGCAAAACGTCAAGGTAAAGTGTAAAATTGTCGGGGGAAAATGAGAAATCTAGACGTGGAATCTCAAGGAAATCTAAAAATAGTCGAGAAAATCAGTAAATCTATCCTTCTAATCTTACTATCTCGGACTGAATCACTACGCATCTCTTATACCCTGGACACCCCCGCCCCGCCCCGCCCCGCCCCGCCCCACCCCTCCCCGCCCCTGTCTCTTCCACCCCGCAGCTCGACAGTCAATTAAAAGTGAATGGGGGGAAAAAAGTACAAAAAAAGAGGCAGTGAATGAGGTATGAAATTACTCACCCCGGATGTACGTATGTATGTATGGAGGTGTCTCTTTCAAGGCCACTGCTATGTGCGTATATGTGTGTGTGCGTTTGCGTGTGTGTGCGCGCGCGTGTCAACCAGTATCCCTTCCCTGTCGTTTTCTCTCTCTCTTATCTGTTCTGTTTTGTTTTCGTTTTCCTCCTTCCCTTTTCGTATTGTCCTTTTTCCTTATTTTCCTTCTTCCTCCACCTCCGTTCCTGTCTTTCCCCTTTCTTTTCTTTAACCTCTGTCTTTTTCTATCTCGTGTCTTCCTCCCTCCTCTTCCTTTCCTTCCCTGTTTGCTTGTTTCACTGCCTTTCCTTCTCCCTTCCTTCCATCTTCCCTTCTGTCCTTTAACTCCTGCTTCTTACCCTCTGTGCTTCCCTCCTTTCCCTTCTATGCTCTCTTCCTTTACTCCCTCTCTTCCTTCTTTCCTTTCTCTTCCATCCCTGGTTCGTTCCCTTCCTTTCCCTCTTCTTACCTTGTCTTTGTCTTCCTTTCCTTTCCTTTCATTCCCTTTCCTTCCCTTCCCTTTGTCTTCCTTTCCTCTGTCTTCCTTTCCTTTCCTTCCCTTCCCTTTGTCTTCCTTTCCTTTCCCTTCTCTTCCCTTCCCTTTTCATTCCCTTCCCTTTCCTTCCATTCTCCCCCCTTCCCTTCCCTTCCCTTCCCTTCCCTCTCCCTCTTCCTCCCGCGCCGTTACAGCACAAGCATTCGGCGTTCACTGTTACGCGTTGAGTCACGGAAGCACTGCAAAGTTCGTGACGCATTGAGTGGTGAGTGGTGAGTGAGGACGTGCTGAGGTGACGCTGCGGAAAGGGAAGTGCACGTGGTAGGGTTTGAGGGGGACGTGAGGCGAACTGGACTGCGCCGGTGTGTGGAAACAAGGAAGTGGAAAGGAAGAGTGGATGGAGAGTAGAGAGGGGATGAATGAATAGCAGCGAGTCTGAATAGAGAGGGAAATAAAGTATGGTGGATAAAATAAGGTTTGATGTGAGATAAGGCGATCTGGACTGCGCCGGTGTGTGGAGAGGGAAGTGGAGAGAGGAGTGGAAAGTGGAGAGAGGGGATAAATGCCACCGGATTTTAAACAAAGAAGGAACTAAAGTACGGTGAATAGATAGAAAATAATAAACTGCTACAAAATGTGAATTAAGAATGAATAAGGAATGATATACAGAAGTGTGATGGATGAAGAGATTGCAATTAACTGGACCGGAAATTGATTAAAAAAGGAAATAAGGAAGTACGGTGGATAGATAGGAATGGAATGAGTTACACCGGGATTGGAATGATTAAACAACTGAAGAAAGTGAAATTTAGGTTTTCAATGATTTCTTTTCCTTATTTCTTTTCATATTCCTCAAGGGTTTCTATTTTCTCTGATGACTAATGGTTTTATTTTTCCTATTTTTAGTTTGATGTCATTAGTAAGGGAAGTGGTTCTGCTTGTTAGGCAATTCCTCTCTGCGTGTGTTGTAGGAAAGGTTTTAGTACGCTTGTCTTTCGCAATTCCCTGAGGTCATTTCCTTTTTTTTTTTTCCTGATTTTCTTGTGGATATATTTGTCACAATGCTGAACCTTGACACGGGGAGTGAGTAATCAACCTTGAGAGATGCAGGTGGTTGGTATCAAAGTGAGGCGTCTCTTCACTGTTAACAAAGCACTATGTTCATCTTCAAACACACGTCTTGCTCAATACGAATGTAAGAAAAGAAAATTGGCGACACATTGTTAGGAAAAAAGGAGGAAAAATAATAGTCTTTCCTCTCCCAAACTCCTTCCAGCTCAACTAAACACGCGATATTTATTCAAACAACCCTGACTCTTTAAGCTTCACACGAACCTCTTCTTAAAATAGATATCTTCCGTAATACAAAATAGAAGAATAAAAATCATTTCTTGTCTGTAAAACTCCCTCTAGTTTATCAATACACGCAAAGCTGCATACTCACGAAACAGACAAAGATCAACTAAACACACGAGAATTTTCCAAGACAAGCGTGACTCCTTAACCCACACACTAGAAACTCCTTAGCTTAGAAAAAAAATCAATAAACAATCACTTTTTTTAATAATGTTGCTACACCTAACAAGAAAACGACACTAAACAATAACTCTTAATTATACCTCTGACACCCTTTTTTTTTGTTTATTTGTTTTTTGTTTGGATGGCACGACCTTTCCAGACCTTCCAGGAACACGAGACGATACATGGAACAAGCAGCATTTGATACGATTCCTTCCAGTTTCCAAACCTGAGCTTCTAAGGACTCAAGGATAGAGGACCACAAGGCTAAAAGGTTAAGGATTCAAGGATATAATGCTTAGGGTTTCCTGGGAGGGTAACTGGTGCAGGACTCAGGACTCAGGACAGTAGGTAAATAGCAAAAGTGGCGTCCTTAATGATGGGTATCCTTTTTTCTTTTTGTATCCTTAGCTTTTTTGTGTTAAACTGAAAACCAGCACTGTATTCAAGGTTAAAATGTGGGAAGTTTGTGGTAGAATAGGACAAAAGGACACTAGGAAAAGAGGAGTCCTTAATAACGAGTATCCTATCTTTATATGAATCTTAGAAGAGGAGGAATAAGAGTAAAAGCATTAAGAGAAGGAAAAGTAGGAATAACAAGAAAGAGAAGGAAGGAGAAGAAGTTGTAGTATTAGTAGTTTTATTTACAAAGCGACTCATTTTATCTTTTCTCGTCTACGTTAATGAGAGTTGAGATTCCTGTGACCTTGTGCTGATGTCCTGATGTCCTGATGTCCTGATGGGTCCTTCGCGTGTTCCTACAGATTATCCTTCTCTTCTCCTCAGGTCCTTGTTCCATCACACCCTCGTTTCTACAATACTTCAAGGGTGTGTGTCCCAAGATGAGTGAATAGTATTGATGGTTTTATTGTCTTTACTGTTCCTATATTCTCTCTCTCTCTCTCTCTCTCTCTCTCTCTCTCTCTCTCTCTCTCTCTCTCTCTCTCTCTCTCTCTCTCTCTCTCTCTCTCATTATTTATCACTTTTCATCTCCTTATCATTGTTTCTATTTCCTCATTTCCATTTTTCTTGAATTTTATACTTCTTTTCATCTGTATCTCCTTTTTTTCTTCTTATTTATCACTTCTTCCCTTATCTACCATGTGTTTTCTTTCCTTCCATTTTTCTATAGTTTTTCTTCCCCTCTCGTTATCACTATTTATTCCCTCCCCCCATCTATTTTTTCCCCTCTCCTCCATTCCTAGATATGTCTCCCCTTCCTGCACTTAATCCCTCCCTTCTCCCCTCTTCATTCCCTTCTCTCGTCACCCTCTCCCTGCATGAACACAATACACCAAGGCTACACACACACACACACACACACACACACACACACACACACACACGTAACATCCTTCACGCGTCATCCTTTCATTCTTCTCAGAAACTCAAGCTCATCTTTTGACTCCACCTCTTTTTCTATTTGCATTTTCCTTATCATCCCCCCCCCTCCTCCTCCTCCTCCTCCTCCTCCTCCTCTTCAGTCAAGGCCACAACCTTCAAACCGCCTCATTTAGTCATCTCTCACGGCGTTTCCAGGCGCTGTTGTTTACTGAGAGTGTTGTCAGGAGGTGTAGCAAAGTGTGGCAGGGTAGCACTGTTAATTGGTAACTTCCCTTCTGCTGTATACACTGCTTAAACACGGAGAGGAACCACTGGGACGCTTCATCTCCTTCGGTTTTTTAAGATTAATTGAGGTTTTGTGTGGTTTTTTAGGGTTTTAGGGAGTTCAGGGAGTACAGGAGATGTTTGAAAGGTTTGGTTTGTCATCTTTGTGGCCTTGGGAAGTTTTCTTGACGGGTTTGTGAATATCATTTCTTGGTGAGGTCATTTCTTCTTATTTCCAGACTTTTTCTGTCGTGTTGCATATTTTTTGTTATGGTGAGATAGTGATGAGGTTTGTGAATATTAATGTGTTAGTGAGGCCTTTTCTTTTTATTTCCAGACTTTTTCTCTCGTGTTGCATATTCTTTTAAGCTCATAAGGGATTTTTTTTTTAAATCTTTTATTCAAATTTGTTTCTCCCCAAAGTCCTGAACATTTCTTCTTTATATATATTTTTCCAAACATTTTTCCTTCAAGTTGCATAATATTTCAAGTCGACCATCACATCTTTCTTCCTTTATATTCCATTAGCATTATATTACCAAAAAACTTACACACCTTTTTTCCTCCCTTCAGTTTTCAAGCAATTCCTCTCGCGCTGCATAATTTCCCAGCGCTTTAGCAAGTTTCTTCGACATTTAACACACAACTTTCAAACAAACCGAAGTGTGCCGCGGGGAAGTGAAAGTTGTAGCGCCATTCACATTCTCACATTCTAATCGTGGGTGTATTGAGTAGCAGGTTCCTTAACACACGTGGCGGGAGAACACACGGCCAGTCACGACACGTATTCTATTCCTCGTGCCCTGAAGATTGTGTTACATGTACCTAAACGCTTTGTTGTGGTAAAGTGATGCGGGTTTTTAATGTTTCTTACGGCTTCAGTGACACACAAACAAGATCTCTACGTTATTACTAGGAGAATCGCTCTTTAGAACCCCATTAATCATCTCCATGGCCTTTGAAAACAGTCACGAAGAGAGTATAGCGTTTTATAAAGATTAATGTATACAATATTAATCCCCTTCAGTACTGGGATGCGTTTTTATACTTATTCTTTTAATTTGACGATTATATATAGGTTCTGAAACTCATGTGAGGGATTCAAATTGTACAGACGCTGGCCATTAATCTTCTCACCTCCATAGATCGTTCCTAATGTCAATAAAATCGTCTAATCACACACAAAACTCGTAAAAATGTATTCCAGTACTGAAGGGAGTTAAGATTACTGTGTGAAGTTTTATTGAGAGAGTGAGTGTTTGCAGTTTATATGTATTCAAGATTCTATACTTCATTTCTTAGTATTAATGGAGAGACGATGATGAAGTTAGAGAGATGTGTGTGTAGTGAGGCTGTGTGTAGTGAGGCTGTGTGTGTGTGTGTGTGTGTGTGTGTGTGCTGTGTGCTGTGGCTGTGGCTGTGGCTGGTTTGCTGGTTGGTTGCGTGCTAGTCAGGTTTTTAATGGGAACGTTGAGATGTTTAAGTTGTGATAAAGTATTAAGTCAAAGTGTGCTTCTGTCCTTTCTCCTTTCTCCTTTCTCCTCTCTCTCCGTCTCTCTCTCTCTCTCTCTCTCTCTCTCTCTCTCT
>CM035205.1:19242948-19263386 GCA_020233015.1 Callinectes sapidus | reverse complement strand
AAAAGATAAAGGAAGAGGTGTATCGTGGTATCAAAGGTGGAGGGGGAGAAATGGGAGAAAAATGAAGAGAAAGAAGACCAGGAGGCGGAGGAGGAGGAGGAGGAGGAGGAGGAGGAGGAGAAGGGGAAGGAGACCAGCAGCGAGGGTCAAGAGATGGATGACCAAACCTGCGGTCTTAGGGCGATTCTCTTGATGGTTTGAATCTCCCTGGCCTCCTTTCACCCTGTCTCACTCCGTCTCACCCTGTGTCACATCCTCTCTTCCTTTCATTCCCCTCCTGACCTTCTCCTCCCCTCGCCTAGTCTTCCTCCTCCGCGCTCCACTCTCCTCGCTCTGTCACTAAGCTTAGGTTTTCTCTCTCTCTCTCTCTCTCTCTCTCTCTCTCTCTCTCTCTCTCTCTCTCTCTCTCTCTCTCTCTCTCTCTCTCTTCCAAATCTGTCTGCGTTTTCTATTTCTTTTTTCCAAGAAGCGTAGAACCCAAAAAGGGGGACTAGCCAAGATGGGGGATCCTCTTGAGAAATATCAGGATCCTCAAATCTTTCTAATTTACATAATAACTTTTTTCGCTTCCATTCTTTCTTTTTTTTTCCGGTGATGGTTTTAGGGAGTGGAAGGAAAGATATTGTTTGTTTTGTTTGTTTTTCGTTCTTCTTTCTTTCGCCTTTATTTTTTATTCCTGTCTGTTGTTTTTTCTTCTATCAGTATAGTGTGTGTGTGTGTGTGTGTGTGTGTGTGTGTTTGTGTGTATTTCCTTTCCACTTGTTGCTTATATTATATTTCCAAATGTTGATTTATATTCCATTCTTTTCTTCTCTCTTTCCTTTTTAGTTATCATTATCATCATCATTATTGTTTTCATTGTTATTATTATCATATTTATTATTATCATTATTATTTCTAGCAGCAGCAGCAGCAGCAGCAGCAGCAGCAGCAGTAGTAGTAGTAGTAGTACTAGTAGTAGTAGTAGCAGTAGTGGTAGTAGTAGTAGTAGTAGTAGTAGCAGCAGCAGCAGCAGCAGCGCAACAGTAGTAGTAGTAGTAGTAGTAGTAGTAGTAGTAGTAGTAGTAGTAGTAGAAGTAGTAGTAGTAGTAGTAGTAGTAGTAGTAGTAGTAGTAGTAGTAGTAGCAGCAGCAGCTGCAACAACAGTAGTAGTAGTAGTAGTAGTAGTAGTAGTAGTAGTAGTAGTAGCAGTAACAGTAGTAGTGGTAAGAGTAGTAGTAGTAGTAGTAGTAGTAGTAGTAGTAGTAGTAGTAGTAGTAGTAGTATCATTACTAATACTGCTATTAATGCTACTGATATTATTACTATAATAATATTATTATTATTATTATTATTATTATTATTATTATTACTATTACTATTACTATTATTATTATTATCATCATCATCATCATCATCATCATCATCATCATCATCATCATCATCATCATCACTATTATTAATCTCATCTTCATTAACATTATTATCATTTTACATGCATTAAACTTTCTCCATACCATCTTTTCTTACTTATTTAGTTTGAAAATATAAAATAATCTTCATCTTTTTCCACGTAATAGCCTTTACCTTTTTTCTTTTGTAGTCGTATAAAAAGATAATGTAATCCTTCAGTCCTTTTTTTTTCATAATATATTTGACCTTTATTTTTTCCTTTGAAGTCGAACGTAATGATCTTCCTCCTCCTCCTCCTTTCTTCCTCCCTTCCTTTCTCCTTCCTAGATGCTGTTTACTTTTACTGACCTCTGAACTACGTGTCACGGCCATCATTCTTTTGGCACATACTAACCTAACTATTAATTGTTTTACGAAAGAAAAATGTGCAATATGTATCTCCTGAACTGAACTGACTATTCGGATAATTTACTCTTTTTTTGGGGTGGGTGGGGGGGATGGAATGGATGAGCGGTGACTTATCGAGCTTTTTTTTTTTTTTTCCTAATTTAGGTCCCTGTCTGATCACGTTAGAAATGTATGAATGAAACTGAACTTAATAATTAATACAAAAAAAAATTACACTTCTTTTTATAATAGTTAGAGAATTACGTTTTATCGGCAACTTTCTGACTCTATAAAATCATTTTAGTATTAGACGAAGTGTAATAGAAAAGAAGACTTTCCATTGCCCTCCTTCAGAGAATACAGAGTGTTGTTGTTATCGTATTTCCTTTCTCAGTTCAACCTATTATGTAATGCAGAACAGAAAAATTAAACGCTCTTCATTACAGCAAGAGAGAATTTCCGGGGTTTTTTTTCTTACTTTAAATACCTTTAATTTAATTATCTATTCTTTTATTTTTCCATTTATTTTTATTACGCTATAAACTACAAAAGAAAAGCTGCAATATCCGTCACTGAGTACAGTGTGTTGCTACCATATCTCTTCATTCAGTTGGTACTGTGAGATGGGACGTGCCGCGTGAATCACGTCGTCACGGTATTTATTGAATGTTAGGCGCGGGAGTATTGTGTCGCCGCGCTTAGACTACATGGGCATCCAGTGCTATCACTGAATGTTGATTGTGCGTATCGCCGCATGCAAATTTACATTATTCACAAATGTCACGTGTAGGCAAGATAGCCAATCGGAAATTCAGCTATCAGTGCTAAATTTTTTAGCCCTGAAATATTGCACGACTTGAATATTACAAAACGTGCAGCCTGGCTAGTCCACTGGATACATTGAGTGCCTGCGTGCATGCATACATACATACATACATACATACATACCATTTCTGTTCATAGGCTAAAGTTCCTTTACAGCATCCCGTGACACTCTGTTATACGCCTTTTATGGAGAACTTTGTGTTACGCCTTTTGCAGCGAATTGGATTGGGCCACTCTGGCTGCTCTCTCGCTGTGCTAAATTTTGGACTGGGATAACTTCCTGATTTCTGCTCCACTTACGTGTGTGTGTGTGTGTGTGTGTGTGTTTGCGCGCGCGCGCGCGCGCGCACGAGAGAGAGAGAGAGAGAGAGAGAGAGAGAGAGAGAGAGAGAGAGAGAGAGAGAGAGAGAGAGAGAGAGAGAGAGAGAGAGAGTCTCTCCCATGAAAAACGTACCACAAAAAGATTATTAAAGAAAGTAAAAAAAGGTTTCACTGATGCCTCGTTGAATTATTGGCTATTTTAGTTAATAAACGTAGGTGATGAGAAATTATATCATCTCAGCTATTTGGGGGGCTGCATATTTTCTAACCAAATACATGAACAAATTAGCAAAAGAAAAATCACTGGAGTGCTTTTCAGATTAATAATTTTGATTTGTAAAAACTTAAAATGTTAAAATTGTATCAATACAATACAAAAAAGCTTCCATATATATCCTATTACCTCTTAGTTTATATTGAACTGTCTCAATTACCATAGCAATTTCAAAATATTCTCTCTCTTTCTCTCTCTCTCTCTCTCTCTCTCTCTCTCTCTCTCTCTCTCTCTCTCTCTCTCTCTCTCTCTCTCTCCATATTGTGCATCCCAATAGCTATCATTGAGCTAAAAAATTCTTAGCATCATCCTCTTTTTGGCCCTAAACCTAACCTAAACTAACCCTGTTTATAAGGTTGAGTGACTTCCTGAACATTTGCGTTAATTTCTAAATGATAGACCCTCGCGCGTAGCTGAGGCAGGGAGAAGAATGTGTAACTTACGCTCTCAGAGAATTCATAAATAAACAAATTAAAGTTAGGAGGATATCCAAAATGGTGTCCAGTTTTGTTTAAGAAGTGTTCTACATTCTTCTCATAAGACTGTTTATCTGTTTCACACCGATATCTTTCTATGTAAGAGAACAACTCGCCAAGGAAGGAGTGGAATCCGCCAAATAAGTAGGGCATATTCCATACAGGCAACAATTCATAGCACTAAAAGCAATGTATGAAAACTTTATAAACCTCTACCAAGGGACACCACAGAACGTCTGATTTCTCTAAGATTTCTGATGGAAGCTGAGAAAACTTAGTAATGTTCAATGTTTCAAAAACTCAATTTCTCCCATCTATATACTCTACACAACCTTCCAGACAAACCTAGATTAAGAACCTCACATCTCCTCTCTTGCTAAAACGGGTTCTGTGAAGCTAGGTGTTCTGGGGCGTCTCCGCCACTTTTTTTTACCACCAACTGCTAATGCTGTACAATGCTCTTATCCACCTAAGTATGGAGAACTCTTCAGTGAGTTAAGAATCAGGCCCTCTTGGTTGCCAGTCCCCTTGCAGGTCCGAGAGAATTAGCTAAAAGAAAGGGATAAATGAGGTCAAGTCACTGGAAGATAGAAATACAAAATAAAATAAGGAGTTGTAGAGTTTCCCAGAAAAGATAAACAATATTGAAAGTACTGATTAACTCTTGGATTAGAGACATAGACCGAATAGGGGTGAGAGGCTTTGGGAAGAGGGGAGTCATACAGTTAGCAAGATCTGAAGAACAGTTGGCATGACAATAGTGGTAGAAGATAGGAAGAGATGCAACATCACGGTGGTGAGAAAGAAGCTGAAGACAGTCAGTCAGTCAGAGAGGAATTGAAAAGACGAAAGGTTTTTTTATTTTTTTTTATTTCACCCTATCTCATAATGCTCTGTGATTGAAACCCCCATACAAGCGACGAGTATTCTATGTGCCATGTTAATGTTCTGTATCATTCCAATTTTAGTATATGTACCGCCGAAGCAAGTACATGTGCACGAACAGATAAGGCCTTTTTACAGAGTTAACAGTTGGATGTGAGAAAAAGCTACCGGAGAGGCCTCATAACGTCTGTTTTAGCAAGAGATAAGATGTGAAGTTTTCGGTTTAGATCATTAGGAAAGGCTGGACTACGGATATTCAGTGTAGATGAGGGGGACAGTTGAGAATCATTGAACCAAATGCTTTTCGTCTTATCAATTCCGCTTCTCTGACTGAGTATCTTCAGCCTCTTTCTCACCGCTGCAATGTTGTATCTCTTGCTATCTTCTACCGTTATTTTCATGTCATCTGTTCTTCTGAGTTATCTACCTTCATGCCTCCCCTCATCCTGCGGCCTCGCTGCACCAGGCTTTATTCTTCTCATATCTATTATGTCCACCTCCCTAGTTGACCAGTACTCTCAATCATTCATTCTTTCCGCTGATAAACTCTGGAATTCCCAATCTACTTTTATATTTACATCTTTTTATGACGAATTCATTTAAGAGGAAGGTTTCAAGACATTTTTCGTTTTCTTTTGGCTACCTCTCGGACTTGCACGGGAACTGGCAACTAAGTAGGCCTATTTGTTTAACTCTCTTTGTTGCCCTTGCCAGTTTCCCCTCTTATATAAAAAAGAAAGAAAGAAAAGTGAATAAAAAGGATAGATTTTCCAGCTCCTAACGAGCATGATATTTGGAGGTGTCTCTAGAAGCAGAGGAAGTGTCTTAGAATGGTAAAAGAGTACGAGAAGATGTGACAAAAAGCAGGAAAAAGGCTTGAACCGCAGGAAGGGAGGAAAATGAAAACAGGCATAGAGCTTCAGTGCTGGCTAAATATTGGAACACTCATGAGTCTGTCAGATAGTCACTCACATACACTGTCAGTCAATTAGTCAGCCAGACAGTCAGTTAGTCACTGAATTGATTTTCAATATAATAAGTTTTCATTAAATCAGCAATTCAGTCAACCAGGTAGTCAGTCAGTCGATAAGCCAGTCAGTCAGTTGGTCTGCTCATATAGACATCCTGTTACAATACAGTACTTGGACAGCCTCGGTGGTACGAGTAAACACAACACTCGAACAAGTATTGCCTGGGAGACCACACACAAATAGCGTTGTCGAGGTTCTTAGTAGGTGAGCTCGTCCGTGTGGAACTTGTCAGCAAGAAAAGCCTGAATTTCATTGTAGTTGTATTGGATAGATAGGACAATTTTAGGAAATGGCAACTTGATCATTTCTCTTTTTGATACTTAGATTTTACATACATTTCTTCCTTCTATATAGACTTGTTCGTGTAAGACAGAGTTCAGATTATATCTCACATTATTATTTTGTTCAGGGTTTGTGATGATGAGTCAATATGAAGAAACGATTATTTTTTCTTCCTTTTTCCAACATTGAATTTTTATTTACACTATTTTTTCCACATTACCCTAAAAGTTTACTTGTGTTAACCTATCTTATTGCGTCCTGTTACTTTAGTCCTTATTAAAAATAAGTACTCATAATTCTACACTTAATTACGAAATATTTGGAACTTTGTCATAAGGTTTTCGTGTAGCCTCCCTGTAAATCTGTGAGGTGCCCCTGTCTGTAGTTTGCTTTGCTCTGTCTGCCCCTCCCCTCCCCTCCCCCGCTGCCCTGATAAAGGACAATAGCTTTGTGATAGGACTAGACTCCCAGTGTGAATGATGCGTGTGTGAATGTATGGAAGTGTATCATTATTTCATGTATGTGTTGTTGTAAATATATATATATATTAAAAGATACGCAAAATTTTAGAAGATAAAATCACTAAACAATAAAATTAACCATAATAAACACATTAAAACATAAACCACTTGTAAACTAAAAGAGATTACTTATGCACAAAAATATAAAAGAAATAATATTAAAATGATTTAATGCCCGTACTAGGGTGATAGCAAAAAAAAAAAAAAAAAAAAAGAACAGTCAGTGGCTTCTGCTTCTGCCATAGTGACCCAATTTCTCTTGGATATTTACTACACCGGATCAACACCGCTACAGCAAGTATATGTAAGTGTTACCCTCCCCCATTCTAAGTGTGTCTCAGGTGTTTTATTTAGTTAGGGCTTTCTTGTATGTGTATTTGTTTGTATGTGTATTATTTCTTGTGTGCTTCAATGACTGACTGTTTTAGTCTTAAGTAAAATTAAAGTACATGTCAGTAATTTTCCCCTTTGTTTCCCCCTTCAAGTTTTATTTTTAATTTGTTATGCTCAGTGCTTCTCTCTGGGCACATTTTTTTTTCTTTCTTCACGGCCGTTACACAATCAACTAGCCATATCTCTTTTAAGTTAGGAAAATTATTCATTAAAACAAGGTATACTAACAAAAGGCAAACTCAAACATAAACAATAACAACCATTCACCACTTGAGCACCTTGTTTGTATCCACTGCAATATTACTAACAACGATGACAACGTGGATACCAAGAAAACCCGACTGATCCCGAGATTAGTCTTGTGACATAAGCTTTATAAAGAGCATCTTCAAAGAGACCGCTTTGTTGGTCGTACAAAGTCTGTGACAAAAGTAATATCAGCAGAGTCTAATCTATATATTTCATTGACTTCAGGTCATTTAGTTCATTAAGAACGTTTCTCCTGTAACAAAGTTCTCTTGAATGACTCTCAGGGACTTAATGCTGTTCGACCATGTAGGCTTATGGGTGATTTTTAAGTCTTATGACACCAACAAAACCATAATGCAGTGAGTTTTTTTTTTTTTTTTCAATTCCATAGTCATACTATACTCTCTCTCTCTCTCTCTCTCTCTCTCAATCTCTCTCCTCACTCTCGGTCTCTCTCGATCCCTCTCGAATACTCCCTCTCCTCAATCCACTCTCTCTCTCTCTCTCTCTCTCTCTCTCTCTCTCTCTCTCTCTCTCTCTCTCTCTCTCTCTCTCTCTCTCTCGCAATATTCATTCGTCTAAATCAAAGTTAATTCTCAGTTCCCCGTTACCCGCTATTTTATGATTTTGTAGGAAATGGCAGTTTTTACCTTTCTTTTTCCACCTCAAATTTTTGCTCTACTATTTTGTCATTTCGATAATCAATTATGCATGTAAGCCTGTGTCTATTCTGCCTCCTATTATCTATTGGTACGTGATCATGTATGAATATCAAAATATATTGGGCTCTTTTTTATTTATTTATTTTTTTATTTCTTATTTTTTTTATCTTCCGTAAAAGATTACTCCTGTAAATCAGTGTTTATTCCCAGTTTCCTCTTACATGTTGTTTTGTAATAATGTATGCGGAATATTCCAGCGTGAACAGTAATCCTCTCATCGCCTTATTTTTTTCGCGTGGCACTAAGCATAACGTCACTATAATCTACTCGTAGCATTTTTACTTCTGACTTCAAGAGTAAATCCGTTTTGCGTTCACGAGGAGAATTGTTGCGCCATGATTTGATTCACAGTGATTTCCTGGAATACTCATAAAACTGTTCTTCTTGTAATGTCGTCTTTTCTCTAAATATTTAGACATGCGCACATTTTCAAAGTACGCGTGGAACCTCTAAATCTTATTTTTTTGGTGGTTTCTATAGAAATGAATGCCTGCCTTCTATCTAAACATTAGGATAATCGCACATTTTTCCATCACGAAGATAAATATCACAATTTCTTCCATGTTTATTTTTTCTTTATCATTTTAATTTGTTTAACCTTTTCCTTGATATTCAGAACGTTTTTTTTTTTTTTTTTTTCTAGTGGCTTTCTGTACCTGGAACAATGACGATACTTTGATATTTATGAAACTTGTCTTGAACTGAATGTTTGGCCAGCATATCTGAGTACCGTGAAAAATAATAGAAATGAATAAATAGATAAATAAAGACGAAAAAGAAAAAGAAACTCTAAATATACCTAATGTTGTTGTTTTTTTTCTATATTCGTAGAAAATTACTCGTCACGAATGCCTAGAGTATGTATCGCAGTTTGCAGACAACAATTAGTGAGTGACCCTCTACAAAAATAAGACAAGTTTCAACACTGTCTGATAATGAATAACACGACAACACCTATTATCAATTCATCCATTTTACTTTTATTAAACAAAAAACAATAGTGTAAACACTAAAAGCTCTACGAACATAGTTATTCCTTTACTTATTCTGTTGAGAGAAGCACCTCTCAAATTTTTACTATAAACATGTAAATAGATAATTTTCTTAAGCTCCAGAAAAGTCATATATTTTATGAAGCTAAGAGGAGTGGACCCCGGCCCGGAATAAGAAAACATCGTGAGGTTGAACGGGAGCCATCATTAGTGTTAATATTGATTAATTTGTCATCACCTTGCGCTGCAAGCGATTAGTCATTTGGTAGCTACATGAAGTTATGTTTTGGTTGAGAAGTGTGTTGTGCCTTATACAAGATTCTAATTCCTAGTGATTCTTCCTCCTTTAACGTTCGCGTGCCTGAGGAAGGCATAGCAAGACGGTTTGAGTCTGTGATACACGATAGTGTACTGTTGAATTTTTGGAAGGACAAGTGTAATGTATCTCAGCATACATGAATTCTCCTGTTGGTCTCCATACTTTTAACCTGCGCATGGCTGAGATGGGCACGGTAAATGAGTGTGTGTCTACAATGTGTAATGTTTTATATTATTTTATTCCTATTCTGATTCCAAATTCTTTGCGTTAGGTATGTTTTAGTATTTTGTGAATGAATACAAAATGAGGAGAAACGCAACACTGAGTGTATATCTCGAAATCAATCATTTAGTGTTATCCTAAAAGCTTACCATGTGTGACTGCTCGCCAAAGCCAGGAATGTAGTTCAATGCTTCAAATGGAAAACGTTGAATATCTAACGCAAATAGATCTCGTTTATAATACATTCATGACCTGTGAGTGTTGCCCCAGATCTTAGCACAGCGGCACAAGCTGAACAACTCTACTTGTGATTGCATTTAGAAAGTTCTTGGAAATCTTTGTTTGGTGCGTTGACCTCCAGTAAAGAGAAATACCCTCATTATTTTGTCCATGTCCACGTCCTGCCACGCCCCGCCACACCCTTCCCTCACCAATCCATCTCCCCACCCCCATTATGTCACACTACCGCCTCCTCACCAAGTCCCCTTCTTATACATCCGCACCACGCCCATGGTTTCGCAAGGTACCATACCATGATTATTGATACCACTCTTGTCTATCATCATCAATACGTAAACCTATAACGTCAAATTAAGCTTCTGTTTGATTCTCAGGGGGGTTGATTTTCTTGAAAATAAGAACAAACAGACGGACTGACGGACAGACCTGTGTGCGCGTATACACACACGGATAAATAGAGAGAGAGAGAGAGAGAGAGAGAGAGAGAGAGAGAGAGAGAGAGAGAGAGAGAGAGAGAGAGAGAGAGAGAGAGAGAGAGAGAGAAGTAGTAGTTTATTGACTAAAACAACATATACATTGAAATTGAAATTAATCTATAAGAATAAAAGGTCTAACCTCCAGTACCTTCATTTCAGACATACGCACGCACGCGCATACGCACATTCATACACATACACTCACGCACACACACACACACACACACACACACACACACACACACACACACACACACACACACACACACACACACACACACACACACACACACACACACACACACACACACACACATACACACACACACACATTTTCTTATGCCTATCACTAATACTCTGCGGATAAAAAAATGTACTGGATCAAATCAATATCAGCAGATCAATTAACAAAACAATACCTGTTATTATTAATGCTGCTGCTGCTGTTGCTGCCACTGTTTCTACTACTACTACTACTACTACTACTACTACTACTACTACTACTACTACTACTACTACTACTACTACTGCTACTGCTACTACTGCTACTACTACTACTACTACTACTACTACTACACTACTACTACTACTACTACTACTACTACTACTACTACTACTACTACTACTACTACAACTACTACTATTACTACTGCCTCTATTAGGTCTACCGCTTCCAATATCCCTACTGAAACTATTATCTTTCCTGTCTATAATGTGATAACTCCATACTACTGCTGCTGCTTCTACTACTATTAATAATAATAGTAGAAGTAGTAGTAGCAGTAGTAGTAGTAGTAGTAGTAGTAGTAGTAGTAGTAGTAGTAGTAGTAGTAGTAGTAGTAGTAGTTATACCACCACCACTTATAATACTATCCCAAATCATTCAACATGATGTTCACCTCACATAGTACTGATACCCGTACGAATATATAAACAATGTATATACCATCTCCCCCATTGCCAATAATGGTGAGGCTGTGTTAATGTCATTCAAATTATGATTACACGTGACTTTTGCGAGTATCTTAAATAATAGAAAGGATAGGTGAATCTTACCAAAGTAGACAACGAAAAGGAAGGAAATCAAACGTACTTCCCTCCTGCCAATGTGTAAGCTGAAACTGAGGAATAAGAATGAGATATATGAAAGAAAAGAAGTCCTTAGAAAAATGAGAGTTAAGAGAGCTCAGAGGAAAATAATGTGAGAGATAAGAGGAAAAAGGTAAATCAAATATAGGAAAAAAAAATTCATGGAATAAGATATAAGAGGTAAAAGGAAAGATGAGAGTGGTGATTTAGGCAATCATAGAAATACGAAAGATTATGGGTAATAAAGAAATGTGAGATGGGAAAGATGATTAAATGGAATAATTAGGGATGATTGGCAAAAGATAAAATAAGAGTAAAAAGTATTGATTGGCCTTATATTTTTGGCACCCGTAACAATGAAACAGAGCGAAAAGACGAAAAAAGCTCTTAATTTGACGCACAACCTAACATCAGCAAAACAATAAAATAGAGGAATGGTTCCAATTCGCACTTCCGTAAAGAAGCTACTACTTGATAAGAAAATTTTATGAAAAGAGAGGCTCTAAAGCAGAATATACGAGTTACAACGTGAACCACCGTATGTTATAATATAAGATTAGTAGAAAGTGGAGTGTAAAACGACAGGAATAATGGAGGAATAATGAAAATGTTGATGAGGCAGAAGGAATAGTATGCAAACTTTGGATAATTAGAAGAACAGGGAAAGAGAGCGGAAAAAGCAGATGACGCAGGCAGTGAGAGAAAGCAGGTCACTTCAACTGAAAGAAACTCAGTATATTAAAGTGGCAAAAATAGAACAGTGAGCTTCGGGTAATAGTGAGAAAAGAAAATGACACAGATAATGAGAGGAGAAACAGATCAAACAGCACATCCGACCAGCAACCGTATTAAACACACACAAGGAAAAAACATAAGTGACAAAGGGAACAATACATAAACATTGATAAAAGAAAAAGAAAGGAAGACCCAGAAAGTGAAACAGAGAGAGAGAGAGAGAGAGAGAGAGAGAGAGAGAGAGAGAGAGAGAGAGAGAGAGAGAGAGAGAGAGAGAGAGAGAGAGAGAGAGAGAGAGAGAAGGTCAAACAATGCACTAAACGAGCAGATAAGCTGAATTAAAAACACACCCGAACACACACACACACACACACACACACACACACACACACACACACACACACACACACACACACACACACACACACACACACACACTCAGCCACACGTATCTTTCTTAGACATGCAACAAGGTGGTGGGACAAGAGAATCAGTGTCCCCAAAAAAGGTGGGAGGAGAAAATAATCAACCCACCATCCGTCCAAAATGAGGGAATTTCGTCTCACCGCAGAGTTTCAGATGCGCGACAAGCGATTATAAAAAAAAAGGGGAAGTCATTATGCTCTGCTTTAATCTGGCGGGATTGCGTGTGATCGCCGCCAGCTCCAGCCCGCCCACAGCCTCGTCTCACCACGGCCTTCCAGGCGAGGCGTACCCCAGTCCTTGTCTCCCCTCACTGCTGCCTCTGTTCTCCCCCTGCCCCCCTCTCTCTCTCTCTCTCTCTCTCTCTCTCTCTCTCTCTCTCTCTCTCTCTCTCTCCACTCCCCACCTTTGCAGAATATTTTCCACTTTTATGACGCATTTTTTACTATCGCTGATGTCATTTGCACTTTTACCTGCAATGCAGTTTTTTTCCCTTGATTTTTTTTTTGGTATCTGTTTCTTTTTTTTCTGCTGTTCAATTTTGGCGGCGTATTTTTATAGTCCGTTTTGTTTTCTGTCTTTTTTTTCTTTTCTCTTTACAATCATTATCCTTTGTTTCGTTCATCCATTTTATTTTTTCATGTTTGTTTGCTTTTATTTTTTTTCTCATTTTTTATTTTGACTATGTGTCTATTGTATAAAAATTATGCACGTTTTATTGTCACAAAATCCAACATAATTTTGTCGGCCTTTGTATCAAGACTTGTCTTTTCCACCTGATTTTTTTTTTCTTTTTTTGTTTTGCGGGTATGTGTGTGTTTTACCTTTTTATTCATTTTCTTATTTCTTTATTTTTTTTCTTTTATCACAACGTCTTTAGGATATCTCTGTACTTTCCTACGCCGATAACATTACAAGTGGAATTTTATTGGTGAATCCAGTACGTGCTGTATTTTACTTACCAAGATTATAACAACGATCTCTCGTTTTCAAATTATTTCCATTCCCATCAAAAAGCCTTATGTTTCTTTTACTACAGTATAACTTTTAATATTTTACAATTCAATCTCACATTGTTACCAATGTCAGAACATACGTAGTCATCGCCGTCTTTTATTCCAGAACATTTTTTGTCACAATGCCTTCAACACGTACGTGTTTCCTCTTTCTATCACAGTATAATATAATTTATAATACCTCCACCTCTCACCTATTGGATAATCGTTGAGTGGACGTGGCCAGCGTTGGATGACCATGAAATACTAAAGCTGTGAAAGGGAATAGACTTACGAGAAACAAAAAGTTTTAAACGAATAATAGTGAGGGAAAAAAATAACTTTAAAAAACAAGACACCTACAGGTGAGCAGAAAGAAAAATGTCATAGTGTAGTAAATGGCTAGGAAATTATGAAATCAAATTATGTAAGATACAAGAGACGCCTACAAGTGGAGGAAGGAAAAGATTTAAAAGGAGGTAAGTGGAGAAAGATGTAATTAAATTGAAGATGACACAGGAGACACCCACGGATCTTGAGGAAGTACAATTAAGAGGATAAGAAAAAATGCAGTGAAAGATGAAAATATGTTGAAGAGGAGACGCAAGACATCTACAACAGATGACTTGGCGAGAAAGAATTTTAGAAAAGAGTAAGAGTGACACAGATATAATTAAATTGAAAACGGAAAATAAGTGCGTCTACAGCTTGAGAGGAGGAGGTGGTTTATAAGAAAATAATAAAAAAACATTAAGTTAATTTGAGGACGAGAGAGAGAGAGAGAGAGAGAGAGAGAGAGAGAGAGAGAGAGAGAGAGAGAGAGAGAGAGAGAGAGAGAGAGAGAGAGAGAGAGAGAGAGAGAGAGAGAGAGAGAGAGGGGGGGGAGAATTGATGATTAGAATACAGAAGGTCATGATTTCGTCTATTCCATCTACTGTGATATGGGTCGGGCGTTGCAGGCCAATGAAGACTTACCGTGCAAATACAATGGTAACACATAGAAGGGAAAGCGCTGAAATAATGGAGCGTATAGTAAACATGAGGAAACTATTGCATACAGATACACAAATTAAAGGTAAAGGTCAATACCGGCAACGATGGATGATTCATAATGTTCAGTGAGGCGAATTGTGGGTCTTCACTATGACTGAACACCAGGGGAAAATTTTACGACAAAGGTGAGAAACAAAATGAATCGTTAGTGGATGCAAAAAACACGTGTGAGCAAATGAGAGGGCAGAGCTGTGAGTGATGATGCAGTAGTCAAGCTCTGTCTGGTTAGCAAAAATGAAAAATGACTGAACTTCGGAGTGAATTCAGTGTTTGGTGTACCTTGATGATGAAGGAAGTACTGGGTATTGAACGATACATTTTGACGGCGGCTAGGGTCGTGTTGTAATTATGTAAGTGGTACGCTAGCTAACGACGAAAAAAAGGGGCTCGTTCTCTAAAAAAGGAAAATACGAAACCAGATTTAAAATCATTGGAAAAGTTTATTTTAAATCCTATTCTTGAAGTTCTTTCTCGGTATCAACATCAGCAGCACTTATAGGGACAGAGGTAACCGTCATTTTCTACTCATTTTCGCTATCAAACTCCACTAATCTCTTTCATGAAACCTTTATACCGTTGAACATTAATACTTCACGAGACTTAATTATGAAATCCATCACCTCTCCTTATTAAATTTACATGTACAGTACACAATCAAAATTTCATTTCAGTCACTTTGCTCTCATATGAGCCAATACATCAGAGAATGTCAGATTTAACTTTTTTTATTTCCATGATAGTTCAGTAAAATTATATAATATGGATCTGATGTGTTCATGATGAATGTGTGTGTGTGTGTGTGTGTGTGTGTGTGAGTGTGTGTGTGTATGTGTGTGTGTGTGTGTGTGCGCGCGCGCACGCGTGTGTGTGTGTGTTATATAAGAGGCAGAAGCCGTCGAAGGCAACAAAATCAGTGAAAACAAACAAAAAAAACACTATTATTGCCAGTTCCCTGAAAGAATAAAAGAGCCGAAAGTCAAGGACAAATGTCTTGCAACGCTCCTCATAAATAGAATCAAGTCATAAGAAGTTGGAAGTACAGAGGTGGGAAGGGAGTTACAGAGTTTACCAGAGAAGAACCGCCGTGGTACAGTGAAACCACATGCGCTCTAGGGGCCTTGAGGTCCCCAAACGCACAGGTTCGCATCCTGGCCACGATCCGAGGGAAGATTGGGTATCCGCTCGAGGCAACGGTTTCCAAATGGGTGAGCTTTCAGATAGGTCTTCATTAGGTGGTCTTCTGTAGCCCATAAACTCCCATAAAAAGCTCACATTGTATATATATATATAAAAAAGGGAATAAATCATTGGGAGTACTACTTAACTCTTACATTAGAGAGTTAGACAGAATAGGGATAAGAGAAAGGAGAAAATCTTGTGCAGCGAGGCCACAGGAGGACGGGAGGCTGTCAGCAGGACAATAGCGATAGAAGATAGCAAGAGATGCAAAATTTCGATGGACAGAGAAAGGCTAAAGACAGTCAGTCAGAGGAGAGGAGTTGACGAGATGAAAAACTTTTTATTCCACCCTATCTAACAGAGCTGTGTGAGTAGAACACTCCCCATACATGCGAAGAAAACTCCATAGTATATGGACGGGACGGAGAAGTTAGCGTTGGGAGGATGAGAAAAACTGGCAGAGACGCCTCAGAACGCCTAATTTCATAGAAGCTGTTTTAGCAAGAGATGAGATGTAAAGTTTGTAGTTTAGATTATGAGTAAAGGAGAGACCGAAGATATTAATTGTAGAAGAGGAGAAAAGCTAGGTGTCATTAAAGAAGAGGGAATAGTTGTCTGGAAGGTTGTGTAAATCAATAAATCAAGAAATTTAATTTTTGAAGCGTTGAACACTACTAAGTTTTATATGCACCAATAAAAAATTGAAGGAGCAGAAGCCAGGCGTGAACTGTTAACTTCCTGGAGAGTTGGTCATATCTGAAAAGATGTGAAAAATTGTATGGTGGTATTGTCACCGTAGGAATGGAAAGGGCAAGAATTCTTGATTACAAGATCATTAATGAATAACAGAGAGAGAGTGGGTGACAGGACAGAGCCCTGAGGAATACCATTGTTTATAAATTTAGGAGAAGAGTACTCGTCTACCACAACAGCAATAGAATGGTCGGAGAGAAAACTTCAGATAAAGTTGCCGATGCAAGGATAAACACCGCAAGAGGGCAGTTTTGAGGTTAAAGGTTTATGCCAGATTGTTTCAAAAGTTTTGGATATTTCTAAGACAACAGCAATAATTTCATCAAAATCTCTAAAAGAGGATGACCAAGAATTAGCAAAAAAAAAAAAGCCACAAGATCAATAGAAGAGCTTGGGAGTAGCCACATTGATGGTCAAATTGAAAATTGTGAAGTGACAGGCGTTTAAGAACCTTCTTATTGAAGATAGATTCAAAAACTTCAGGCAAGCAGGAGATTAAAGCTATCGGGTGGTAGTTTGCGGGATTAGAACGGTCATCCTTTTTAGGGACAGGCTGAATGTAGGCAAACTATCTGCAAGAAGGAAAGGTAGAAGTCGATAGACAGAGTTGAAAGAGTTTGGCCAGGCAAGGTGCAAGCACGGAAGCACAGTTTTTGAGAAGAATAGGAGGAACACTATCAGGTCTATAAGCCTTCCGAGAATTTAGGACCGGTAGGGTATGGAAAACATCACTGCGAAGAATTCTAATCAAAGCGATGGAATAGTGAGAGGGAGGAGAAGAGGTAGGAACATACCTAGTTTCATCCGAGGTAGAGTTATTAGCAAAGGTCTGAAAGAAGAGTTCAGCTTTAGAGACTGATATGATAGCAGTGGTGCCATCAGTATGAAGTAAAGCAGGAAAAGATGAAGTAAAGTTATTGGAGATGTTTTGGGCCAGGTGACAGAAATCTCAAGCGTAGTTGGAGTTGAAAAGATTTTAGCATTTTCTATTGATGGAAAATTGTTTGGAAAGTTGTAGAACAGACTCAGCATGATTCCGGTCAGAAATATAAAGCGCACGAAATTCAGGAAATGGAAGGCTTAAGTACTCTTTGTGGACAACCTCTTTATCATATATAGCACGAGAACAGGCTGGGTGAAATCAAGGTTTGGAAGACTTAGGTTGAGAGAAAGGTGAGAAATGTACGCCTCCATCCCGAAGACTATCACCTCCGTAATGCGCTCAGCGCACAGAGATGGGTCTCTGACACGGAAACAGTTATCATTCTAGGGAAAATCTGCATAATACCTTCATAGGTCCCCCTCAATTGACAGAATCAAAACGCTAGAGGCGTTTCCTCTCTGTGGGACCCTGAAGAGGAATTGGAGAAATAGGACAAGATATAGATATGAGATTGTGATCGGAAGAGTCCAATGGAAAAGGTAGGGTAGTAGCATAAGCAAGAGAAGCAGGAGCAAGGAAAAGATGAAGAATGTTGGGCGTATCTCCAAGGTGGTCAGGAATACGAGTAGAGTAGCTGCTCTAGGTCATGGAGGATATTATAGTTGATGGCTAGTTCACTAGCATGGTCAGTAAAAGGACAGGAAAGCAAAAACTTGAAGCATCCAAGGATAGAGATCTCCGCGAAGAGATAGAGACAGAATGTGCTCCACTTTGGAAGTTAAATAGTCAAAGAATTTACTATAGTCAGAAGAGTTAGGGGAGAGATAAACAGCATAGATACATTTAGTAAGAGAGTGATTGTAAGTTGAAGCCAGATAGTGGAAAATTCGAAAGATTCAAGAGCTTGGGGACGAGAGCATGTTAAGTCGTTGTGTACATAAACCCATCGTCCATATTTGGAGCGAAAATGGGAATAGGGAATGTAGGAGGAACAGAAAAGGGGCTACTGTCAATTGCCTCAGACACCTGTGTTTTGGTGAGAAAAAGAAGATGAGATTTAAAAGAGAAGCCCAGAAGGGGACTCCAAGTCTGGTGTTGGAGTCACCATTTTTTTTTTTTTTTTTTTTCTCAAGTGAATGGTGTGTGTGCGTGTGGTAAGTGCATGTGGTTTAGTGTAGAGGAAGAGAGTTGTCTTAGAGGATAGGCTGTGACTACCCCTTTGAGTTGTGAGACACAAAGGGAAACGTTCGGCGAGTTAACACTAACTTTAATGAGAGCTCGCAGCATCCCCTGAGCCTCTCCAGGCCAGAACAAGCCAGGCTAGAACAGGCCAGGCCAGTACTGGTTCAGATTAGAAGTAGTGCTGTTAGACCTCCCTGGGAGTATATTAACGTTGCAGTAGGTGTCTGCTATCTCCTCCTTCCAGGGAGTGGTGTGTGTGTGTGTGTGTGTGTGTATGTGTGTGTGTGTGTGTGTGTGTGTGTGTGTGTACGTGTGCGTGTGCATGTGTATGTGTATGTGTATGTATATGTATATGTATATGTATATGTATATGTATATGTATATGTGCATGTGTATGTGTATGTATATGTATATGTATATGTATATGTATATATGTGTGTGTGTGTGTGTGTGTGTGTGTGTGTGTGTGTGTGTGTGTGTGTGTGTGTGTGTGTGCGTATGTGTGTGTAATAGAAGACATTACTGATTCAGACGTAGTGGTCAAGTTTAAAGGGCAACTATAGGGCAAGGCAGTCGAAGGACTATATATAGATAAGAAATCAGTTCTTTTTTTTTTCTCTCTCTCTCTCTCTCTCTCTCTCTCTCTTTCTGCGTTGTGTTAGAACATCTGATATTAAGGAGAAATTAGGTTTTTGTTAAGCTGGTGATGATATTATTGATTTATGGCAACCTAACTGCTGATTTTCCATGGCAAAGTATCGATGAAAAAGAAAATGAACAAACTTAGCGAATAAAGAAAATTGAAAAAAAAAGATAAATTTGTAATTGTTTTTTTAGAAAGAAAGTAGTAAAGAAATAAATCTATAATTGACCTTTTTAAGAAAAGTCAATCTTCATAAAGTGAGTAGTTATGGAGTTTAGGAGGCAGGTGGACAGTTAGGTAGATAAGTAACACATGCCTTATAGATCCTATTGAGATCATGACGTCATCATCGAAATGGATTAGTCAGAAAGAAAACATCTCCTTCGCACAGGAAGTATCTCTTTACAAAGTTATCAGTAATGGCCTCTTATAATGCGGTCACTTGATACCTTTTCATCTTGAAGAGGCACTCTGTTTTAGATGAACCAGCAAAAACTATCCACTAGACTCGATCTTCTTTCAGACCATTCAATTCACAAAACCAGTGAATCATCGAAGATACTTTTATCATTGTTAGTTCAAGAGGAGAGGCAAACCCTGATTCAAAGGATTCCCCTCCCACTGCCACTTCCGCGCCACGAGCTGTATGAATGCCAGACCCTGACTGGAAAAAGACGCGGCTCCCAAGTGGACTCTGGAGAATCTTGCCGTCTTTCTACAATAGAACCCGACACATTCTTCCTGACTTTTCACCATAGAACACCACACCGCTCCAGTATAAAACTCCACACAACCTTCCAGTCTTCCCACGATTGAACACCACACAACCATCTCGTTTTTTCACCATAGAATACCACACAACCTTCTCAACTTTGCACGCGAGAACACGAAACAACTTTACAGGCTGCGTCTGAAAACTCCTCCAACGTTTTTGCTTAAGCTGACGGTAAAGCATTATTATTTTTATTGTAAGGCTTGATTCTTTAAACAACAGTGAACGCCATTAAAAAAAAAAAATGTCACGCAGCTTAAGCAAAATATTTATTTCTATTGCTCATCATTGAACATCCGTGAAGTAGAAGATGTTTCATGAACCTCTAAAATTATATCTATATTGATTCACAAATGTGTTATTTGCTTCAGATCCCTCTCATGTGTGTCCACTTATTCGCACGCGCACGCGCACGCACATACATATGCGCACACACACACGCACACACACACACACACACACACACACACACACACACACACACACACACACACACGACTACACAAAACAATATATCGTAGCCGCCAGAGTTTGGTGACTAATTTCAACTTGCCCCCAGGCATTGGGTTGCCTCTGGTGGTGTGGGAGGCAGTGCGTGGAAGGAATGTTGTAGCTCATCAGCACTCCATTAACAGAAGCTGCGTGAAGGGTATTAGTGATTTAGTCTTTTAACGTAGTAAATGTAAAGAAAAATATGATATAAGAACATAAGGAAACAAGGGAA
>CM035205.1:19114025-19121417 GCA_020233015.1 Callinectes sapidus | reverse complement strand
CTTTTTCTTCTACTTCTTCTTCTTCTTCTTCTTCTTCTTCTTCTTCTTCTTCTTTTATTATATTTTTATTATTAGTTTCCCTTATTTATCTTTGTTTTTCTCTCTTATTTCTTATTTCTTGTACTTATTTCTTATTTCTAGTTCTTATTTCTCATTTCAATACTAACCGGGATTCAATGTGTTACCAATATAGTGTGTGTTAGTGAGGTGTGTTGTTGTGTTACTAATGAGTGTTGTTGTGTTACTAACGTGTTGTTGTGTTGTGTTGCAGTGTCTGGCGGGTTGTGACGACTGGAGGGAAGGTTTGGAGACTACTTGCCAGGAACTGTGTGTAAGTGTTGTAGTGGTAGTAGTAGTAGTAGTAGTTGTAGTAGTAGTAGTAGTAGTAGTGTTTTTTTCAGTTTTTGTTTTCTTCCTCTTTCTGTTCTTTCTGCATAATCATGTTTCTCTTCTTTCTTTCTTTGTCTCTTTCTTGTTTTCTTTTCCTTTTCTCTTCTTCTTCTTCTAGTGATAGGAAATTACCATAGAGAGAGGAAATAAAGGTAATAATGCCAATAGTAGTAGTAGTAGTAGTAGTAGTAGTAGTAATACGTATTTTAGTATATAATTTTGTTTATTTATTTACTTATTTGCCTTTGTATACTGTGATGTACGTGTGTTTGTGTGTGCGTGTGTGTGTGTACCATGCGTGTGTACCCTTCAGACTGGCCTTGGGTGGAGCAGTGATGGACCGCTGCACCGTTGTACCATGGGCTGCGTGTATGCCGGCCAGGACTACGTGGACCGCATCAGAGGTACGCACCAAAAACATAACAAGTGTACCGTACTATTGTAACACTCAGACATAGCAATTGTACCGTACCATTGGACACACTTGAAGACATATTAAGTGTACCGTACCATTGTTAACACTCAAAACACCATCTGTACTGTAATACTCTCTCTCTCTCTCTCTCTCTCTCTCTCTCTCTCTCTCTCTCTCTCTCTCTCTCTCTCTCTCTCTCTCTCTCTCTCCCCATTTTTACTCCCTATTACCTTAACCCCCCATTCCCCTCACCACCCCACTCTTCCCCACCTCACCCCTTATTTCCCCTCACTTCACCCCACACTCCCCTCACTTCACCCCTTATTTCCCCTCACTTCACCCCTTATTTCCCTCACCTCACCCCCTTATTTCCCCTCACCTCACCCCTTATTTCCCCTCACTTCACCCCTGATTTCCCCTCACTTCACCTCTATTCCCCCCACATCACCCCTTATTTCCCCTCACCTCACCCCTATTCCCCTCACTTCACCCCACTCACCTCCCCTCTCTCCCCCCACAGGTATCCTAGGAACCCCCGGGGCACCTCATCTGATCGGGGGCAGCTTGGGGGCCTCCAGCGTGGGGCTGAGGTGGTCAGGCGCCCCCCAGGTACCTGACGCCAAGTACCTGGTGCAGTACCGCCACGAGGGCCCTGCAGCGTGGGTCTACTACCGCCCACACCACCCCCTCAACACCACCCATGCTACTGTGACCCACCTTACGCCTTATACCAAATACCAGGTGTGTGGGAGGGGAGTTGTGGGGGGAAGGGGAGGGTGGGGGTTGTGAGGGGTGTATTTGGGGGTGTTGTGGTGTGTATGTGGTGGGGAGGTGTTGTAGTGTTTGTATTGGGGGGTGTTGTGTTGTGTTGTGGTGTGTGTGTGTGTGTGTGTGTGTGTGTGTGTGTGTGTGTGTGTGTGTGTGTGTGTGTGTGTATTATTAGTATTATTTATTGTTATTATGGTTGTATTGATATCCAAGAAAAAAAATATTGTAATCCTTTTAATGACGCGAGTTAAATTAATCATCTCTTCCCTCCTCCTCCTCTTCCTCCTCCACAGTTTCGCGTGGCGTGGGTGGTGCTGCCAGGACACACCCCCATCATGTCCTCCTCCAGTCTTTACATCAGTACCCTCGCCTCTGGACCCCCACGCTCACCCCCCACGGTAAGTCACCCCCCGCTCCCCTCCCTTTCTCTCTCCTTCCCTCTCCCTGTTCATTTCTTATTTCCCTCTCTCTGTTCATTTCTTATTTTCTTCGTATTCATCTTTTTTTCTTTTTCTTCTATCTGGTTTTCTTGAATCTAGCTTCCCCCCCCCCCTCTCTCTCTCTCTCTCCTTTCCTTTCCTTTCCTTTCCTACTCTCCATCTTAATTTTCTTCATTTATCCCTTCCATTATGTTGTCTTCCCTCCTTTTGTCCCTCTCTTCCCTTCCTTCCCTCCAGATTTCTTCATTTCCTTTCTGCATTCCTTTTTTCTTTGTTTCCTTCATTCATTCCTTTCGTTCATTTTCTCTGTTGCTTTGTCTTTTAGTGTGTTTTCCTTGATTTCTTTTTTCCCCTTTGCTTTCTTATTTCTTTCATGCCTTCCTTTCTTTTCCTTATTTTGTTCTTTTGTATTTTGCATTCTTTGACTTCTTGTTCTTTTTAGCCTTTCTTTGTTTCCTTCATTCTTTCCTTTCTTTCACTTTCACTTTTTTGTGCTTTAGAGTTTTTTCTTCGTTGATTTCTTTTATCCTTTTATCCTTCCATCCTTCCTTTCTTTCATTTTCCGCTCTTTTCGTCTTTTAGTTTGTTTCTCGCTTCCTTTATTTATTTCTTCTTTGTTTCCTTATTCCTTTCTTTCATTTTCCTTCTTTTCCTTCTTTCTATTTTGCTTTTCAGTGTCCCTTATTCCTTTCTTTAATTTTATTTCTTCTTCCTTCTTTCTATTTTGTCCTTTAGTGTTTCTTCCTTCCTTCCTTCCCTCTCTCCCATCCTTCATTCCACCACCACCACCACCACCACCACCACTACCACCACCACCGTTCCTCTCCCCACAGGGCATGAAGGCAATACCCCTGGATGGCTCGCGGGTGGAGGTGACCTGGGACCCCCCCGTGTCACCTGGGGGGAACCTCATCTTCTACACCCTGTACCTGAGGGCGCGGCAGGGAGGCAGGGAGATCAGGGACACCATCAAGGCTCATGAGGAGAGGAGGGGAGAGAGAGAGAGAGAGAGAGAGAGAGAGAGAGAGAGAGAGAGAGAGAGATTTGGAATAAGATCTAATTTCAAAGTGCAATGAAAAATAAGACTTAATTTCAAAATGTAATAAAAAGAAAGGACTCCCTTCTAAGAGAGAGAGAGAGAGAGAGAATAAAAAGATGATACTTAAGTTTTTGAACCATAATCAGAAACTAATCTAAAAAAAAGCACCACCACCACCACCACCAGGTACATCCTCTCTGACCTGACGCCCAACACCACCTACACCCTCAACTTGACAGCCAACACTCAGGAGGGGGAGGGACCAGCAGAGGCCACCACCATCACTACCTACCCCAATGCCCCAGGTAAGGCTCTTCCTCTCCATGGTCAGAAGCACTAGTGGTCATATTCTCAAACTCTTCTGTGCTTCACTTCCACTATTTTAAAAGGCTTTATTTGAATTTACATGAGTTTTAAGGTGTTTCTATGATTCTAGAGGCAGAGTGAGAATATTTTTACATTATTAATGGGAGAAACACTCTTGAAAGCCATGCTAATCATCTCTGTAGTCTTGGAAAATAGTCGTGGCAAGAGAGCAAAGCATTTCTGAATCACTTATTTTTATTCTCCTCCTCTTCCTTTTCCTTCTCCTTCCTTATTTTCTCTTCCTCCTCCTCTTTTTCCTACTCTCTTATTTCAAACCCTCTCCTTCCTTTCATTCCTTTGTGCTCTGTCATTATAATCCTCCTTCTCTTCTTCCTCCTCCTCCTCTTCCATCTTCCTTCCTTCCCATCATCTAACCCCATCACTTTCCCCAGCTGTGGATGATGGGCAGGGGTACTTGCTGCTGACTTCAGGGGCCAGCCTTCTCAAACTGGGCCTTGATACTATTGACCCCCTGCAGCACATCTATAATACTTCACGCAGGCACCAGATTACAGGTAAGTGTGTGTGTGTGTGTGTGTGTGTGTGTGTGTGTGTGTCTCCTTTTCTAATTTTTGGTTTAGTTTCGTTTTGTTTCATTTATATCGTTTCTCTCCTTCCTTCTTCTTTTCCTGTTTCTTCTCTCTTCTTTTATCTGTGTCTTATTTCTCTTTCTCTCCTTCCTCCTTTTCCTGTTTCTTCTCTCTTCTTTTATCTGCATCTTATTTCCATTTCTCTCCTTCCTCCTTTTCCTGTTTCTTCTCTCTTCTTTTATCTGCACCTGATTTCTTTCTCTCCTTCCTCCTTTTCCTGTTTCTTCTCTCTTATTTTATCTGTGTCTTATTTCTCTTTCTCTCCTACCTTCTCTTGTTTCTTCTCCCTTCTTTTATCTGCGTCTTATTTCTCTTTTTCTCCTTCCTCCTTTTCTTGTTTCTTCTCCTTTTTTCTCTCCTTCCTCCTTTCCTTGTTTCTTCTCCTTACTTCTATCTGCGTCAAATTACCACATTATTATCCTCATTATTCCACACACAGGCATGGCAATCCACATCAGACTGGGCATTGTTTACATCAGTGACAGCAGCCGGTCCATTCTACAACTCCACCCAACCACAAACCGCTTCCGCATCATCCTTTCCTCGGACCAACTCCACGGCCATCCGCTAAGCCTCTCAGTGGACTGGCTAAACGGTCACCTGTACTACATCATCAGGCATGGGCAGGTGTGGCAGGTGTGGCGGTGTGGGCTCATGGGAGACTCACCGCAGCCTGTACATGGGGAGCTGCAGTATGAGGCCAAACATCTGCAAGTTGATCCTTTTAATGGGTGAGTTTTGGGTGTATGGGGGAGTTTGGGGGGTTAATGTTTATGGGGGAGTGATGTTTTTCTGTGTTGGGGTAATGTTTTTTTAGGGGTATTGGGGTTTAAGGGTATTTTTTTGGGGGTGTATGTTTTTATAGGGTTAAAGTAAGGGTGGTTGAAGTTTTTGTATGGGGTAATGTTTTCTTGGGGGGAGTTGGTGTTTAAGGGTGTTATTTAGGGGTCTCCTTTTTTTTCTCTTTTTTTAAGGGTTTGATAGGGTTGTAGGAGGGAAGATGTGGGGTTAGATGTGTTGTTTTAAGAGTTTTAGGAGTGTTTTTCTTTGTTTTTTCCTTTCTTTCTTTCTTTCTTTTGACACCCACACTCAGATTCCTTCAATCCATTCCTTCCACTTCTTCAGGTACATTTGGTGGATTTTTAAGGCTTTTGGGAGTGTTTTCTTTCTTTTCTTCCTTTCTTTTCTTTTTCGTCCTTTCTTTTTTCTTTTCTTTCCTTTCTTCCTTTCTTTTTTCCTTTTGTTCTCTTTCTTTTTTCTTTCTCTTTTTCATAGTTACACTCCACACAATCTCCACTAATCCACTCTTTCATCCACTTCTTCAGGTACATATGGTGGATTTCAGAGGACCTTGAACCAGGCCTCCACCGCCTTGACCTGCGACCTGACAGAGCTGCAGCAGGGTCAGGGGTGGAGGAGGTGGGCAGTGGAGCAGGGGAGGGTGGGCTAGGTGGAGGTGGAGGTGGAAGAGGGCCAGAGGTAGTACTGGAGTCGTCAGATCTTGGTGGACTAGTGCTGGATCCTCCTAATTTTCAAGTTCTGGTTGCTGATCGAAGGAAGAATGCTATGCTTGCTGTGTCTTTAGATGGGTAAGTGTGTGTGTGTGTGTGTGTTTGTTTTCCTTTTTTTTATTATTGGTTTGATTTGTTTAATTTTGTTTGATTACTTTTCCTGTTTTTTTTTTTTTTTTTTTTTCTTTTTTTTGTGTTTCGTTTATATTTTTATTCATTTGTTATTTTGGGTTTGATTTATTTGATTTTATTAATACTTTTCTTGTATTTCTGTATTTTTTATTAGTTAATTTCTTTGTTTTTTGAGTGTGTGTATTTGTTTTTTATTCTTTTATTCATTTTGTTATTGTTGGTTTGATTTCTTTCCTTTCCTTTCCTTTTATCATTACTTTTCCTGCATTTTTATTATTTCTCCTCCTCCTCCCACCTCACTCCTACCTATTACTTGTCTCTTTTCCCCCTCCTCCTTGCACTTCCTTCTATCCCTGCTCTTTTCCCCACATTCCCTTCCCTCTATCACCTCTCTTCTCCCATCTCACTTCCCCATCTGTCTCTCCCTCTTTCCCTTCCCCTTGCACTCCCTTCCATCATCACTCTTTCTCTCCCTCCCTTCCATCTATCATCCCACTCTCTCTCTCCCACAGCACGTCCATCACACGTCTGCACCCCAACACACAGCAGGCGTTCTTCCGCAACCTGTCCTCTGTCGTCTACCTCCACCGCCGCTTCTTCTGGACTGACGGCAAGGAGGTGTTAACTGAGGAACTCAACAATGGAACCTTCTATCATAACAGGTCTGTGTCTGGGCCAGCTGGGGGTGTGTTTCTGTTGTAGGTGTGTGGGGGATGGGGCTGTGGGTGTTTGTTTTATAAGGGTGTATGTGTGTGTGTGTGTGTGTAATGGGAGGTGTTTGTGTCATAAGGTTTTCAAGGTGTCTGCGAGTGTTTTTTTGTGTAGGTGTATACTATTGGTGATGATAGGTGTGTAAGGAGGAAGAAGGAAGGAGAAATGAAGGAATAGGAGGATTGGGAAAGAAAAATTTAAAAGAGAGGTGAAAGTCAATGTTCAGAAGCCAATATTCACTCTAATTTCCAGTGTTTTTCATGTGTTTTCAGATATGTAGGTGGTGTATAATTCCTCTCCCTCTCTCCCTTCAGTTACCTCCTGGTGGGGAATGTAAGCATAGGAACCCTGGTGGCGGTACACAAGTCCACCCAGCCAGTGCCAGTCCCCCTCAACCCACCCACACACCTGCAGGCCGTCTTCACCCGTCGCTCCGCCACCCTCACCTGGAACACCCCTGTCCTGCCGGCACTGATGGGTGAGTTATGGGGGAAATTGGGTAATGAGGCATGATGGGTAATGGGGGTATATTGTTTTATTTTATTTGGTTTTGTTGGTGTGATGAAAGGAGGGAAGAGAAGGTGTTATTGTTGTTTGTTATTATTTTATTATTATTATTTGTTAGTATTTAGTGTTATTGTTTTTCTTTATTGAATTTGGTTTGTTAGTGAGGTGAAAGAATGGGGATAAAAGAGTATTGTTGTTGTTGTTTGTTGTTATTGCACTGTTATGGTTGTATTGAGTTGTGATGGATTTTTGTGAGTTTAGTTGCTTGCTTATTTTGTTTTAGTTTTTCATGTTCTTGATATATTTTTCATTCGGTTATTTTTCTCTGAATTGCTTGTTAATTGCTGCCTTTTTGTTTTATTTCTGTTCATTTGCTTTATTCTATTTGTTTATTTATTCTTTGTATCTTTCTTATCTTATTATTTTTGCACATTTTATTTACTGTTATTGTTTTTTCTTCCCCCATCCCTTTTTTTTTTTTTTTTGCTTGTTTGGTTTGCTTCTTCCATGTCTGTGTGTGTGT
>CM035205.1:19094025-19111525 GCA_020233015.1 Callinectes sapidus | reverse complement strand
CGTAAATATGCTCTTCTGCATAAATGGTTACAAAACTTCTCTAATATAAATTATTCATAATTCTTATAATTTCTTAATCGGACTCATCAATTGCTGCATCTCATTTTTATTTATAAAGTGATAATTATATATTATTTGTTGAAATCAGAAAATTATCGTACAAAACGTACGATAATAACAAACACTATCGTACATCGTACCAAAGGGTAAAATTATCGTACATGTACGATAATTATCGTACATATGGCAACACTGCTGTTGACAGGAGTCAGAAAAGTCAATAGACACCCATAGAGGTGGCAGAGATGTCATTTATAAATTAATTATCCCATAGAGATCATCAGGGGTTTCTTAGTGGAGAATGATAGCGGGCAGAGGGTAATTTTTATATTTGAAAGAGCCATCTTGGCAGCAGTGTACGTGGCAACTATTTCATTTACGGCGCAAAATGGGTAGATTATAAAACTACTTATGATACACTAATAATGGGACGAAAGAACCAATCACTGATTCATTTTACGCCTGTGCAAGAAATGTAACAATACAAGGCACAAGCTAACACACCTAACGGTAACTGGCGTTCCTGCTAGGGCTGGCCAAGATCTGAAAATATAAATAATCGCAGATCCGATTATTTGGCCAGGCGGATCCGTGGGATTCGGGTCCGGACCCGATTACTATAGTCGTTGCCATCGGTGAAGAACATTTAGGCGGGCTGGCTGGCTGAGTGCGGGATTTTCCCGTGAGCTGCGTTGTCACGTCTCCACTGGACCAGTTTTCGTCTTAACACATCTATAGGTGAATAGGTCTCTCTCTCTCTCTCTCTCTCTCTCTCTCTCTCTCTCTCTCTCTCCTCTCTCTCTCTCTCTCTCTCTCTCTCTCTTCTCTCTCTCTCTGTATATAATATATCTAATATATATATATCTAATAATATATATATATATATATATATATATATATATATATATATATATATAAAAGGCTTGAAACTGGGGAGTGGGCATAGAAGGAAGAATAGAGAATAGGTGGGTGAGGAAGGGAATCATAGTTAGAGTCACTGGGGCTTAACCCAGGTAGTGTGCCTCGTTTGTCTTTTTTGAGCCATGTGTTATTCGAGTTGCAAAGGAGGGAAGGTGAATTTCGGTCACACCCCGCCCCACCCTAGAACACCAGCACCCCGCCGCCTCCCCCCCCACACCTACGTAGCAGCCATGGAACCCCCGGCCCCTCCTTCCCCTCCCTAACCTACTTACTGGTTTATAACCGTACAGCGTTGTTTGTCAATTACATTGGTTTCCTCTTTACATTCGTTGTGAGGTTACTGGCAGTTACAAGATCATTGTTATGGATTGTTTGTAAGGAGGGGAGAACTCTTTGCCTTGTTCTTTTCGCTTATTTATATTACAGGCACAGGGGAACTGCCAGGCACTGACAGGGGACTGCAGGGTCACAGTGCTTACCAGAGCATAATATAAATCCAGAATAACCACCCCTAATGCTGGACAAACATGTAGTGAGCGCAGAGTCAATAGGTAGCTTTAAAAAAACGGTTAGATTACAGTATGGATAGAAAAGATAGGTAGTGGGTTGGATAAATATTATGATTCATGGGGCTGCCTCATATAGGTCATACTGGTCTTCTGCAGTCTTCACCCTCTTATGTTCTTATGTTAATGGTGAACACCGGGAGAGAGCAGACCAGACTGCAGATACGTCAGGGGAGACCTGCAGATGTCTCGCAAGGTTGGAGAGGGTTAGATGCGTCTATCCTACTATTTTTCCATTGTTTATCTCTATTGTTTGCATAACCTACTTGGTTTCTTAGCGTACATACTGTGTGAATAGCAAATTAGCAAGATACGACTGTTACTGTTTGGCCTGTTTGTGGTGTTCGAAAATAATGCTTCTTCCCGGGCCCTGCTGACGTCAGTGTAGGGTGGGCGGGTGGTCCGCTGGTGCGGTGTCTGCCGTCTGGCAGGGTCCGTGAATTAGTGCTTTCCTGTCTTGTGCGGAGGAGGTGTAAGCGGTTTAAAAGCCCTTTTCCCATTGAAAAGCCTCTGCTTGAACAGTAAACGGGGTTTGAAACGTCTTATTACCATTCTAGTGACATATTAAGACGATTTTTACGTTCTAAACGTTCTGTTTGGAGGGACAAGCCGTAATTCACCAGTGTTTTTTAAGCATCTAAGGACAGAATAACAAGACTGCTGGTGGTTCAGCGTTCAAGTCATCTTATTAGTAGAATAAAGCCGCAAGATGGAATCGCATAGGCTGGAATACGTTATGAAGGTGACTACAGCCACTGTGACACAAGGCTTTACCGTGTCAATTTTTACTTACGGTGAGTTACTCCTGTATAGGTGGGGGGGCTACCCCACAACAGACCCCAGCGCCATCTGGGATTCTTATTTCATCGCTCATTTTCAGCTTTATCTCACATTATTATAAGCTCATCTTGCCACATTATGCAGCCATTGTACTAAGCTTGCATATTAGCCATTCAGACATAGCTTTCGTGGTCAAGTTTAAGTTTAGTGAAGGTTTAAGTGAGATATGAGGGGGGGTTCGTGAGCCAACCCGCCCCCCCCGCCCCCCGCCCCCCCCCCGCCGCCGCCGCCGCCGCTGCCCGCGGCCGCCTGCAAGCCGGCTCATATTTAAGGATATTTTCATTTATGCCTGGACTATTTATTTGGGCTCAACAGTAAAATTTAATGCTTTCTATGAGTACTGCGGGCTGTTTTGAAGGTCTGCCATGCGTTTGAGGGGTGGAGATAGCTGTGGTTGGCGTTATGATGATCGTAAATAAGGGCGGCTTTTTGCGCCAAAATTCCTGGAACGCCCAAGACCGCCCAAGACCATTCTTTATTTGAGGCAGTATCAAGTTCTTATTAATTGCAAAAGATAGTACATATCAAACAATGTTTTGTGCCTGAAGTTCAGTGAAATCAGTGGAGGGTAAAAATGTTTTCTAGCAGTGTTAAAGTTCCATTAATAATTTTATTTATCAGCCTATGAATGACTTATTTTTGCCTCTAACTCACTTAAAAGTGTTGAAAATAATTGAAAATAATGAATCAAGTGTTTAGAAGTGGTTTTTGGCTCCTATGAAGTGCTAGGGAGTGGATATTTAATGAGTTTGAAAAAGGGCCATATTTTTATAAAATACTTTGTTCTAGTAAAGAATTCTTTACAATTACTGTTGTTTGGAGTTTGTTTATACTTTGGGAATTAGTTAGAGTATTTATCCAGTCGGAATATGTCCAGTATTTCGATCTGAAAGCGTTTTTTCGAAAGGTCATTTTTAAAATGGTCTCCCCTAAACTACGTACGTAAATATAGACAGTCAACATAGAGCACGGGGCAGGCTGTGACGTCATCAGCCGTGACGTCATAATGGCGGGTCCCTTCCTGCTGCTGCCAATTCTTGACTTATCATTCTTATATAGGATGATTTACTGCATGTTTACCGTGTGTGTGTGCGTGTGCGTGTGCGTGTGTGTGTGTGTGTGTGTGTGTGTGTGTGTGTGTGTGATACTGTTATACTGTTATAATTATTTGCTCTTGTCATATCTAGCACTGTGAAGCGATTTTTCCAGGTATATTGAGGTATTTTCTGGTATATAAGTCATGTGTGTGTGCATGGACTTGCGCGATGTTTACACTTTCATGTTTTAGCCCCCACAACATGTGTAGTTGTATCTACAGAGGGGTGTCTGTTTTTTGCGAGATGATGTGCTCCTCGGGCCACATCATCTCGCATTTAATAATGTGTTTATGGGCATGTGGTGTTGTTGGGTGTTCCACGGTATGAATGTGTTGTTGTGTGGGGTTACATATATACACTTTTTACATTAATCAGTGGACACCGCGGTACAAATAGAGAAATGTGCGATTTAGAGAGAGAAGCCAGGGTCCGCGTCTTTCTTTGGGAGGCAGTGACATTAATTAAGCTTTGAAACAAGCCAGTTTATTACTAATGCTGCCTTGGCCATCAGACCAGACGCCATCCGCAGGGTTCTCGCCCTTTGTGTGGTGTGGGCGAGTGTGTGAGTGCCTGTCTTTTACTTCCTGCTGGTCAGTGTTGCAGAGAGTATATTGTTTTGTGTTTGCCGGTGTTGCATTGGGGAGAGAAACCGAGTGCAGCAACGTCATCTTCCCCACTTACCACTACAGATTGGGTGGAGTGGCATGGAGGGCACAGCACATGGCCCTTTCAACGTAGTGACGGCCGCGAGGGAGGTGAGGGTGGACGCGCTGCACGGCCGCCTTTACTGGACCACCTCCCACGCGCTCCTCTCCTCCACCCTCGCTGGCAGAAATGTCTCCACTCTCCACCGGGAAGGAATTTTTAGTGGCAAGCAAGGTAAGGTGGAATGAGGGTGTGTAAGTGGATGGGTGATGAATTTCTTGTTCTCGATGTTCTCTTTTCTAATGGTTTGCTTTCACATTTATTCTTCTCTATTATCTTGCCAAGTTTTACATCTTCATCTTTCTTTCATCCACTTATATTCATTGATTTGTATTCCCTATCCTGTATCTATTCTTCATCCACATTTCTATCCCTCTTTATTTCCTTATCCACATTCACATTTCCCTATTCATTCCATCCACTTCCTCATTTCTCATCTTGTAATTAATTTTCATCCACCTTACCACTCCTCTCTCCACAGTGTACGGGTTGACAGTGGATGCAGGTGGAGGGCGGGTGTGGTGGGTGGTGAGGGATGTGGAGGGGTGTCACCTGTACTCTGCCACTCTCTCCAACCCATTTCACCCACCCCATCTCACAGAAACACCCAAGATGCTTCCTCATAGTGTGCAAGTTGGTGAGTTGTTGTTGTTATTGTTATTGTTGTTGGTAGAAATACTCTTGAGATCCCAGCTAGTCCTCTATCTGACCTTGGAAAAACAGCCACATTGAGAGAGCAAAGCATTTCAGAATACATGCCTTTTTAGTAATTGACACAGATTTCTTGGGATGTATTTACAGTTCTAGTGACAGATTAATGACATATCTACATTACTAACAGGAAAAACACCTTTGAGAACACTAGTCATCTGTGTGGCCTTGGAAAACAACCATGGCAGTAGAGAGAGAAAAAAAAAGAAAGTAGAGTAAAGCATATGATAACACAGAATTTAAGAGCACCTGATTAATATGGTTCCTTCTCCTGCAGGGTCGATGTGGTACCTCTCAGAACGCTTGGTTTGGCTGGGGGAGGATGGAGACACAGTGGTGGCGGACATCAGCCTTAATAACTCTGCCTCACTTCACACCGCCAGCCTCAAAGTGTCCAAGTTCACTGTGGTTCTTGCTGCCCTCCACCCTGCCCCTGGTGTGTGGATGTGTGGATTGCTGAGTAGATGTAGGGCTGGTTAGGTGGAGGGAAGAAAGTCTGGGGATTTTTGAGAACAGGATGAAAGGGAATAAAAAAAGGAAGGGAAGGTTTGAAAATATTGAGATGGAAAGGAAGGAAGAAAGGAAGAGGATTTTTGAGAGTTTTGGGTGTGATTAGATGATTTTATTGACTATTCTATGGAAGTGAAAAGATCAATGACCAGAGTCTGTACCATTTTAATCCCCACCTGAGTTTCCGAAACTGTATAAATTCAAATAATAAGCAGAATATGAAAATGCATCACAATACTGTAGAGATTTAGAACAATAATACACATACACTATCACAACACCCCTTTCTCTCCTCAATAATGATAACAACACCACCACCTCTCCCCTGCAGAAGGTGTCACAGCACCGGGGGTCCTGCCGGGGCCTATAGACACTGAAGGCGTACAGGTCCTTGGCGGTGGTGACTGGGATAACTTCACCATCACCTGGCCTGCCATCACCACCATCACACACGGGGACCTGGTGTACGAGGTGGTGGTGGGGGAGGCCAAGGCACCGATCATCACCACTAACACCTCCTTGTCCTACACCAATGTCTCCCTGCCGCCCTACTCCCCGCTGAGGGTGTCGGTGCGAGGGGTGACTAACTGGGGGGTGGGGCCCAGGGTGGTGACGGAGTTGAGGACACCGCCAGCTCTCCCTGGGGCACCACGTGATCTCAGGACTTTTGTTATGAGGCCTGTCAAGGTTGGTGTGTTGTGTTGTGTTGTTTTGTGTTGTGTTGGTTAGTTGTGATGTGGTTTGATGGGTGTTTGAAATGTTAGTTTGATTTTTATTATCATTTTTGTTTTTGTTTAGCTGTGTTTTGTTTTGTTGTGTGTTTTGTTGGTTAGTTCTTGTGTTGTGGTTTGAAAGGTGTTACAAGTGTTAGTTTGCTTTTTACTGTTGTTATTTTTTCCATTTGTTTTGTTTTAACTGTGTTGTTGATTAGTTGTGACTGTGTGGTGTTTAGAAATGACAGTTTTTAACCTAATTCACCAACACCCTAAATTTCCCCATTACAACTACCCTAACCTAAAATTTCCCCTACTTTCTCCCCCCAGGACAGCTCCCCAACCATCTGTCTGCGCTGGTCTGCCCCGACACACCCTAATGGAGCGTTAATGGGATACACGGTTGCCTTCTGGGTGGGGCAGGAGGGAGTGAATGGAACGGCCAGGGAAGTGTGGGTCCCGGCTACCCCTACACAGTTCCTCCTCCATGACCTTGATCCTTCTGCAGTTTACACGTTTAGGGTGAGTGGTGAGAGGGAGGGAGAGAGAGAGAGAGAGAGAGAGGGAGGGAGTTGTAGGTGAGGGTGAAGGAAAGAAGGAAAGTTTATGGAGTTGTTGGGTTTTTTGTGTAGATGAAGGGGAAGTAATGAGAGAGAGAGAATTTTAGATTAAAGAGTGGAAGAAATTTTTTAACCAAAGGAAAAAGAAAAAAATGTGTGAGGAAAGATTTCAGTAAAGAATATGAAATAGAGAACCCAATTTTAGGTAAATAGTGAAAATTTTAAAGGTAGGTGAGAAAATAATGAAAAAAATGAATAATAAAACTGAGAGAGAGAGAGAGAGAGAGAGAGAGAGAGAATACACACATTAGATAAACCTTGAATCCTCTTTCATTTATTAATTTCCCCATTCTTTAGGTGTCAGCAATTAACACAGTGGGAGAGGGGCCAGCCAGCACAGCAGTCAGCACCCAGCCACAGCACCACAGCCCCCTCCCACTGCTGCTGGTGGTGCGTGCGAACCAGTCCCGTGCCACAAGCCTGGATGCAGACCTGGGGGTGGAGGAGACGCTAGTGTGGGGGGCTGCTCTGGGGGTGCGGTTTGTGGCTCCCCTGCTCCCCCATTACATCAAGGCCACCCCTAGTAGTGCCTCCAGTGCCTACGCCAGTGCCTTGAGTGCCGAACTGCCCACGTCGTTGTCCTCTTCAGCGCTTAAGCAACCTGATCGTGTTGTGTCCTCGTCGAAACCGCCAAAATTACCAACATTTTCATCTCCCACAACGCCGACAGAAAACGATTCTCCATCCATCTCCACTTCAAACACCTCCACCACTCCTTCAGTCCACATTTCCTCCCAGTCCGTCACCCACTCCACCTCCCCATCCGCCTCATCCACCTCCCTTTTGGCGTGGATGGACATCAACTCGGACATCTTCCTCACCCACACCCACACCAACACCACGGAGCGAGTCTTGAGGCTGGTGGGGGAAGGGGTGGGGCTGGCGCTGGACTGGGTGGGGGAGGTGGTGGTGTGGGGGGAGAAGCGGCCACCCTCCCCCAACATGACCCTCCACTCCCTGACTCTGTGGAGGAAGGGAGCGGGCAGCAGGAAGGTCAGGGAGGTGGTGGTGCAGGGGAAGGTGGTGGAGTTTTTCCTGTCTTCGATGACCAGGTGAGTGGTGGTGGTGGTGGTGGTGATGACAGTTATGTATGATGAAAGGAAAATGAACTTAAACATGTGCATACTAGCATAATTAGTAATAGTTTTTGTCATAGTAGTAGTAGAGGTAGGATAGAAGTATTAGTAGAAGTACCAGCAGCACTAGTTGTAGTTGTAATAGTAGATGTAGTAATAGTAATTGTTGTTGCAGTAATAGAAGTAGATAGTATAAGTTGAATTTTACTTTTATGAATGAATTATACCCACCCTTGCCTTGCCTTGCCTTATGTTACCTTACCTTACCCTACCTTATCTTACCTTATCTTACATTACCTTACCTTACCTTACCTTACCTAACCTTACTAAATCTCTCTCTGTGGGCAGCCAAGTGTTTGTGGTGCACAGTGTGGGCCAGCGGCTGCAGCTCTCTGTGACGGGACTCCAGGACGGCAAAGAGCTGGAGAATGTGTTTGATCAGAAGAGGTGAGAAGAGTAATTGTAATGTTGTAGTGATTGTAAAGATTGAATTTAATTATCTTTTCTATTTTTTTGCCAATTTTTGTTAAGACTTCACTATTTTAGGAGTGTGTTGAGGTGTACATTGCAGTGAAAGGGTGAAGACACTAAGAGATTGACAAAATTTCCCAACTAACCTAACTTTTCCACCTCTTCCCCCTTCAGGAGTCAAAAATGCAACTGCAGGAGGAACCCAAACCTAACTGGAGCTGTCACCTTAGACTCCACCAACACCTCCAGCCTCCACCTGTACTTCTCAGCCTCTTCATCTACCAGCACCTCCACCTCCTCCTCAAGATGGTCAGCCTCCACCGCCACCTCCTCCTCCTCCACTTTGGTTTATCGAAGTGATCTGGAGGGGTGTGTGTGTGAGGTTGTCTTTGATCCCAGACTGTATGGATTGGGTAAGTTATAGTGGTGGTGGTGGTGGTGGGAATTTTGTGACTTATAGTAGTAGTAGTGGTGTTATGAGTTAGTGTTTTTTCATGTTTTGGTATTATTGTGTTTGTATAGTGATGGTGATTGGTGATGGTGTTGGTAGTAGTAATAGTGGTGATGGTGGTGATAGTAGTGGTAGTGGTAATGATATAACTATTCTTTCACATATTGTTATTATCATTTTTGTTTATGAAAAGTGTGCTATTTTTTCTTCATTTCTATATCTCTCTCTCTCACATTAAAAAACACACACACAGAGACAACATTTCAACAGCTATGTACATTTATCCCCTCATGTACGTATAACACTCCCACCTGTATGTACATCTTCCATAACCACCCCACTGCACCTTCCAGACCTTACTAACACCCTAACACTTTCCAGACTCCTGCACACACTTAGCAGTGGACTCAACTCACCTGTACTGCCACTCTGCCGCCTCCCGCATGCTGGCTTGGGTGTTGAAGGGAGCGTCACACAGCGGCCCTGCTCACACCCTGCCACTTGGGGAGGTGTCTGCCATCCTGCCCTTGGACCCTGCCACTCAGCCCCTGCCAGGTATGTGTGTGTGTGTTTTTTAAAGTATTTTTTCTTTTTCCCTACTTTCATATTGACATACATACAAGCACATGCACAAAAGATCACTCTAATAAAATCTCTTTACTAGTTTTACATATTTTAGAGTGTATGCGTGTGTGTTTATATATGTACCTCATTATTTCTTTATTAGCCATCAAATCATCCACTTTCTTTTAATTTCCTCTCAATATTACCTCCAATTTACTTCTCGATCTTCTCTTCCCCCAATCCATACTATTACTCCCCAGAACCCACACTATCACACCACAACCCACACTATCACTCTGCAACCCTCACTACCACCTCCCCCAACCCACACTGCTATCTCCAACCCACACTACCACCCCCAACCACCCCTCACAACCCACACTGCTAACACCACCACCACTACCCCAAGCCACATTATCACTTCCAAACCCACAATATCACCCCAATACTATATCACACCCCCAAATCTACATTATCACCCCACAACTCCACTCTATCCCTCCCTAAGCTAACCTAACCACACTAACCACCCCAATCACCTCCCCAGCTGCGTCCTGCCTGGTGATGCGCAACTACACTCGACCCCCTAAGCTGGTGGGGAGCAGCGAGACAGCGATTGGTCTAGAACTCTCATCTCCCCTCCCCCTCACCCCTGACTGTGGCGTTGTCAGTCTGCCGCCCCCAACTTTCATCCTCTACTATAGCCCAGTGCTGGATGTGGAGGAGGGTGGCCAAGGGTGTGCTGTTGATGTTACTAAGTGCTTGGTCAAGGTGTGTATGAGTGTGTGTGTGTGTGTGTGTGTGTTGTAGTTTTTGTAGTTTTTTGTTGTTTGATTCTAATTTTTTTTTGTTATATATGTTCTTTGTTTTTTGTTTTAATTGCTTTTTTTTATTTAACTTTTATATTTATTTTTTTTTTCCTGTTTTTTTGTGTTTTTTTCTGTTTTTTGTTTTCTTATTTTTTGGTTTTTTTACTTATTTTGTGTTTTATATGTTTTTATTTTCTCTTTAATTTTATTTGCCAGCTAATCCATCTTTTCCCTCTCTATCTATCTATCTCTCTCTCAGTTAATCCACTTTTTCCTTCTCTCAAATGCCATCTAATTCACCTCCCTTAGTCAAAACACCTTTTCCCTCTCTCAAGTGTCAGCTAATCCACTTTATCCCTCTTAGCGGAGTGCGGATTCCATCATGACCGTGGGGGAGCTGCAGCCATACACCCACTATGTCTTCAGGGCGGCCGTGGAGACAGTGTACAACCAGCGCCTTGGCCTCCCCTCCCACCCCGGCCCCCCCATGACCTACCGCACCAAGGCTAAGGGTGTGTTTACCTAGTTGAATTGACCTAGTTGAGATTTGCAGGGCTTTAGTTAATGTTGTCCTGTTTCTATTTCTATGCTCATTTAATCCTTCCTTGAATTTATGCATGCTTGTTACTATTTCTTCAGATTGTGTGTGTGTGTGTATGGGTTGATAAATACTCTTTCTGTCCTTTGATTGGTTGAAGTTTATGTGGGTATGTTAGGTCACTCACTATAGATTAGGCTGTAGTGTGTTCAGCTTCACTATTTCCTCACATCCCTCCCTCCCTCCATCCCACAGCGCCTGAAGGAGTGGGAGAGGTGACAACGGAGGCTCTCTCGCCGGAGGAGGTGCGGGTGGGTTTTCAGGCAGCTGCTGGGGAGAGTTATGAGGTGCACTGGAGGGGGGGAGGCTCCACAGCAGGCCCCATCCGTCCACCGCCACCCCCCACCTCACAGCGCCTCCTTGTCACCATCCCCCACCTCTCCCCCAACACTAAGTATGAGGTGAGTTGTCTTCCCTCTTTCACTTCCCTTCCCTTTCTTTTTTCTCTCTCCTTTCCTCTTTTCTCCTCTCCTCCTGCTCTCTCCTCTCCTTTCCTCGTCTTCTCTTTTCCCTTTCTTTTTCTCCTCTTTTCTCTCTCACTTTCTCTTCCCTTCTCCTCTCCTCTTCTCCTTTCTTTCCCTTATATCCTCACCTCCCCTCTCCTTCACACTCTCAGTAAACACACACCATATCAACACAGGTCTGGGTGAAGGTGTTCTCTAAGGATGGCCTGGTGGATGTGGATTCAGAGCATGTGGAGGTGATGACCCTGCCTCCCCTGCCGGCCCTCACCTTACGTCACTCCTATGCTCGCTCCCTGCTGGTGGCCTGGACCTCCCCTGCTGATAAGTCTGTCAACAGGCATAGGGTAAGGAGGATGTGTAGAGGGTGTTAGTTGGGTGTTGATAGAGTGTTAGGGTGTTGAGAAAGTGTTTAATTATGTTATTTGGGTGTTAAAAGGTGTTAGATGGATGTTTGAGTTAGAATGGTGTTATTTGGGTATTTGGGTGTTAAGAAGGTGTTTAATCATGTTATTTTGGTGTTAAAAGGTGTTATTTTTGTTAGAGTTTTGTGGTGTTAGTCTAAAAGAGTAGTAAGTAAACAGTAAACCTTTTTTAATGTAAGAGGGGGAAGCTGGCCCAAGGCAACAAAAACAATAAAAATATAAAAACACTAATTTTCCAGTTTTCTTAAAAGTTAAAAGAATTAGCCGTAAGTCAGGGACAACTTTTGATAACCCAACCCAGCCTGACCTAACATGACCTTTCTTTTCTCTTTATAATAGTTCCAGTACCTTCCTGAGGGCAAGTCACGCTGGAGGTCACTGGACACGGAGATGACCTCTCCTGACCACACTTACCTGGCCAACCTGACTCAGTTGCTGCCGGCCACACACTACCTGTTCAGAATCCAGGTCGTTTACACCCAGACCTTGCATAACTATTCCTGGCCCTCCGAACCACTGTTTAATTATTCCACTCTCAGTAAGTAGTGGTGGTGGTGGTGGTGGTGGTGGTGGTATTGTTTCATATTTGTTTTAATACTTGAGGGAGTGTTGTGTGGGGAGAAACTTCATCTATTCTATCCTTACCTACTACACTATAATCTCTAATCCTAGTACAACAAACAAATAGTATGTGTTATCCCCCTTCACACTAACACACACACAGCAAGAAAAGTGACAGCAAAACTAGAATAAATAATGATAACTTTTTCCCACAGGTGAGATCCCAGGGCCACCAGGACAGGTAATGAGGCAGCAGGTTGGCGGGCTTCCTCTGGGGAGTGGCCTGAAGGTGTGGTGGAAGCAGGCCAAGGCTAATGGTGCCCCCATCATTGCCTACACCCTGCAGGCCGCCCCCTACCACCCCCAGCACACCCCCACCGCTGACCACACTGCCAGGGCACCCAACACGACCTTTACCACTGTGTATAATGGTTCAGGTGAGGGTGGGAGGCTGGGAGAGGAGAGGGGAGGGTTAGGTTAGGAGAGGAGGGGTAGTAATGAGAGGGAGAGAAGAAGTGATTGTTTCAGAGAGGAGAGGAGGAACAGAAATGAGATGAGAAAAGAGGGGAGAGTTAAAGTAAAATAGAGGAATAGAAATGAGAGAAAAAAATTAAAAGAGCAGAAATGAGAGGAGAAATTAAAAGAAAGGAGTAGAAATGAAAGAGAAAGAAGAGAAGAAATGAATAGAAAAAAGAGGAAAGGAGTAATAGAAATGAGAGAGATAAGAGGAGAAAGGAAAAGAAAGAAGAGTAGAAACGAGAGAGAGAGAGAAGAGGAGAGAAATGAGAAGAAAGAATAGAGGAGGAATAGAAATAAAGAGAGAGAGAGAGAAACAAGAAAAAATAATAACCCGCACAATTACTAATCCACCTTTCCACCTTCAGACAACGAGTGGATGATACAGGGACTGGACGACACTTCAAGCTACATATTCCGAGTGAGGGCCGTGAACAAGCTGGGCCAAGGAGAGTGGGGGGAGGAGAACATCATTAGCACTGTCGCCGGCCCCACCATGCTGAACAGAACCCACCTCCCCACCATCCTGTACTCCACCATACCCACCATTGCTGCTCTGGTGTTGATGCTCTGCTTATCTGGTGGCTTGGGTGTGTATCTGTGGTGGTGTGGTGTTGTGGTGGTGTTAGTTTTGTCTTTTCTTCTTGTTTTTTTTATTATTATTTTTGTCTTCATATTTAGCTTTTTCTTTCTCTCGCTCTCTCTCTTGTTTTTTGTATCTGTTCTTTGATTTCTCTATTTTCTCTCTTCTCTTTTCTTAGTTTTATTTGATTTTTCTCTTATCCCTCTTTATTTCACCTTTTTCTGTTTTCATTACTGTTTTGTTATTTCTTTTCTCTTTATTTGTTGGCTTTTTAGGTTTGAGAAGAAATACTGGAATGAAATCTGAAGAAAAATGAGAAAAATATGCAGAGAGAGAGAGAGAAACCTTAGATACACATTTTTTTCTCTCTCTTCTCTTTACTTTTTTATTATTTCTATTTTGCTTCTTTTTCTTCCACCTGACCACCTTCTCTTCCACAGCCATGAGGAGGACAGAGAAGAAGAAGAGGAAGGCCAAGGCTGCCTCCATCTCCGACGCCTCACTCCACCACCCTCACCACCATCCACGTGGCAGGGAGGTGGAGCTGGCTAACCTGGGCCACCTTCCCACCAGCACTAACTTTGTCACCGAGAATAATGTTTTGTATGACATGACAAGTTTTCCAGGTGAGAGAGAGAGTGAGAGAGCAAAAAAGTTTTGTATCTATGTAATTTTGTTTCCATTCTTTAATATTTGTCTTTATTTCCTGCTTTTTGTTTTTCTTTTATGCTGTAAGTCTGAAAATAAAACTCAAGAAAAAGAAAGAGATGGAGTAAAAATCATCAAATTATCTCTTCCTATACTTTCTCTCATTTTTTGCTTTTCTTTTTCCTTCCTCCTTTATCCCCGTCATTCACCCTCCCCTTCATTTCACCTCATTTGATCACTTCTTCCATATGACCTGACCTGACCTCTCCCTTCACAGGCGACGACCTTGACCTTCCTCATGTGTCCCGGCAATGCATCACGCTGACCAAGTTCCTGGGCAGCGGGGCATTTGGCGAGGTGTTTGAGGGTACTGCGTGTGGACTGCCCGGCCGCCCTGATGTTACTAAGGTGGCCATCAAGGTGAGAGAGAGAGAGAGAGATTATGAAAAATTATATAGATATAGAAAGAAAAACATGAATTCAATGACAAAAGATAAGAAGTAGGTGCTGAGAGAGAGAGAATATTGTTAAATGAAGAGGGGAGAGATAAAGAGATGGAGACAAGATTGATAAAGGGAGACAGATAAGAAGACAGTGAGGAATAGAGAGAAAGAGAGAGAAAAATGAAGAATAATGATAAGAAGAAATAGAAAGGAAGGAAGAAAAGCAGAGACAGTGAACCACAGAGAGAGAGAAACAAGACAGATGAAGGGAGAGAGAGAGAGAAAGAGAAAATAACAAACAAACCTTAACCCCATTCCTAACACAATCCTACCCCCACCCTTCCTCAGACACTTCGCAAAGGTGCTACAGAGGGAGAGAAAGTGGAGTTCCTGAAGGAGGCACAGCTGATGAGCCACTTCCAGCACGAGCACATCTTGCGTCTCCTGGCTGTGTGCACGGACCATGACCCGTTCTTCCTCATTCTGGAGCTGATGGAGGGGGGTGACCTGCTCTCTTACCTCAGGACAAGCAGGGGGGTGAGTGCTGGGAGGGGAAGAGAGAGAGAGAGAGTAGGTAATATTGGGTTACCTCTTTCACTACTATTTTCTCCATCTTTCCTTAATAACTTATCACTCTAAGACACCTTTATTTGTTCAGTAGTTACCTGAAATCTTTAACCTGGGTAGAAATTGCAAAATATACACAAAAAGCTTTCCTCACAACCAACGTTTCTTTCCCACCACCAGAGTGACGTGGGGCTAACACTGGGCGACCTGGTGGACATGTGCCTGGATGTGGCCAAGGGCTGTGTGTACCTGGAGGAGATGCATTATGTTCACCGTGACCTGGCTGCCCGGAACTGCCTTGTCTCCACCACCGACCCTCAGTCCCGCATTGTGAAGATTGGTGACTTTGGACTTGCCAGGGACATCTACAAGAATGACTACTACAGGAAGGAGGTAAATAGGGTGTGAGGGTGACGGAGGTTAGGATGAGAGTAGAGACAAGGATGAAAGGTGAAGGAAAAGGGTGATGTCAGGGAGTTTTAGGGTGATTTAGGATGAAGAGTGAAGGAAAAGGGTGATGTGTGTGAGTGTGGTTAGGGTGAGAAGTGAAGGAAAAGGATAATGTGATGTTATGAGGTTAGAGAGGAGTAGGTACAGTGATAAGCTGATATGTGTGATTAGAAACTTAGGTAAGAATAGATAAATATAGAGAAGTTTTGGGAGGAAGGAGGGTCACGTGTGTGTGTGAAAAATAAGGCATTGTATTGTAATGTAAGTATGTTTGTGCATTAATGTATTATGTAAGTGTGCGTGTGTGTGAGTGAAAGAGAAAGAGAACAGACCATAACCTTAATTTCCTATCGACTCTCCTTCATTATTTCACCAATCTTACATCTTCAAAGATAACCATAAACAATAATTATAACCCAATCACAAGCACCAATGATATTAACAACCACCACCATCACAAAACAACAACAATCACTACACTCCATCACCCCTTATCACTGCCATTGCTGTATTCCTTACCCTGCTTATCTGCCTCTCAGTGACTCACCACCAAAAATAGATGTAGACAGACTCTCAACAAATTTACCAACCTCTGATAATTATTGTCAAGCACATTTCTGATTATTTTACACCCTTATTGTATCTTTATCTGAGAGAGAGAAAAAAGAGAGAGTAAGATGAATGACAGGGAGGCTTAGCTCAACACTCCAATGGAACATTTTTCTTTCTCTTTCTGTGTCTTCTACATTAATCCCTATCAATTCTACTTTTCCTGTGTCTTCTGTAGGATGGGGAACTGTTACTTAAGATTCCAACTGATAAAGGATTCAAAAACAGGAATTATACTGGTTAAAACAGTAATGAACCCGTCTTTATCTCTTTCTTCTGTGCCTTCTTCAGGTTAGGGAGCTGTTACTTGAAATTCCAGCTAATAAAAGGCTCAAAAACAGGAATTACATTGGTCAAAACAGTAAAGAACCCATGTTTAGTGCTATTTTTTGGGTGAGGGGGGATCAAAACAGTGAGGAACCCATCTTTATCTCTTCTTCTGTGCCTTCTTCAGGGTGAGGGGCTGCTGCCGGTGCGCTGGATGTCCCCAGAGAGCCTGATTGACGGGGTGTTCACCAGTCACTCCGATGTGTGGGCGTTTGGCGTGCTGCTGTGGGAGATCCTTACTCTGGGCCAGCAGCCGTACCCCGCCCGCACCAACCTGGAAGTGCTGCACCACGTGAGGAGTGGGGGCACCCTCACCAGGCCCCCGGGATGCCCTGAGGAGCTGTAAGTGAGAGAGACAGAGATGTGTGCGTTTATGCATTAAGGTGGATCATATTTCACTCCTTCTTTTCCCTCTTTCCTGTCTTTCTCTTTCCTTTGTCTTGTTATCTCTTCTTACCTCCTTCACTTTTTTATCATATCTTTATCCTTCCTTCACATTTTTATCATATCTTTATCCTTCCTTCACATTTTTATCATATCTTTCTCCTTCCTTCACATTTTATCATCTCTCAGTTCCTCCGTTCCATCTCCCATTGTCTCCTTCACTTCATTATCATCTCTCTCCCTTTCTATCATCTCTCACACTCTTTTCCTTTATTCTCTTTCCTTTGCCTTATCATCTGTTTCCTTCTTTCACCTCATTATCATATCTTTCTTCCTCCTTCACTTTTGTATTATATCTCAAGCTTTCCTTATCTCCCATTGTCCTCATCTTCTTTCATATCATCATCTCTTTCTCCCTTCATATCATCCACTTCTTTTGTTCTCTCTCTCTGCTTCCTTTGCCTTATCATCTCTTTCTTTCTCCTTCACCTTCTTATCTCCTTCACCTTAATTCATTATCATCTCTTTCCCTCATTATCTCACTCCTTTTCCTTCTTTCTCCTTCCTTTACTTCCTCATTATCTCCTCCCTCCTTCACCTTCTAATCATCTTTCTCCTTCCTGTCTTTCACTCATTCACACTATAAATCTTCAACTCACCACTCCCTCTCTCTCTCGTGAACAGACACAAGCTGATGGAGAGGTGTTGGAGCTACAGCCCTGAGAGGAGGCCCACTTTCAAAGAGTGCCTAGGGGTGCTGCTGCTGTTGGCGGAAGCTATCTCAGCCCTCCCTGCCCTCGCTGTCCATAATGTT